>NW_004624975.1:0-11052 GCF_000247695.1 Heterocephalus glaber | reverse complement strand
ATAACTTGTTATCTGAAAGGGAAATTAATGAATAAACAAAAAGAGCAAACAAATAAGCTTTAAAAATCATCCATGAAAGTACATGTGCATATGCTGCAGTTTTGATCGCATAGTTGTTACTTCTCTTTGCATTATCATGCCTCTGCATGATTCCACTCTGATTCCTCTCAAAAAATGATTATTATATCCAGTCACCTCTTTATAATCCTTGTTTAATATGAAGTATCGGTTTTGGTTGGAAACATTTTAGCATATAATAAGTTTTATATAAAAAGTGGTTTAGTTCTAATTCCTTCCCACAAAATCCTATTCAATCATAACATTCCTTATATATTTTGTAGCCCTTACTGAAAACATAAATCTTAATAAATTTATTCATTATAAAATTTTTATAAAATATTCAGAGACTAACTTGTAACTCAATATATCTCAATGCAATTTGACATTCAAAATCATGGACTATTTCATGTGCAGCTATTAGCTGATTCATAAATTCTAAGTGAATTGAAAAAGATTGGTCACATTGTAGACAAATATACATTTAAAATAAACAAATATTAGTCCATGATGAAATGTGCCAGAGACAGTTGACTTGTGGGACATGAAGCTAAGCACTTTTCCATGAAATAGAGCTGTAGTTAGGCAAATGCCACCTCTTTGTATTCATGTGAGACCACTTACAAACAATGGATCAAAAGGTTAAAGTGATGTGAGTCATTGTGTATTCTCCTTTCACTTATTCAGATCCTCTTGATTCATTGAGACCCATGTGTTAGAGACAGTAAATTGGAAGGAGCCTGGATTCTTCAATCACACCTTGGAGGCAAGCCGCGAGCTACCAACAAAAAGACATCTATAATGAACTCCATGAGTGAGAAATCAACTTTGCTTGTATTAACCCACTGATCTTTTTAACTCATTTATTACGATGCTTGTATTAATTGCTGTAACTTATCTACCTTTCAAAAAGAAAATAGGATTTTAGTGAATTCACAGAAGGAGATTGGATGTAAACAGATTCGTATTTGGCTCAGTCTTTTATTCCACTTCGTACACTTTACATTGCTTTTATGTTGTCTTTTGAATATTGGACAGATGGATAGGATTAGGGTGAAAATAGGAAAGTTATAGAGGAACAGAAGAAGAGAAAATTAAAATAAGAACTTCCCTTTCTTTCATCTGTGCATATCTTTCCACTATTTTAAATGGGAGACAGGAGTAGGAAGGAATAGAAGAGAAGGCTTTTGTTTAGTGGTGATGAAAAATTGAAATAAAGTGAGTTTCCCTTTCATTTGTACCTTCTGCCATATCTGTCTCCACAATTACCATCCAAAATTAAAGTTGCATTTCCAAAATGTATACAAAGAAGTCAAGCAAATCAAGGATGTTCCTTTGTCTCTCAGTTCCAATGGGCAAGGACACACAATTACATTGTGTTGGTTCTTGAAGAAATGGAAGTATTAATTAAACTATTCTCACAGGCTTTGTTTATAATAACTTTATTTTAACATTCGGAAATTTTAATGTTTTCTTCAAATCATACAAAGCCTTTGTGTTTAATACTATGTTGGATATAAATAATGTGCTTACCTTCTTTGCTGCAGCTTGGATGTGGGTCTCTTAAGAGTCACTGTGCTGGAAACTTGACCCTCAGCATAGCAGTACTGGGAGAAGGTGGAACTTTTAAGAGGTGGTGCCTTGTAAGAGATTCTTGAATCTCTGGGGGGCATAATTTTAAAAGTAACTGAAGTTCTCACGGCATCCCTTGGTACACTTAGTGAGAGAATTGTCATAAAACAAACAATAGTGTTCTCCCCCAGCTCTCTTTTGAGAGATGTAATGTTTCTCCCACATTCCCCATCATCCACCATGCATTTCTGTCAGAGTCTGTGCTGTGTAGTTTGGGCTTTCAGTCTCTAAAACTGTGAGCTGATTAAATCTATTTACATTTAAGTAGCTTATGCAGTATAGTTCATTCTTTGTAGTGATGAAGGGTTAAACACTCAGATAAAGAGTATCGAATTACTTTAACCTAGTTTGCATGGGATTATTATCCCTTTCCTCTTCTCAAGGCAGCCATGCGATTCTCCATTATTTGTCCCTTTGCCTTTTGTATGGGTACTTTTGGGATTGTATGAGTTTCTGTCGGTATAACAGATTTTCTAATCTCAAAATAATCTAATTAAAATAATTATAGACTTTTAGTATATGACAGATTAAAATTGATACACACTATTGTTGCAGAAATCTCGGAAAGAAATACACAGGGACACAGAATTCGGATAAAATAGTAAAATTTCTTCCCGCGAGCAGAAGAGAAGGCCAGAAACCAGTCTGGTCTGTATCCGTGCCCTCTTTGTTCAGCATTTCCCTTTTTATATCCTTTTTAGCCATTATCTCATCCCTAGTGGTCTTTGATATGTAAATACAATTCCAGTTCCTATTTACAAGTCACAGACACAAGATAGGCCATATACATTGTAAATTTACTCTGGCATGGTAACTTTGTTAGGTTAATAAAATTTCACCTGAAACAAGGAGTTATGGGAAAAGCAAATCTTAAAAGAACACATCACTTATTTTGCTTCTACAACTACCTTAATATTCAATCTATTAAGTTATCTAAAACTTTTCCATATCATTATACTATATAAAAATTTAGTAAGCAATATTGATAGGAAAATTTAACTACCAGACTAAAAATATCACCAAATAAAGAACAAATCACGACAAGCCCTCAAAGTTTATAAGTCCCACAGACCCACAGACACACATAAACATGCAATATGCATAACATTCATATATGTGTGTGTGTGTGTGTGTGTGTGTATATATATATATATATATATATATATATATATATTAGCTTGGGCTAACTTAAAAACTCTACTGATTATAAGGCATAAAACCAGAAATTTATACCTCAGAGTTCTGGTGTGTGGAAATTCTGAGATCAAACTGTCATCAGGGTTTAGTTTCAAGATGGAGCTTTCTCCTAAGGCCAGCAATGTTTTCACATTAACATTGTCAATTTATTTAGCAAATGGTTATTTGAAAATCATCTCTCTGTGAGACACTTATACGTGTTTCAAGTTTATCAGATAATAGATGGAAATTCCTGTCTTTCTGTAGTTCATGATGTAATACATGGAGACAGACAATAAACAACAAATAAAAATAATAAATAAGTGCCATTCTATGTTAGATGTGGAAATCTGATGTGGAAAAAGTACATATAGTTAATAGAAGAAAGGATGAATAAATAATGAAGCTTAATATATCTTATAAAAATCCTAACATTTATGCAAACTCCAAAGAGGCTCAGTAAGTAGTCACATAATAACTTAGGAAAGAAGACTATTGCCTAAAGAAAGATTATTGAAAACAACAAGACAGTGTGGCAAATACAGGAAAATAAGGAAGCAAATAGCACAAATGGGTCCCAAAACCAGACTGAGTAAAATTGCATGGATATTTAAATGTAAACTCTAAGATTTAAATTCTTAGTAAAAAAGTAATCAGTTTGTAGAGAACAATATTGTAATCTTGTTTAAGTTTTAAAAGAATAAATCTTGCGGCTGAATAGAGAATTGAACAAAATGGACAACAGGGAAATCAGAGAACTACTAGATGGCTATTAAAATAATAGAGCCCAGATAGTAGCTCTGTAGGTGGTAGTAAGTATTGGGATTGTGGATAAACATTGAAAATAGTGTACAGCAAGGATATACAAATGTTTTTTATGCAGGTAATTGAGCATCAAGTCTATGGTTAATTTAGATGCCTTATAATATCACTATCTTCCACTAAAAGACAGGACTTTTAGCGGGTCCTAAATGTAGCCTTGAAGCTAATAAAGTAAAAATATTCCAGAAAATGTAGGCTGTGGGAAGAATCAACACAGACTAACCTAATGCATTAGAAGTCACTTATGCTGTAGTAGAAAAGTAAATTTAAAATTGATATAAAGATTGACTACTCAAAAAGTAGACTATATATCCATAGCAGTATTTTTTCTTAAGGTATGATAACAACTATAAATTTCAGATGTGTTTTGTCTGTACATAATGCTATGTCACATTCTGTTGGCCCAAAGTACTTTACAATGATATAGATTAAAGCTCATTTATGATGTGAATAGAAGACTCCCTCTGAAGGCACCATTAATAAATTTTAACCCAAGAAAGAATCCCATTTCTGCTTGTATTTTGATCTGATTAGAACCTAAACACTTTATCTGTTAGTTATTTCTATTCTCATATTTGGAGACTGATTTCCAGTTACATATTTGAAATTTGTCTTTACACTCAAAAAAGAGACGTTCTGCATATATCCCAGGGTGTATTTGAACAGCCTGAGGGCCATGAGGTCATTGAAAATCACAAAGTTTGTCTTTCAGAGACTCCTGGGAAGTCAATGCCCAGTTTTGACATTGGATTCTATTGAAGGTGCAGAGTTTTGTAGTGTCGGTATACAACAATTCATGCCACAGTTGCCAGCATGTGGATTCTAGGTCCCATTTGTAATTTATGAATTTTTAATCTTTGCCAACCTCAGTATAATACTGGTACAGTAAAATGAAATACCAGTCACTATAATATTCTTTCTGCTGGTGTAAAATTGTAGGAGTAATTCTGTAGGCTTTTATTTTTTAAATGTAAAAAGAAAAATACAATACCTAGGCAATATTTCTCTGAGTAAATCCTGAAGAGCAGGATTTTCGCTAGTCTGTAGGGTCATGCCATGAAGATGGCAGTCTGGAAGGTCTATGAGAAAAATAAAAGCTTCATCCACACATGTAGATGTTTTCAGTACCAGCTACTGATTACTAAGAACTCTGTCCACATGGGAAAAATAGCTTAAGGAACATTATGTGTATGTATATATGTGATGTATATATAATATTATATATATGAAAATAGGACAGAGTATTGAACATTTTAGTATCAACACTCAAAAGTTTCTCTTTCAGACTCCAGATTATGTGCAAAGATTTTTCCTTAGCTCTTTACTTCCGGAAAAACAGAGAAGCTTGATTCAGAAGAGAACCTTTGTCAGTGTCATAGATAATGCGATTGTTATTGAGAGTACAACACATAGGACACATCAAAAGGAATATAGAGACCTGGGGTTAGGGAAGGGTCAGTGTGTGCTTCATAATCTTGCCTCCTAGACATCTGTAATGCTGAATACTGTTTTGGGAAAGAAGATTCAAGGATGGACAGGTATTTGCCTTATTACATTGTGAGGTATTGATTTATATTTACATAGAAGATAGTGTCCATTATTTTATCTTTTGTAAACATCTGTTTTAAGAAGTACAAAAAGAGAAGATATGCTATTTTATATGCTATGAGCATATGACCAGGGATTGTGGTTGTATGCTGTCAAATTAGTTTTTCCACTTTGAAGTAAGCATTTTCAAAATGAATTATGAATTGATCACCTTCTCTCTCTAAATTTGATCAGGGGAGCTATTCGTGATAGACTAAAGGTCTGGACAGCTGAGGAGCATCTACTGAACTGTATCTTTCATTAGTGTCTCTCCAAGTCTGATACCACAGTATTCAGCTATGGAAATCTTCGACACAGATTTACTTCTACTCAGGGTTAGAAGTTGAAGGCAAGTCTATTGGATTTCTATTTAAATATAACAACCCTTTTTCTTTTCAAGATAATGTTGGTTTGTCATGAAGGTAGTTATGGAGAAGATCCTCAATGTGTTATCATTTGTTTCAAAGAAGATCTCATGCTTAAATCTATACAATTATGTTTTAAAACGTAATTTTAAATCAACTTTAATGAAATACAAAGAAACATACCAAAGAGACCCAAAAAAGATTTGCAAATATTTGTAATAAGAGAAAAGGTGTTCTGTCCAACAGAGGTTTTAAATAAACCAGGACATATTTAGCAAATTTATATAACATAAGATTTGGTACAATTCCATAGCAAAGTTTAGGGGGCCAAAATCAAGAAGACAGAGAGATCCTGATTTGAAGGCAATAGAATTGTGGTCTATGGCAATGTGGTAACAGTGTGTGCTTTGTTTCACTGAACTTGTTCGGAGTTTTATTGCATGAAATAGAGGTGATGAAAGCTGTGGTAGAATTAAGAATAAATCAGGGAGTTAAGTGACAGAATAGGTTTTGACCTAAGCTGCACAATTAGAGATTAATTTATACTTTTCATCAGGAATGAAAATTATTTTAAAGGGCAATATGTATTCTAAACTAATAAGAACAATCAGTCATGCATCTAATAATAGATATTTAGGAAGTATATCATATAAATTCAAAATATCTGTTTATACAGAAAGATGTAAGAATAAAATAAATCATATTTTGACTGAAGCTTTTATATATATATATATATATGTACATATATAGTAGGCAAAAGATAACTCATTGTCTCTCTTTGTAACATCATAGCACAAAGCTAAAGCAATTTTGTTATTTCTAATTCCATCCTCTTACTTTAATTGATCTTCTGAATGCTGAAACTGCAGAAAATAATATAATTTGTATTAGCCAAGAAAACATTTGGCAGTAGATGTAAATTACTTGGAATCTCTATTTTGCTAATGTATTTTGGCTCCAGAATCAGTCAAGGCTGCTTCTGTAACTGATTTCTTTGATAATCATCTCTTGTCTATTTGATAAAAATAATGCTATAAAGAGAAATAAAAATTTCTTAAAATTTTGAACATTTTTACTAGTTAACAAGTGTATATACTTGTATAACAAGTGTTAATACTTGTATTTGCTGTTGTCTGTAGAAAATATATTTTTAATTGATCAACCCGTAACAATGTACCTTATATCATTTTAAGTTGGTTGTTTATTGCACATAGTAATAGCTGCATAGTGTGACTTTTAGGTTTCTAGTCATTTGTGATGTTACATAAATATCTGTAGTAAGACTTTTAAAATTCAGTTGTAATTACTAAATTATTCCATTAAATGTTTTACATCATACAAAACACTACAGTGACAATTCCATTTTGGTATTAAAATATAAATTTTTATTTCTTCCTCTTAGGTTCATTGCTTCAAAAATATAATGTGGAAATAAATTATGCAGCAAGAAATAAACCTGGAATCAGGTGAGGAGAAATGAATATAAAATAGAAGCAGGGACACAAACAAATATTAATGTCTCAAAACACAAGAATATAGAGAAAAATACCATTAAGCAGAAACATTTGAAAGGAGACTTCAACACAATAAAATTATAAAGGCCTAGGACATACGTATTTCAGTATGTAGAAGAGATAAGGAAGGTTATTAAATAAAGATATAACAAGGATTGAGAAAATAATTTATCTACTTTTCCTAATATATGAATGCACATTCTTCTAATTTGCTTGAAATCCATAGATCATTAAGGTGCATACAGACACAGCGAGGCTCATGTTTGATGAAAAACAAAACACTCTCCTGTTCAAATCTGTAATTCACCAGAATCTCATCATGGTTTTCATTTTTTCTAGCATAAATTCATGTTAATTGCATACTGCTTAAATGTAGTTTTACATATTTACTCTCAGCAGCTTACTTTTAGAACTACATTTTTTTTCTCACAAATGAGTCTTTCAACTCTTCAGTAAATGTTCTTTCAATATTTGATATGGTGGTATATATGCGGCTGCTGTCTTATCCTAATTAAATGTTTATTTGAGACACTTCATTTAAAGTGTTTTCATTTTCTACTCATTTTAGTTGGAAAAGCAATCGTGCAGCCTCATTTAAGCTATCTTTCTTCTGGCATTATTGCTCTTGTTAGTAGTGAAGTAACCTGAAATGGGGTGGGGGAGCAAATGAAAAAGATATGCAAACAAATTGTAGCTTCCATCCTTCACAATAGATGTACTGCAAACACACAACAACAGGTTTAGCGATGAACCTCTAGCTGTGCCAATTCAGTTCACAATGACTTATTTGTTCATTCATAACAAACAACAAAAGAGTAAAAATGAATTCCAATGGGGGAAAAATCCTTTACTTAATAGCCACATTAATGGTACAATATGTGCTTTTTCCTTTTTGTGCATTAGAATATGGGACCAATATGATTTCAGTATAAAGAGCCTGTAGTCCTTTGTAAGAAAGTAGTTGCATGGCAGAAAATATTTTTTACTATCGATTAAGAATTGAATACAAAGATGTCACAGTGCCTGTGAATAATGCTGAAACACTTTGTATGTTTCCCTATCCACTGATAATTTTTCATTATAGTAATTTATATGTCCTTCTATTCCCAGGAAACAAAGATAAAAGCTCTGATTCCTTCTTCGTGTTTTACATTGGTATTCAGGATCAGTGGAAAAGACCATAGCTAGGGTCATATATTGCATTTATTTCAGCTTGATTTAAATAGAAAAGAATGCATTTGAAACTTAAGGTATGGTTTCAAAAATTTGGCAGGGTAGGAATATCACATTTAACAAAATAAATATAATAAAATATAATGCACTAACTTAAAAATTAAATTTGAGATAAAAACCACATATTTTAGTGTACATATTCAATACAGTGTTAGTGACATTGTAATACAATTAATTATTTTGACCAAAAATTAAAATTTCAAGTTTTCTTTATTTTATCTGGCAACCACTTAGGAGAAACATTGTTCTTTTGGCCACAGAGCTTGGATTTTCATTTCCTCCTCTATCATTTCAGCAGTAGGAAAAAACAAAATTGTACAATTTATACTCCATTTTGTGGTTAAATTACTGAAGACTGAAATGGAACAAAATTGATCAGTTTAATCATCCTATTAGTGTTGAACTCCATGCCCTTTATGTTTTCTAAGCAAATCTGATTGAAGCTATGTTTATTATGAAATTATTGCTCAATATTTTATATTGATTTAAAATTTTGCAGTTCTCTTTTATATATTTGAGTTCTATTTTGTGTGTGTGTGTGTATATATATATATATATTCATCTATATAGGTTTATACTCTAATACAAAATGGTTTTATTAAAGTGTGAGTATTTGAGACAGTACTAATTCAAAAAGGTTTTCTGAATTTCCTTCAATAACCTCTGAAAAAAGAAACAATGGGAGAAAAAGCAGGTAGGATTCTTACTGGGAAAATCTCCTTTTAAATTGTCTTTTAATAGATGGCTGCCTCTTCCTACTCTTCCCCTTCCTCTATCTCCTCCTCTCTCTTCTTTTACCCATCCCTCCTTTTCAGAGGAAATGACCTTAAATATCCTCTCCAACTCCACACATTTCAAATAGATATTTATTTAAATGCATTGCTCTTACTTTTCCAACCCATCTATCCTCCTTAGATATTTAGTACTAAATTTAACCCAATGAACACAATTGTATGAATTATGGTGCCTTAGCTATGGTCTCCAAAAGTAACATGAATGTAGGAATTCAATGAGGCACTTATAATGAAAGAGGCCAAAAGTTGGGTCTGTTTTGTCCCAGTTTTATCCAAATCATGTTTGCATCAAATCTCAACTGTCCACTTAAGTGTCTAAATTCTATTAATGATATTTTTTTAATGTTGAGAAAATTTAATTACTAGTGTCTGCATCAATATTTCTTCAACTACAAAAAAAACCCCACAAAGTATATTTTACCTCTACTTTTTACCAATTACAACAATGTTGATTTCTCTAAATGAAATTCTTCCTTTTATCTTGTATGTAGAAACAGGGTCTTCTGAATCCCGTGTGAGAAACTATATTTCACACTGATTTTAGCCCCCGTAGTGCTGTTTTCTTCTCTCCCTAAAATACAGCAACTGCAATAGCTATTTGGTTTCTTCATTTCTGGAGGTGAGAGCACTGCTCCATTTTGTGTTGCAAATGCCTAAGAATGACCTTTTATTACAAATCACAGAGTGCAAACATCTTCGGAAATTATTAGCTTCCTGCCTAATTGACGTTTAGAAATTTCCCTAGAGTTACACAGAGAACAATAACGCAAATCATAAAGATATTAATAATTATAGTAGTAGGAATATGTCAAGCTCAACTGCTTATATATCACACTATAAAAAAGTGGAAGATTTAATTAAGAATTTCTTCTGAAAGTCTATGTTGGTCTCTTTGCCTTAAAATGGATTTTTAAAAGTTTGTCAGATGACCTAAAAGTCATAATATCAGAGAGGAAATTAGAGATATGTCTGTTTTGCAATAAGTAAGCATTTAAGGTACTTTCTAAAGTTTTGGATTAATATTACACTATTTAAATTTACATCAGTAAATGAATGATAACTTTGGAAAATCTTAAGATAAAACATTTAAAATCATTTCTGTATTTATGATATATCATTCATGAGATATGAGATACCACGAATTTTTCTCCACCGTAACAGCCTTTCAAATGCAGTCTGGAAAATGGCGATTAATGGCATAATTTATTATGCTTATGTCATCACCTACAAACATTTATGTGGCCATGTTTCAGGGGTTCAACATCTATCATATGTCAATATTACTATAAACATGAACATCCCTTTTTATATATACCTTTGTCTGATCCTTGTGCTTCCTCGGATGGGTTTAAAGTTTAATATTCACAAAACAGAGGTATGCAAATAAGTTTTCAAAACTCTCACCCAAGTAAGCAGAATGATTTCACTTAAATGAAGTAAATTCAACTAAATAAATAACACTTTTGAAATCAATCACCTTCTATAGAAGTACTTACATTAGTCTTCCTTAAAATGAAGTGTTTCAAATTTCATCTACTTATAATAAAAGCAACCAAACAGCTCTTTTCCTGGTTTAATGAGCTGCGGCTTTTATCAACTATTTCATGTTCTATGAAACTTCATTATTCCAGCCTGAGATTGGTCAAGTGTGCTAGCATATATATAGAGAGGAACATAGCCATAAGAGGATTCTAGACTCAAATAAATCTGTACCTAAGTACATTGTTTCTCAGGATCCACCTTGAAGGAAAGACAAAGTCTGTCTCCCACATGACAGGAAAATGCTCTTTGTCTCATCAAAACAAAATATGATTGTAAAAATACAAAATGTACTATATAAATATGTGAATAAATGATATTGAGATATTTTAT
>NW_004624974.1:362132-373306 GCF_000247695.1 Heterocephalus glaber | reverse complement strand
CAACTGGGATCTCATCTTATTAAAAAGCTTCTGCACTGCAAAAGAAACCACCAACAGAGCTAACAGACAACCTACAATACGGGAAAAAAGTTTTAGCAGCTGTACCTCAGACAAAGGACCACTATCTAGAATATATGAAGAATTGAAAAAAATCAGACCCCCCAAATTCAAAGACCCAATTCAAAAGTGAGCATCTGAAATGAGCAGACATTTCTCAGACAAAGAAGTAAAAGCAGCAAATAAACACATGAAAAAATGTTCAACATCACTGGTTATTCGAGCGATGCAGATGAGAACAACGCTGAGATTCCACCTCACCCCAGAAAGAATGGCTACTGTCAAGAAATCAACCAATAGCAAATGCTGGCGGGAGTGTGGGAAGAAAATATTCCAACTTTTGTGCCTAACTATGGTAAAGCCCCCTTTGTAGATGAGAGGGGTGCTTGGTTTAGCCTTATGGAGGGAAAATTTGGCTAAAGCAAAAAAGGAAATACTGCTTCCTTGCCTCCCTAATACATTGATTCAGTGAATGAACTAGACTTTGTTGGTCTGTATGTAGTAGTGGTGATTTAGTTTGTTTTATTTTCAATTTTTGAATAATAACTGGGGTAATTTAATTACTTACCTATTGAATAAGTAAAATGTTTTCAGAAAGATAATGTTCCAGAAATCTGAAAACAAAGCAGCTGAGGATGCATTGAAGGCTTTGTTAGGTAATAATTGGGAAGATTTTCCTGGTAGAATAGGTTATTTAAACATTTTCAAAGTTCTAAAAAATGGGTGTATGATCTCTTTCTATAGTAGTTCCTAAAAGTAAGATTATTTCTTGGGTTAAAATTCTTTAAGGGGCACATCTTTCAGAAGCACATGATCTAGTTTCTGTGATCATTTAAGATTCAAAAAGTAAGATCAATTTTCATATTCATTTGCAGAAAAACATCTCACATTCTTAATAGGAATACTGTATTTAAAATACTGTGTAAGACAGACTGTTTGACTGTTAACCCATATGCCCTTTTAAGAACAGTTAATCTTTATTTGGGATAAAAAATATACCAGCAGGTCTTTTAATAAAGTAGGTGGGCATTTATATTTTTGATTCTTTAAAAAACTACGTGTGTGTGTGTGTGTTATTGGGGATCGAACCCAGGGCCTTTGCACTGAGTTACATCCTAGTCCTTTATTATTTTTTATTTTGTGACAGGGTCTCAGTAAGCTGTATCTTCAGGCTAGGCTTGAACTTGTGACTCTTCTGCTTTCACCTCCCAGAGAGTAGGGATTATAACCATGTCTCACCAAGTCCCACTGCAAATTACTATAAAGTTCATGTTTTATCTTTGGTATTTCTTCCTGTTGTTGCATTTATGACGACATGATTTAAAAAATAAAATGTTACTTGCATTAACATTAACTAAATCACAGAAGGAAGTTCATTATTCTCAGTAGGAGTGTTTAAAATAGTCTGGGGGTAAGAAGCAACCCTGCCTTTTTTTAAACTGTTAATCTTTACTTGGAATTAAAAATTTGCTGGGGGCTGGGAGTGTGGTAGAGCATGTGCTTAGCATGTGTAAGAGACCCTGGGTTTGATCTCTGCCACCAAAAACTTTGCTGGTCAGTATTTATTTAGGTTTGGTATTTATATTTTTTGTTTTAAATATTATTATTAACTTTGGATTATGGTGTGTATATGTGTAAGCATATTTTATGTGAGTATGAATATGCTACATTTTATAATTTTTCTCATGAATTATCAAAATTCTAGAAATACCCATAAAAAGGGAGCACTATCAACTGTTTATTAGGTTATTTAAGAATTTTCATTTTTTTTAGATTGAAAAGAGATATGTTTTATGTAGTTGAAAATTGTTTGCATAATAAAGTAAATGCTGGGGGATTAACATAATTGTGAGTTTTTAAAACTAAATATTTGAAAATTGAAATGAGATTGCTTATGAAATATTTGTTAGATTTACATTTTCCTTTTCTAAAGAATACATAATTAAATATTCACCATATTTTTCTATCATACCTTGTGTGTGCAGATTAAATGTTTGCTATAATGAAGAAATTTGCCATATATATGACATTTATCTATTTTTGCTACTTACCTTTAATCTTTACTGTCATTAACTTTGGAAAATAGAAGTATTTAGTATTTTTTCTTTTATACTATTTGGCTATGTGGAGTAGATTTTTGTTTTTGGTTTTTTCGTCTTGTAGTTTAAGAGTGATTAAAAAGCATATTTCTTTTTCTCTCAGCCTCTGGAATTGCTTTGGCACTCATTAGATGAATGGCTAGTTTTAATAGCTACAGAATTGATGAAAAACAAGAAGGATTCAACAGATACCACTTCTATTTTACTGAAACAAAAAGGCCAAGATCAAGGGGCTACTTCCATTCCACCATTTGAACCTCCAGGACCTGGGAGCTATGAACATCTATCGACTGGCACAGGAGAATCTAAACCAGATGCTCTTGCAGGGAAACAGGAAGCCAGTGCAGATTGTCAAGATGTTATTTCTATGACAGCCAACCGGCTAAGTGCTGTCATTCAAGCTTTTTACATGTGCTGCTCCTGTCAGATGCCTCCAGGGTAAGAAGGTTGTAGCTTTTTTTTTCTGATAGATGAAGAAAAACTATATTTTTGTAATTTCAGTAACAACAAATAATTATTTGTTGATTCTAGGTTCTATTCTGATCTTATTTTAGGATACTCATTGTACAAATCTAGATCTGGTACAAAATATTTAAATTTTGAACAAGTGATATGTAAGTTATTTCTGTGTAAATGGTGAATGCCACTTTTTATAGGATCTCTTGTACGTGTGTGTATTTTTTATTTATATATATATATATATATATATATATATTGAACTCAGGACCTTGCACTTGCGAGGCAGGTGTGGTGTCACTGAACTAAATCCTCGGCCCTTCTATCATTTATTAAGGAGAAGTTAGATATTTTATTTCACTTTAAAAATTGACTAGGTATGCCTCAGTTTTCTATATTATAAAGAAGATCTAAACTCAAATTCTTTGAAAAGGTCTAGAAGGTAGTCCAGTTCTAGAAGCTAGTCCAGTTCAGTATATGTTTATCACATTTGCTGTATCTTATCACCAGTTTGTATCTGTGTATTCTTATGGTTTTTTACCTCCTACAGAATGACTTCACCTCGTTTCATTGAATTTGTCTGCAAACATGGTGAAGTTTTAAAATGCTTTGTTAATAGGTAAGGCTTTTTGGGATTTAGAGACTGCCATGGCCGCCTTTTCTCCTTTACATATAATTTCATCTAAAAAGCTATTTCTGTTATAATTGAAAATTGCTTAGTAACAATTGAAAATGTAGTAGGTGGGGATTAATATGTTTTTTGCCTTTACTTCCAGATCTCTGTATCTGAATTTACATTTCAATTATAGTACTCATCTTTCCTGTCCACTCATACAAATATATTTTTCTTTTAGAAACCCCAAAATTATATTTGACCACTTTCACTTTCTCCTTGAATGTCCTGAGTTGATGTCAAGATTCATGCATATCATAAAAGCACAGGTAGAAATTTTCTTCCTCTTGATTTTAGTCTCATGAATTCTTTAAATTGGAATATTTAGTAATTATTAGACTTAAAACTTCTTGTAAGAGGGATGGAATTACATGTTACTTTAAGAAGTAAATTTTTTCTGCAAGAAATGTGTATTGAGTGCCTAATATGTGCAGAGGCCTGTGCAAAGACAAAAATTGCCCCATTTCCTGAAATGAGTTACATGGCATACCAGTCATAAGGTGGATGGTCATTAAGAAAATGATTTTATTCCCAAATATATTTGGGAAATGCAACATATGTCCTTTGGAAATGTATAAAGCACAATATCAGTATAGAAAAGGGTCTGAGAAATCCTTTGGTGAAAATAGTTATTTAGCATTGCTAATTTTCTGAACTTGCTTAACCTGACAGCCTTTCCTCTACCAGCTTGTACAGATGCATTCCGTATATCTCAGGTTCAGTGAAATAAGCTGGGGGAAAAGTTTGTTTTGCTTCTTAGTAGCTATGTGATTTGGGGCACATTTTTAGCATCCTTGAGCCTTGAGTTGTCCATCTATAAAATAGGGATGAATGGCACCGACTTCGTAGAACTATTGTAAAAGTGAAGTGTTTAAAGAGTAACTAGCATATGTGCTCAATAAATGGTAGTTGTTTGGAGATGGAAATAATTTTTTAGAAATCGGTAGTTATAATATTGTTTCTTTAGGAATTTTAAGGAATGAAGAGCTTAGGTAAAGGGAAGTTTCACAAGGGAGGTAGATTTCTAAGTGACTTTCAAAAGCTTGAAAAACATAGAATACTGTGCAATTAGTAAAGGGGAGTATGAACATTGTAGCAAAAGTATGAGCTGGCAGATGGATAGGTGTCTAAAACTGTAGTGATTGCAGCAGAAATTTTGTTTTAAGTGAGAAGTGAAATAGGTTGGAGTCATATTGTGTTGGTAGCTTAAATCTTTGTTTGCCAAGCAATTCACATTTTCATCTAAAGTTATTTGGAGTTGAATTTGTCAGACTATATCCTGCAGGCCAAATCTAACTTATGCTTTATGTTCAGAGAGGCCACAAACTAAGAATGTTTTTTACATTTTTAAATTGTAAAAAAAGAGAGAGAGTGAGGGCCAGTTGTGTAGCTCAGTGGTAGAGCATTTGCCCACCATGTATAAAGCCCAGGACTTGACCCTGACACCACGCGCACACAAACACACGTGCACACACAGAGACACTTAGACACACAGACACACAAACAGTAACTAAACAAAGGAGAGCATGTGATAGAGAAGATTGTATAGCCCACAAAGTCTCAAAATTTTTACTATCTATCCCTTTACAGGAAAAGAAAACTTGTCCAATTAGTTGACTTTAATCCCTTAATCATAGCATTTGCAGAAGAAAAACCACTGTTGTCCAGGCTTGGCCCTTGCCACTCCTAGATATTGGGCCAAACTTGAACATGGTTTTAGGAGGAATATAGTTTTCTGTATATCTCTTACTAGAGATAGGGAGTGAGTCTTTCTGCTAGAAAAGCATCTGATAACAAAGCACAAATTTGGAAAAAGTCTGTTATAGATTACATCATACCAGATCTTCCACAAAGGTCAATGCGGACTTGTGCCCTGGCCAGTGATGTTTGTGTTCATGATAATTATGCAAAATGAAATAGGAATGTGGTCTTTCACCACTTTTGCTGGCCTGTTTGCCAAACTTGTACTTCTATCTATAGTTTCTTCCCACAAGGTCGGCAGAATTGTCAGTCTCTGAGAAAAGAGCCTTTGTGGTTAAGAATCCTAGCTCTTGTACTCTTGCTTTGTTTCTTCTAAAGAGAGGGTCATTTGTTTAAAACATTTAATTGATGAATGTGAGGACTATCTTCTTGCCTATGTAAGAGATGGTTTTCTTCTTAATAGAAACAATATTTTCTCTATGAACTGTGATCTCTTGCCCATTTAGCCCAACTATGTTGATAAAACCAAGACAAAATTTTCAGTCCATATGCACATGTACATACACAGGTGCTTATGATTTTCTTCCTAAAACCGGTCCATATAAAATCATTTTTTTATTCTTGAGAGATTAATCAAATTAAAGTGAAATAACTAAGGTGAGGCCAGAAATAATCATGACAGAACTCATCCATTTCCTTTTCCTTAACTGTCTTCCTTTTTTTTCACTGTATTTTCTTAATCTCCTCTGGGTTATTGCAAAAGAATTGATAGTGAATTAAGATACCTGCTTCCAAATGTCAAAACCTTGAGGGTTTTGGAGGACCTAGACATTTGTTTGACCCTGTTCATCACTGCAAATCTCACAGCTCTTGTCTATCTACAGCAGGATTATGGTTTCAAACCACAGTCTCACCGATACATCTTAAGGCCTTTATCATGTCTCTGCCTGAGCTCTGTGGATGTCAGCTTGGCTTCTGTCTGTGCCTTCCTTCCAGCCACTTTGATACACTCTGATATGTTTGAGCCACTCTGAAGTCTTTCCCTGCACACACTATCCACAGTGAGGGTGGGAGGGGAAGAAAAGTGCATAGTCTTTGTCCGTGGTTCTGAATAACCTCTGTGCCAAAAGATCCCATGGTGCGTTTGTTTGACAGCCCTGGAGGTTGAACCCAGGGCCGTCACACTGAGCTACATTCTCAGCTTTTATTCTGAGACAGGGCCTCCCTAAGTTTATCTGTCTACACTCCTTTCATCTTGCTCTCTAGCCTATTTCACGCTCCTGGCCTCAAAATTCTATTCTGCTGCTCCTTGGACAAGAACACTAGTTTAGGGTATAGAGGGCCTCCTGGAGAATACTACATTGCCCAGGCTGGTCTCAGACTCCTGGGCTGAGGAGATCTGGGATAAGAGACATGTACTACTGCATCCAGCTAAGGAAGATTTTTAAAGGGTAAAGTTGTTGAGACTGGTAAGTGGATCAGAATTTAGACATTCATAAAGTGTCCTCTTTATTTCCAGAAGTAGATATCACAAAGAAAAAGAAGTTCCAAAAGTTATATGAATGGAGTAATGGGGTCAATTAGTTTTTCTTTTTCTTTTTTTTTTTTTTAGGTAATCTGTCAGTATCTTGGCCGTGGCAATTTTGAATTCATGGGCTCCAGTGCTCAAGTGATCCTCCTGCCTCAGCTTCCCAAGTATCTGAGACTGTAGCTTGGTTTAAAATTTTTATTTTAGGCAAATAAAGTTGGCTGTAAATTGATAATCACTGAAGCTGGATTATACATACTTTGTACATGTTTGGAAAACTCTATAAGAAAATGTTTTAAAAATTGTTTCACACCAGGCATGACGGTGCATGTCTGTAATCTCAGTATCTGGAAATCTGAAGTAGGAAAATAGCACTTTCAAGGCCAGTCTGAGCTACATAGTGAGTTTGAGGCCAGCCTGAGCAACATGGCAACACTTTGTCTCAAATAAAAAAACACCAAATATAAATAAATAGATAGACAGATGATAACAAGTCATTTCAAGTAGTTGGGAATAAAAGGCCCATGGCTTAAATTATACTACATCTATACAATAAAATTTCAGATACATCCTGTGGCTGCAGCTCAGTGGTAAGGAACAGGCTTAGCACACAGATGGCTCTGGGAAAGCTCCAGAGCCAGTGTACATGTGGGAGCGCACACAACCTCATACCATGTACTCACTAAAATTGTTTCTAAGCTATTTCATGAAAAATGGTTGTAATCTGTAATTGTGTGATAGTAACAAAGTTACTGTGGAAAGACATAGAAAATTAAGGGCATGGAAAAGTCTATTTAATAGGGTCAAATCCCATTCTGTTATGATAAATTGTTTTAGGTGGAAGGGTTGAAGAAGAAAGGGAAGGGGATTGGGGAAAACATTGAGAACCAAGGTAGAGCCGGGGATTTAGCTCAGTGGTTCCAGCGCCTGCCTCCCAAGCACAAGGTCCCGAGTTCGATCCCTGGTAACAAAAACAAAAAAAAAAGAACCAAGATAGATTATGTAAAGGTGCAGATTTCCAATGATGAATGTCATTATGTTGTATACCTAAAATGTACCAATAAAATTGATTAATAAAAAAAACGTAAAAAGTGTTTTAACTGACATGATTAATAGTCAATATAATTTAGATTTATTAATACAAGCTTTGAAAATACAGAGATTAGTAAATTTTAAAAAGCTGCATGTGACCTAAACTTCTCTCCATTCAATATAATGTCTGTCTTCAGAGGTGATATTCCCATCAGTTTTATTGTACTGGGGATCAGAACACGATACTCAAAAGATATGGTACTTGGAGTAGTGAGTAGTTTAAGATGAAGAAAACTGAGAAAACTACAGAAGCAAGAAGGTCATTCTCTGACTTTCTCCACTTTTCTCCCCTGAAGCAGACCATAGAAGAATTCTCTGACCTGCCTCTCCAGAAAGAAGCCATAAGACCCTCATCCAGGAGAGTCCTGTCCTATATTCCACACCAAAAATTTTTGGAACAAACTTGTTTTGTTAGGTTCCTTCCAGTTTTTTACATTAGATCCTACTCTAGTTCCCCATCATACTTCTTCGTGACTGTCCATGAAAATACACAGTCTTCCTTGGGTCTTTAGCTCTGCATCTCTGGAGGATCCCGTGCCATGTAAAATTGTATTAAATATATCTGTTATGCCTTTCTCTTGTAAATCTGTCCTTTTTTATAGGGATATGAGCAATGAATCTTGCAATGGGTGAAGAGATTGCTTTTCCTCCCCTACAGTGGGCATTATCATTATAGGTTTTCAAAAATATAAGTTAATATTGATATCTAAATGTAGAAAAATACTTATTTTATGTCATATATGTTCTCATATTGTAGGGTGCTTTTCTGCAACTTCATTTTTAGATGTATTAGGAGATAATAATAGTCATTAAATAGGAATTTACTTCCTCTATTATACTATCAAATTGGGGCTGGGCCTGTAGCTCAGTAAAAGAGCACGTACCTATCATACGTGGGATCGTAGATTTGATGTCCGGCACAGAAAAAAAACAAAAATCTATTTGTTTTTAAGAATAAATCTGTTGTTTCATTGTACTAATGACAAGCTTCTGAGCCTTTGTGGTGTAGAAAAGAAACAAAAAATGCAAATTCAAAGATAAAAGATATTATTTGCTATCTGTTGTTACCATCCGAGCTTATAAAATACCAAGCAGAAGTGATTTGGAAATAATTCTCCAACATTTTCCAGAGACATGGTTCTGAGACTGTGGTCCTATAATTATACAGAATTTGGTAACCTTGCAGAGTCCAGTAACTTTATTTTGGGCTCTGCATGTGTTCAGAGCTGCGTATCAGTTAGTTGACTCTGTTACTTTTACTGAGCAGACAATGGCTGCAGTTACAGCCTCTATGCACTGGCAGGGACATAAACAATCAAGTCAGATTTTTTCTTTTTCAGTGCTAGGATAACCCAAGGCTTTTTGCATGCTAGGCAAGTGCTGAGCATATCCGCAGCCCCTCTAATCTGACTCAATTCACAATAAGGATGGCACAAAAGCCACTCCACAGTAGTTTAAAAACAGTTTTTGCTTCCTTAAATCCCAGGTTTTTCACCTCCTGTAAGAACCATCATCTGAAATGGCACTGAGGCAGATCAGCTGACGGTTAGAAGACACTGACTTTGAAATACTTTATGACAGAAAAAAAATTTGCAAATTTGAAGGTAACTTTTCCTGAGGTGCTCAATACCTACCGATAGGAGCTGGTAGTGAGGCAATATCTTGGAATAGTTTTTACTTAAAATTGTATGTGTTCCTACCACGCGTAGGGGCAACTTTTCATAGTGAAATTTGTGGTGAGATTTTCATAAGTGGTACAGCATGCCTGTAGAAGAGAAGTTATATTAAAGGAGAGAATAGCACATCAGGTATTAATTCTAATTTTAGAGTCGGGTGTGGTGGCACCTGCCTGTAATCTCAGGACTCAGGTGGCTGAGGCAGGAGGATCATATGTTCCGGGGTAGCCTGAATTACAAGGCTTCAACCTTATCTTAGAACAAATAATAAACAAACAAACCAGAAAAAGTAAATGAAAACTGGGCTTGTTGGCATATGCCTGTAATCCCAGCTATTTGGGAGGTTGCAGCAAGAGGATTTTGAGTTCAGGGCAGATTGGACAATTTCGTGAGACATTATCTCAAAATAAAAAGGACTGGGGGCGAGCTATCCATGATAGAGAGCCCTGGGTTCGCTCCCCAGAATCCTCCCTCCAAATCCAGTTTGACTTCTGCCATAATTAGCTGTGTAGCTATGTACAACTCATCGAATCGTAGCTATGTACAACTCATCGAATCTGTCTAGATCTCTGTTTCCTTTGTCTGATGGAATTCTTTCAAATTTCTTGCCTCTAATGATGTTGTTTATTCCATCATCAAATATTTCTTGAATATTCAAGGCAATGACGATATGGAGATATCGAAGGTCTATCTTAAAGATATCACCTAGTGAGGGGCACAGACAGTAACATGACCTACACATGGTAAATAAGTTGTAATTTATGTGTGGACTTAGCTATGAAATCACAGAGGGTAGGTCTTGACTTATCTGGGCATGAACTGAGTCTTGAAGAAACACTAGGAGTAAAGGTAAAGGGGGTTGGAAAGATGATCCAGAGAGAGAGAGGCAATGAACATGCAGAGATGGGATGTGTGATGGAGCAGTGTATAGTTGGAGCACGAGTGTTTTTCACAATTGGAGTAAGGGTTCACATAGCAGAATACTGGAAGACAGCAAAGCTGAACATGGGATGGGCCAAGTAGCTTTTTATCATTCCAATAATCGGAACTTTATTCTGAATCTGATGAAAAATCACTCTTGACAGACCTTAAATTGGGAAATGCTATGATCCATTAGAAAGACTCCTTTGGGATCATAGTGTGGAAGATTGATTGACTGATTGCAGGGGTGAAGCCTGGCTCAGAGGGAACAACTAGGAGATCCACGTGCCTTCAAAGGAGGTAGAGCAACACAGGTCACCTTGTTCCTTCAGCAGTGTTCGCCTTATCCTTGCTTGAGGTCTGATCTGTGCATGCAATTCACAGATCAGCCAAAGCTGTGGGCAGCATTTAAATTTGGAGGCTTTACTGATTTTCTCATTCTACCCCAAATTTCCCTACTAACTTTTCTAGGAGCTGATGTTGGGTATGACACTATTTTCTGCTTCTTCAAGCTAGTAAGACAGTGATTATTTTCTATTTAGTATTAACTATCCAATGCCAAATGGGACCTGCCTCAGTTTCTATAAAAGCAGGATTCTCACTGGCTGCCTGTTCTGACAAAGGCTCACTCCATTTCAATTTTGCCTGCATCTTTCCTTTCTAGTGCCTTTGGGAGTGACTTTTTATATTTTTCTCAGAGGGCTGTGTGTGCGTGAGTGTGTGTTGACGCGCACACACACCTGTCTCTATGCACTCAGTTTGGTTCACTGGGAGCTACTTAACCATGCCCCTTTATCCGGTTATGAACCCCCAGTTCATAACAATAGTTACTCCCTTGTACATACGTTAAACTTCTTCATCTCTTATGCACTTTACCATTGTCACTCTGCAACCCCTAAGCTAAACATGATTTTCCATCTAAAACTACATACAGGAAAAGAAATTGAGCTCGACAGAAGTACAGATAGTAA
>NW_004624974.1:344409-358736 GCF_000247695.1 Heterocephalus glaber | reverse complement strand
CTCTCACTTTGCTGCTCAGTCTGTCTTTTCCAGGTCCACATCCTCTGCCCGTGACTCCTTACTAGAGCTGAGCTCCCAGGGGGATTCACCAACTGAAATTCTCCTGGGCCAGCAAGAGCACACTGAGCCCACTGAGGCCGAGCCCAAGGGTGAGCAGGACTGGGATATGAGCCTGTGGATATGTGGGTAGGGGATGGGCCTTTGGACACAGAGAGCTTCCAGGTTCTGGGTGACCGGGAATACTGAGACCCTCAGCAGTTAGTGGGTGCATGCAGGCTGAGAAGACTTCCTGGGGGCGGCTGTGTGCACAGAGCTCTCTGACGGGCAGCGGGAAGGTTTGGTCCCAGGAAGGAACATGGACAATTTGTGATGATTTTTTTCTCTTGCAGCTGCAGGGCCAGCTCCAGCCCAAGCTGAAGTCCCACCTGTAGAGCTCGTGCCAGCTCCACCTGCAGCTCCCTCCTCAGCCTGGGACCACAGCCAGAGCCAGAGCCAGGAACCCCTTCTCCACCAGCTGCACAGCTGTGGACCCTGGTGGTTGCACGGCGGGCATCAGCTCCTGAGCTGCAGCTGGGCCAAGCTCCTGCCCCACCCCTGCCATTCCCCTCCATTACTCTTGTTTATGTTTTGGCGTGTATTTTTGCTCCTATTTTATCGACTTATGTAAATAATAGAATTATTTTTTAAATAAAAGTTAAGATTTTAGTCTTGTTTAAAATGACCAGTGTGGTGGCATGAAGGGCCTTCTCAGAGCTGCGCCTCAGTCATTGCTGTCCGGGTCCAGAGCATTTTCCTCAGTGCTGTGCCTGTGAGTGGTTCCTCCCCTCTCCCCTGTTGCTGGTCCCTGGCCACCACTCATCTTATGTCCCTATTGCACATTTTTGACATCAGTTCAGTTAGCTTCCTGTTTGGCCACAGAATCCTGGAAGAGACTGATGAATCCTGCTTTTTATACAATGGAAAACCCTAGAGGATCCTATCCATGTTTCATTCACCTGTTCAGTAAATTAGCTGGCTGTCTTGTCAGATAAGAAAATTCTTTAGGCCGGGGATTTAGCTCAGTGGTTTCGCTGCCTGCTGCGCAAGCGCAAGGACCCGAGTTCGATCCCTGGTACCAGAAAAAAAAAAGAAACATTTTTTATTCCAGTCAAATGAGAAATGCAATATAATGAATAATAAAAGAAAAGACATAGCCAGAGTCATCTGTGACCAGGAACTGTGGCCTCCCCCTGAGGTGCTCTTCTTTCTGTCTTCATCTTAGGGTTCAGCCTGTGTGTCTTTGCTGGTGGGTGAGGAGAGTGCCAGGCCAGGCCACAGCTCTTCTGTCATCTCATGTACCCACTTTGCTCATTCACTGGCCACAATGACATGGTATTATGGTTGTCTCTGCAACCGCTGCTCTAGACAGTTTGCACGTCAGTAAAGTTTTTTTCAGTCCTGGGGATTGAACCTAGTACCTGCTCACTGAGCTTGATCCCCAGCCCATTTAATTTTTGTTTTGAATTATGTCACAGAGTCTCACTAAGAAGCTAAGTTGTCCAACCTGGGCTGGAACGTGCGATCCTCTTGCCTCATCCTCCCAGATTACTGGGAATAGAGAGCTCTACCACCTCTCCTGGCTTCATTATGCAGTTTTGAAAAACAAACTCTGACAACTACCACTATGCCTGGGTGTCCACCTTTAGGCCTTGGGCCAATTTGGATCTCTGGGAAGGGGTGTGGACTCCACCAGAGGGGTGATTCTCCCCGCAAGGCCAGCGACTCTGTGCTCCGTGCCGGGTGAGTGAGCATAGTTCCCGGGTGGCCCAGCCTGGGTGGTGACCACAGGCTCTGCACTAACCTCCCTCCCACACTGCCCTGATGTGCAGAGACCCCACATGCCTTCTCACCTTGCAGCAAGGTGAGCTGGGTAGCGAGGCATTACAAGCCCATCCCATTGAGACCTGTTCTCCTCTACCTCCTAGAATCCTCCCCGAGGTATAGGAACTGCAGACAGCCCCGTGCCTGAGCCCGTGCCCATGAAAGCTGCCGGGAGCTATCTTCTCAGTCTCCATGCACAGCCCATTGCTCATGGCCTGCACCGTGCTGTCCTGGGCTCCCTCCACGACCGAGCACACTCACCTGTCCTTGCCAAATGCTGCTACACTCTCACAGTGTGGACTGCTTCCCACTGCCTTTGTCATAAAGGATCATCCAGATGGAGTAGGCCTCATGCTGGCAATGCCTGGGGACAGGGAATGTGTTCTCCATAGAAGCAACTGTGAGAACAATCTATGGTTTATGGATTGCGCCATAATGGAGCAGGTAGGGCCTGATTTCCATTCTATCCATTAAATGTACCAACTTCACAATGAATATAATCATCATGGGCTGCAAACGTATTAATGACAATGTAACAAATTATACACAAAGTAAAGAAGGAAATGAAGTTTTGACAAATGGGATAAAATACAACAGTCAAGCGAAGAAAAACGTGCAGAGACCTGAGACCCTCTACCTGGCAGGTAAGTGTCCTTCAGGCAGACGCAAGCCTGATGAACAAACCAGAAGCTGTCCTGAAGCCAAGACCATGTTAGTGCATTTACTGTGGTCAATCTTGGTATAACAGGAATGTGCATTTTTCTTGGGTTTTTTTGCTCCCTGGGCTCAAACTGGAGTCCTGGCACTTGCAAGGCAGGTGGCGGAACCAGTGAGCTAAATCCCTGGCCCCAGAATGTGCATGTTTAAGGTAGAACTTTGCTCCATACACAACCTATTGCAGACACAGGAAGAGCTTGCTGTATGCTGACTGTCCAAGATAACCACAAGCAGCTCACCTTTGGGGGAGATGAGTGAACCCACATTCCCAATACCCGGTGATGACTGAGTCATGGAACAGAACGTGAAAACCAAACTCAGGCAAATCTTCCAAGGAGTCCTCAGTCTCCCCCTACCCAGCCTTTGTCCCTCCTCAGGACCCTGACACCTCAATTCTAGCAGTGTAACCAAAACTGCTGTCTCCTCTCTGGGCCCAGGATACAAGCTCAGAAATCGGCCTAAAGGTGACCAATGGAGCCCCTTCTGCCCCTTATAATTGCTCTCTTCGACCAAAGCCCTGGTGGAAATACCAAATAGTTTCTCTGGTGTGAGAAACTGAAAGTGTAAATAAGGATCACAATGTATAATAGATAATGTGAAATAGGAAGAAAAGGTCCAAAGGGGAAGGGGAAGTGGGAAGGGGAAGTGGGAAGGGTAGGGGAAAGGAAATAAGGGAAGGGAATAAATAGGAAAAATGGAAACAAAGTCTTCCTAAATAGGGAAGGGTGGAGGGGTTGAAGGGAGGGCAGGGGAATGCAGAAAAAATGAGAAGCAACACACATCATGGAAAGGTACAAGTTCCCAATAATGAAAGTCAGCATATTGTATACCGAAAATGAACCAATAAAACTAATGAAAAAAAAAGCCTCAGTCTTTCTCTACCCTGTACCCCTTTCTCAGTCAGCTTTGAGCACTGTGCTCATAATGGGAAGAGGTCTAGGTGTGAGGTGGTTAGCAAGGGATTCCAAATACACTTCTCCGCCAAAGATACAAACTGCCAAATATACAAATTTCCCATTGCGAAAGCTTGTGTCTCAAGGCAATGGTCACAGGATGGCTTCATGGAGGTGTTTGCACCCACCATTAGGAAATAGCTTTTTGACAACCAAGTGCCTGAAAGTTGCCTTCTTCTGATGGACAGTGGCCCACACACCCTCCAGCCTTGGTGGATGAATTGGATGTTGACTTCATAAAGGTCAACCCCCCACCCCCCCAAACTGGTTACCTCTTCTGCAGCTCATGGACCAACCAGCATGTGATCTGCAGCTTCCAGAAGCTGTGCATAAAGTGCTCTTCTCCAGGTGTTTTAAAGTCACCAAAGAGATGTCCTTGATTCTGAAAGAGTTCTGAAAGAAGCAAATCAATGTCGTCCATTGCATCAACCTCATTGCTAAAGCCGAGGAAGATGTCACCTACTGGACCTTAATCTCAGCCTGGAGGAAACTGAGGCCAGAATGTGTCACTGAAGGTGACTTTATAGGCTCTGACATACAGGTAATGGAGGAGATTGCGCCCATGGGCAGGACTATGGGTCTGGGTGTTGATGGTGCAGACCTAGAGGAGCTTGTGAGGCCCATAGGGAGGAGCTGATGACAGAAGGACTTGAACTCCAGAGTGAGCAGCAGAAGGTGCTTGTCAAGAAGCATTCCACTGAGGAAGAGGAAGACAGACTGGTGTTAGCAGGGACATGATAAAATCCACTATGGAAAATGCAAGGAGTGCCAGGATTTCTTTGAGAAGCAGCACCCCAACATAACTGTGATGAACAGAGTGTTGGATCTGGTAAACCCTACCATGGTCTCTCATTTCTGGAGGGTTATTCAGGGCAGGAAAAGACAAGTGACATTAGACATATTTTTCATCAAAACTGACCCTGTGGCTAAGAGATGAAAAGAGAAAACCCCTTAAGGAGATCTCCCCGATGTCCTTATGGAAGGTGACCGTCCCTCCAAACCATGACCTCCTCCCTCCCCACCTTTCTGTCCTCCACACCAGAAGTTGCCTCAAACAAAGTTAGGGTTCTGTTTCTTAGCACTGTATTCTGTTTCATATTTGGGGGGTGAAAAAAGTCCTTGGGTTCAGAATTAATTCACCCTATTTATATTGAACCCTAGGGGGAAATTTGATTTGGTTCACGACCAATTTCATTAGTCACCAGAATCCTGGAAAGAGTTAAGTTCATAATTCAAGTTTCTTCCCAGGTCAGGGAAAGAAAATGCTGCTGACAGTGAACACCCCTTAAAGCAGTTTATTTATTTCAGATGACGCCCTCCTGAAAAGAACACAGGGAATTTGTTTAAATGAACCCAAACTGTACAACACCTCTTCCTGGTGACCTAGACTCAACTTCGCTTGTTATACTTCCACCGTAAATCAGGCATGGTTGTGCACGACTGCAATTCCAATCCTCTAGGAGGCTGAGTCAGGAAGATCAAAGGGTCAAGCCTAACCTGGGCAACTAAGCGACATAGTGAGACCCTTTTGCAAAACAAACAATAAAATCGGGGAGTGGAGCTGAGGACGTTGCACAGTACAAAGGCCCTGGATTCAACCCACCATACTGAAAAAAATGAAAGACACACACACATGATAATGCTCAATTTGCCACTCTATCTAGATGTGTTCTCCTCCACCATTTTAGTTTTGTTTTGTAATGGGGATCAAACTCAAGACCTTGAACTTGGAAGGCAGGTGGCAGCACCACTGAGCTAAATCCCTGGCTCTCATCCACCATTTGTGACCATACAGTGTATAAAAGAGCATGATCTGCAATGTGATCTCTCGTGATAGGAATGTGCCTGCCTCTATAGGAGAGGGTCGGTCTTCCCAGTATGAGTGTACAGACTGCCATAAAATCCAGCTCCCCACTGTGTTGAGGAGACACTGTTTTGGCATTTGTCCCAGGAGTGCTCCTTACATGCTGCTGTTCACCAATCTTTCTTCACTCTTCTATCCTCTAGTTGGTGTACATTGGCTTTAAACTCCCCACAGGGAAACCCAACTCTATTCCTTTACGCACTTTTGTAACAGAGTGAGAAAAGCAAAGTGTTTGGAGATGAGGTGGCCTGCTGGGCGTTTAGCAGGATTATCAAGACTAAGCTGGAAACAAGCTTGCCATTATCTTGTCTCTGGGAGCTGAGGAAAATGAGGCAGCAGGAGGGCACCTGAAGCCTATGTGGGCAGCTGGCAGCCTGGCCTTCTGAAGACCCAGGCAGATGCCAGCCAGAGGTGAGTGATTCCGCTCACAGTCATTTGCTTGTCAGTCTTGAGGTTCCCTAACCCCAATCCACGAAATCAGTGCCCTCCGGAAAAGCATGGAGCAGGAGATGCATCTGTTCCCTTGCCTGTGCGCTGTGCGGGCTAAACATAAAAGGTAGTTTTCCCAGGACACCTGCAACACTACTCTGCCCATCCACAGGGAGCCCTGCAGGAAGTGAAAGGGCGCAGAGCAACCTACCTGGGCAGATGCTCCACCTCCCATCAAGGCCTTCAGCACCAGGTTGGATTTGAAGCCCCTTGACCTCAGGATCCCCTACCTCCCACCTGTCACTGGATGTAAACTCCAGGCTCAGTTCATAGGTCATGAGAGCAAGGAGGAGAAGCAGTGACATTACAGGATGTGAATTCATCACTGGGGACACAGGGGCAGGTGTGGGGACTTCAGCGGGCAGAAGTATCTACACTCTGTTGTCCAGCCTCTTGCTTTGGGAATGAACTGGGGCCCAACAGATGCAAGCAGAAACTACAGGACTGTTTTGTCTGCTTAAGACCCAGGATTTATCATGGCAATGGTACAAGCTTAGGCTCCTCTGCCCAGCAGTTGTTCCTGTTGGCTGGGAAAACAGGGAACAGGTTCATCCCCATCCTGCCTGGCTTCAGCTCAGCAACTGCAGGCACCTCATACAGGTGCCTAGGTTTTGAACCTTACAGAATCAAGCAGCAGAACCCACCCTGGCCCCAAGCAGCACTGCTCCCACCCAGAAGAGTTTCCACTGATGCCTTGGCCCACTGGGGCACGGCCCGACACCTTGCCTATTGAGCCTTCCCTACCTGCTGCTCTTCTCAGGGTGTGTTGCTCTGTTGCCTGGATGCTCAGAGGTGGCTCCAGCAAAGCCTACAAGGCCTTGGCCATTTTCATGGGATGCGCAGTGCTATGTCACCGATCTGAGAGGCCATGTTGTTTGGGGGCAAATGTGATCAAAGTGGTGCCTGCACTGCTATCCCCCAAAAGTCTTTCCTGTGCTTATGGGAAGAGGGCTGCTCCCTTCCTGGGACAGCAGGTCCATGAGTGGGGGAAGAAACCAGTGCTCTGCTCCTGGATCAGACCTAGATCTCATGCACTCTGCTGCATTCTTGGCTTCTGGGAACCACAAAGCCTACTGCCTGCATGGACTCTTCCTACCAGTGGTCAACCCCAAGCGTGTCATGAGCCTGACTTTGGCACGAGTGTTCTCTATGGGGCTGAGCCTCCCAGAGTCTCGGTATTACGGGGGTGGGGTTATGAGAAGGGATGTGGCCAAGCTAGGGCCACAGTGATCTCACAGGTCGAGTTGCTGGTCTCAGTGAACAAAGGCCTGGAGGCCAGCCTGTGAGACACAAGGCCAAGGCCAAGCCTCCATTTACACAGTGTCAGTTCTGGTCCTTAGGGGCCTGGATGGAGAGTCTCCATAGAGACTGGGATATTAGAATCACTCATTAAAGAGTTTACTGTTCAGCTGAATTCTGCAATTTAAGCAGGAATTCCGGATGAAATTTGTATTCAAAATGCACTGGCAGTGAAGCACAACCCAGCCTTTTGACCTGGATGTGAACTTCAGCCCAGAAGTTGAGGACAACCTGTTGCATTTATTAAGAACCTGCCAGCACACGCAAGGAACTCAGCTGCCTGTGAGGCGCACTCAGGTGGTGGTGACTTGAAGAAAGTGGTCGATAAATTGATTCCAGACAACATTGGGAAAGACATAGAAAAGTCTTTCCAGTCTATTTAACCTCTTCATGATGTCTTTGTTAGAGAAGTAAGCATGCTGAAGAAGTTCAAGTTTGAATTGGGAAAACCCAGGGTGCTTCATGGCAAAGGCTATAGCTTTGGAAAAGCTACTGGGGATGAGACTGGTGTGAAAATTCAATGAGCCGATGCAACTGAACCACCGGGCCAAGAATCTGTTTAAAATCCAGATTTTTAACAGTGACAAATAAAATCCTATTTATCAAAAAACACAGAAAAAGAGGTTATTGGAGAGATGAAGAATATACCTCAAAGAGGCATGATCTTTTTTTTTTTTAATATGGTGAAAATAATGTGTATTTAGAATTAGCCAGCTGGACTCAGTTTGATGATCCCAAATTTGTTGGCAAGATCCAAAGCATCATAATCAGGAGCCATTCGAACATATGCCTTCTTCTTTCCATCAGGCCTGATTAGGGTATTGACCTTGGCCACATCAATGTCATAGAGCTTCTTCACAGCTTATTTGATCTGGTGCTTGTTGGCCTTGACATTCACAATGAATACGAGTGTGTTGTTGTCCTCTATCTTCTTCATGGCTGACTCTGTGGTCAGGCTTGATGTTGGCATAGAGGTCAAGCTTGTTTCTCCTGGGGGCATTTTTCCGAGGGTTTTTCGGCTGCCGCCGGAGCCGCAGTGTCTTGGGACGGCGGAAGGTGGGTGACGTGCAGAGTTTCTTTTTTTTGTGGCTGTGGATGCCTTTCAGCACTGCTTTCTTGGCTTTCAAAGCTTTTGCTTTGGCTTCGGCTTTGGGAGGGGCAGGAGCTTCCTTCTTCGCCTTTGGCGCCATCTTGGTAAAAAGGCAAAGAGGCGTGATCTTTAAATCAGGTTTTGAAGATTATTTATGAGTGATCCATCTGACAAAGCAGAAGCAATCTGGGCTGTCATCAGCCACACGTACGTATTTATTGAGCACCTGTGATATACAGAGGAGACTGTGCAGTGTGTGAGATGTGTGCTGTTTTTACGGTATGTTATTGGTAAAGCAGCAGAAGAAATTGAGGGTGCAGTAGGAAACGAAGGTGTGCAGTTGGGATGGACAGATCGGAGTTCAAATACCTCATCCATCACATTGACTTGCTATGTAAACGTAAGCAAGTAAGATCTGATTACTATTACTTGCCTCTCTGTTCAACACAAGAAAGACTTTCTCACAGGTTATTGTGAAAGATAAATGAACCAATAGGTGTGTAACTTCTTAACTTGGTTTAAGGATTAAAATACTAGTTGTTGTACTCAGCAGCTTTTGCTGTAGAACAGTACTCGTTGGTCTGTAGGCCACTTGCTCATCAATAAATTTAGGCTCAGGTTGGCTAAGGGACTCTGCCCTCGGGCGTGGATCCAGTTCACATCTCATTTGGGGGCTCCGGCAGTAAGGACAGAGGGTAACAGGTGTGTTCTTTTCATGGTGATGGGAAAAGCACAGATTTAAGCATACGAGCTCCTTTCGAGCCTCTGCTCATGTCACGTGCCTAATATCCCATCGGTTTGAGCAAGCACAAGACCAAGTTCAAAGTTCAGGGGCAGGACAAAACTTTGTGCCCCTCTAGACCCATGCCATCCATGTGGATGTATAATATTGCTAAGAGAATAAGATTAGGGAGTAAGTCCATGTGTTCCACATCCATTTAATTAGGAACATAGACGAAGTGAAATTTATGTAGATGAGAACTACAATGTCTGATGAAAAAATACATTAGATTGGATTAACAGCTGATTGGATAGTGCAGAAGGAATGACTAGTGGCCTTTAATATATAGCAAAAGAGCTGGACATGATGGCACATACCTATAATCCCAGCATTTGGAAGGCTGAGGCAGGAGGATCGCCACAAATTCAAGGCCACCCTGGGCTACAAGGCGAGTTCAAGGTCAGGCTGAACTATGTAGTGAGACCTTGTCTCGAGGCACTTCCCCCAAAGAACCAAAGATACCGTCCACAACAAATCCCAAAGAGGAAAAATGAACATTTTTTTAAAATGAAAAGAGGCTCAGTGTGATTTGAGATAGACCCACCTACCAACAAATAGGTGGATAAAACAATTGTATTCAAGGGTGTAGATGGGTATCTATCTATGCAGTGGAATACTTTGCAGGAATAAAAAGGAATAAACTTTTGATACAACAACATGGGGTCATCTGAATATGTCTAGGTAGTGACAGAAACAAGATGGAAAAAATAATTCACTCTGTACAATTCTATTTGTAGAAAACTTGAAATCTCAAAGCAGTCTATAGTGAGAAAATTGGGGTTTGCCTGAAAATAAAGGAGGGATGTGGAGGGGAAGAAGCAAGGAATCACAAAGGGACCCAAGAAAGCTACTGGGGGTGATATTTGTGTTCACTGTCTTGATTTTGTTAATGCTAGCACAGGTGAATAGTTGCATCAACATTTGCCATATTGTACACTTGAAATATATGCTATTTGGTGTATGCTAATTATACTTCAATCTAAAAAACTAAACTCTGATCTATGCTGGCAACTCAACAAACTTAGTTTTCATGAACACACAAATGTATGAAATACACAGAATCTTATTATTTTACTTCATTCCGTTGTTGTCTATGTTATTCAAGTTTATTTGCATGTACTGTTATCTATACAGTGGGAATGCCATATAAGATATGCCACTTTATATCTTCGCAATGTCTCATCCTTGACATCATGCTGGTAGCTCAAAATAGGTAATGGTCAGGCTGGGGATTTAGCTCAGTGGTTCCGCCGCCTGCCTCGCAAGCGCAAGGATCCAAGTTCGATCCCCGGTACCAAAAAAAAAAAAGAAAGAAAATAGGTAATGGTCGGGATACTTGCATCATAGATATTGGCACGTACTACATGTCACGGTCATTACACGCACACAGGTTCTCAGAGAGAGATAGACAGGTATAAATCCAGGTATTTTATTTATGTATTTATGTATGTATGTATGTGTTTATTTATTTATTTGTCTTAGGCATTGAATCCAGCGCCTTCATGTTGAGCTACATTCACTTCCCTGCCTTTTTAAAATTCTGAGACAGGGTCTCCCTGAGTTGCTACATTGCTCAGGATGGATTTGAATTTATGATCCTCCTGTCTCAGCCTCCCAGAGTGCTGATATTACAGGCATGCATCAGCATACTCTTAAGTCCAGTGATTGTTTCACCAACTGTATCCCCCATTTCACTAGCATATCCAGAAACTGCTCAGAGACACAATGGGGGAAAGGAGACTGGCCAGAGACTGAAGAGGCCATTTTCCTCTGCCTCCCAACCAAAGGAAAGGGCCCTATCCAGTCTGTGAGTCATGGGGCGTTTTGCTCCATCACTTCCTTTCAATTTCACTTCTTCTCCATTTCTTCAACAACCTTTCCATCTCCTTCTCACTTGCTGAAGGAATAGATCTGCTCTCAGAGAGCACTGCTCAATAAAAAGAATGCATTGTTTGTGTAGCATTTCAGCAACAAAACAGCTTTTCTTTTACATAAGTTTCTTTCCAACATTTCCCAGATAATACCATATGAATATGGTAACTATATTTATATCCCCAAATGAGGCATATAGTATGAAAATAAAATTGATGTATTTCCATGGCTTGTGAATCCAATGGGTAGAATATTCAAAATCTGATTTTACTAGAAAATTCAAATTATCAAATTCCTCTGTCTTCATCAGACTATGGGTACAAACATTTGGTTAATCAAATACAGTGGCACCTTGGTTCTCAAACTTAATTCATTCCACTTTGTAGAAAAGATAGCCACATTCTGGGAAAGATGGCCACAGTTGTGTGCATTACCTGATGCAGAGATTGCAAATAAAAACGAAATTTTGCCAAACACTTCTGTTTGCAAATCAGATTGTTTGCAAACAAAAGCATTCATGAACCGAGGACAACTATTTCAACATTCCTGCTCCTACTGAGTATCACAGGACATTCAGCTCTCCCAAATTCTCAAGGACATGTCCCATTTCAGGGTAAGAAACCCTCTTATGCTCTGGAATTCTGGTCAGTTGGTTAATTTGTTGCATAGGAAGAGAAGTGCCTGAAGGTGGCACCTGCCTTTGCTGCCATGTCTGACGTAACATTGAATCTACTGAAGGAACCATCTTCCACCTTCTGGTGTCAAATATAGAACTGCTGATGTAGCCTTATATTTTCTGAAGCTATCCTTGGTGATACCCATTAATACAGTATTGCGAGAAAACATGTGGAGAATGCCTCTTTTTCTCACTTGTATCAAGCGTGTGTCCCCTTTGCTCCTTAGAATGCCATGTAGAGTTCCTGGAATTTTGTCCAGTAACATCTCTCTCTCTCTCTCTCTCTCTCTCTCTCTCTCTCTCTCTCTCTCTCTCTCGGGTTCTCAGACAAATTAATGGAGCTGAGCCAGAGAACAAGTATCTGAAACATACAACATAGTAATTTCTCCATCTTTTGCTTCAGGCACTTGGTTAGGGGAATATGCAGATGTGGGAGGTGGCTGGGAAAAAAAAAGAAAAGTTCAAGAAAAGCAAATTAAAAGTAGGTTGAGACCTGTCTAAATGTTGGTTTTGACTCAGTAGGAGATCCACTCTACTCAAGCCTCCTTTTTTCCTATGGTGATAAACAGTGGTCTTGCTTAAACTTTCTCTGACCTAATTCTCAGCACAAAGATGTGATGTTTGGGCAGCACAAGTACAGAACGGTCACCTAGCACGTTTTCATTTCACTCCCCAGGTGCACTGCAAGGTAAACACAGTGTCCCTCTAATCAGCACTGCTGAGAAGTTGGACACAAAGATCACCAACTTGAGAGAAGTCTGTTTGCTTTGTTTTGGGTTTGTCTTTTGGGGTTTTTTGTTTGGTTGGTTTGGGGGTTTTTCTGTTGGTTTTTTTTGGTACCGGGGATTGAACTCGGGACCTTGCGCTTGCACAGCAGGCAGCAGAACCACTGAGCTAAATCTCTGGCCCTGTTTTTGTTTTTTGAGACAGGGTCTCCTCCAAGAATATCTTGGACCTATATCACCATGCCTGGTTGAGGGAGTGATCGTCCAAGCTGAGAAACCAATGCTGCTAGACCACTGGGGTGCCCTGGCTTTCTCTACCGACACAAATACCTGAGATAGGTCAACTTGTGAAGAGGAAAGTTTTCCTTTGTTTCTCAGTTTCGGACCAGGCTTGTGGTGGAGACCTCTGTTCGTCTGGTGGCCAGAAGTGGAAGAGGAAGAAGAGGGGCCAGGGTGGCCCATTCCCTTTGAGGGCTGGGAATTATTACCATTTGGCTGGTGGGATCTTCTGACCCAGAAAGAATTACAAGGTAGAGAGTCAGAAGAGGACTGGGCTAAAATATTGATGGCAGAGGGAAAGCAGAAAGCAGCATTTATTGTGAAGCCGAAGCAAAAAAGCCCTCAGCAATTGAACCCATGAGAAGATCTGAAAAGAGTCGACAGAGGGACTCTGTCTAGGGGTTTTATACACAAAAGCGACTACATCTCAGCCACATTGAGGTCAACCAGTGGGGCTACCAGCACGAAAGTGTGACTTGGGGGGGCCTCAGGAACTGGGGATGTAGCAGGCATACTCTTGCAAGCACCATTAATTGTAACTTTAAACAGAACCAGACATTCTTTGCAGGGTGTGAATATACAGGAAAAAAATCCTACCAATCCTAGGAGCCTTGGTGTCCTGGCATTGGCCTTCACATCCCACACAGAGTCTTCCAGACCCCTTCTTTGGCTTGGCTTTTTCCTTTGGCCTCCTGTGCAACTGTGGACTCTCCTCTGCCTTAATTCCCCACACTCCCTCCCCTTATGGGCCAGTCCCCCTGAGAAATCCTTGTATCGTCCTCAACATTTCCTAACACACATCATGTTTTACAGAACCCAATTGCTAGATTACTGTTGGGAGCCCCTTGTTAGGTTGGGAAAATGACACCCAAACCTTGGACAACGGAAGCCAAGCCGAGCGTGTGCGGAAGCGGAAGGCTAGCAGTCCTCCCGCCTTCTTCCGTTACCTCCCTGCTTCCTTCCCTCTCTGATCATGGGCTCCCTCTGCTGGTGGAGGAGGCGCAGGTTTCCAAACTAAGTTTGAAAGCGTGGGCTCTGGGGACATTCCAGGTCCAAACTAGGGCCCCATCATTCGCTAAAGTTCACATGCCCCAGTTTTCCCAGTGACGCCCCTTTTTCTGCTCCAGGAAAGACTCCCAGTAGCTGTGCCATCTGGTCTCTGTGGTCTCCCCCATCAGGGAAGACTAAGCTGGCCGTGGTGCTCCCCACGGGTAATCAATCCCAGCACTCAGGAGGCTGAGGCAGGAGGATCCCCTCCAGTTTGAGACCAGCCTGGGCTACACAGTGAGACCCTGTCTCAAAAGGCAAAATAAAAAATTTAACTTCCACACCTCCACCGTCATGGAGGCCAGTTCCTCAAAACTAACACACACACACACACACACACACACACACACACCCATTGATCCGGTGTCTCTGGAGAACTCTTGACCGATACCACCTCCCCACGAGGCACGAAGTGAATAAAGGAGGGGCCAGGCAGGCACCTGGGGATCAGGATCCAGACAGTGTGATCCAGGTGCCAAGGGCAAGTGGGGTGAGCAGAAGCAGAGCAAGAAGTTGGAGCCATCAGCAGGGCCGGGCTGTGTGGGCCCAGACTGGCCCTTCGCCTGTCCAGACAGGCTGAGGACGGAGGCGACGCTTCCTCTGGCCACTAGGTGGAGCGAGAGTCAACTGTAGGAGGCAGGGAGGCCCCTTGCGGCGGGGCTGGGGGGGGGGGGG
>NW_004624974.1:240893-344309 GCF_000247695.1 Heterocephalus glaber | reverse complement strand
GGGGGGGTCCAGGTGTCAGATGAGGGCCGCTGCTACTGGAGCAGCAGGGCTGGTGGCAGTGGCCCTCGCTGTACCATATTTTGGAGTAGGAGCTAAAGCCCCAACTTCCGGCTTGGCTGTGGGGTCCGGAGCGCTGAGAGCAGTCAAGGTGGGCGTGAAGATGTGGGGAGACCCCTGCTGCGGCTCCAGATGTCCCTGCCACAGCGGGGCTGTGTGTCCTCCGACCCACAGGAGGCCGGGGCAGGCGTCTGCGCCCGGCGTTTCCCCAGCCCTGTGTGACAGCAAGGGCAGCCGTCTCTGTCCCGGCCTGGGCCACCAGGTACCACACTTCCGGCTTCGGGCTCAGGACCGAACAGCTGCGAGGCAGGCAGCCGAGATCCCCCGAGGGGCTGGGCGGGACAGGAGCGAGGCGCTGGCTGACCAGCTCCCAAACTAAAGAGCTGAGGCACCGGGTAATTAGCGAGCAGAGAGTAATTAAGAGCTAAATTGTGTGTTTCAGACCGGAGCCCTGCTGGGCTGCAGGGGCTGTGGAGGGCGGGGCCCCCAGGTGGGGGGGCCGGCGGAAGGAACAGGGCTCCCAGGAGGGGCAAGGCCAGGGCAGGGGTGGGGGAGCAGAGGCAGGTGGGGACAAGGACTGCAGACATCCAGAGCGGTGGGGACAACTGTGCTGGGTGACACTACAGGCTGCAGGTGCCACGAGTGAGAAGTGGGGTTACAACAGCATGTGGGCAGGACAAGGGCAGGGTCTGGTACATGGGGACACCCAGGCAGACAGGCACACATCTAGGTGGACAGACAGACAGGTGCATAGAGGAATGCCAGGACAGATAGGAAGGCACACTAGGGACACCCAGGCTGGCAGACAGACAGACAGACAGACAGGGAAACCCAGGCAGGCAGCTGGGCTCTAACCTGCCCTGCTGAGGTCATCACAGAGCAGGCACCACATGCCATATCCTGCCCAAGAGGCAGGAAGTGGGTGGCTGCTGGGTCGCCCCAAGCCTGGGCCATCCCTGGGTCCCTGGTCCAGGCCGAGGCCCTCTGCAGCTGGGGATTGTGGGAGGGCCCAGCGCTGCCTGCAGGGAGCCAGCATGAGGAGCCCTGAAGTCCCCAAACACCAAAGGAAGCAGAGGTTGGAGCAAGACAGGCCAGGCTGGCAGGAAGTGGGCGAGCCCGAGAGACCGGCTCAGGTCCGGACGCCCTGGGAAAGGGGCTGTGTGTCCTGGGCACCAGGAGCCACGGAGTCCGAGGCACCTCCTTGGCAGCTCCATGTGCAGTGTGGCTTAGCACACTGTGCCTGCTGAACAAACACTGACAGGCTCGCTCCTGTGCACCCAGGGACCTCGAGGCGCCAGCTCTCACCAAGGGCAGCCTGCAGCAGGGATTCTGGCTCCAAGGTGAGGCAAAGTGCGCTGCCCGGACAACACCAGCCTGGCTGCTGCGGAGCAAGTGGAGGCCAGCCCACTCTCCACCATGCACCCCAAGCACCCAGCTGGGCCAGCGTCAACCCCCACCCTGTACACACTGGGCATGCACTGGGCGTGGGACCCAACAGGGGCAAAGCAGCCAAAAGCCCTGGTCCTGAAGACACCCAAACCAAAGACAGCGGATGACAGATGAGCACAGGCACAGCCAGCGTGTCTGGTGACAGAGCTAAGAAGAAAGCCTCAAGGTAGAGGACACAGGCAACAGAGACAGTGTGGTCAGGGATAACCTCCTGGAGCCTTTGGGGCAGAGACAGGAAAGAGGTGATGGTACTGGGTGGGGAATCTGGAGGAGAGTAGCCAAGTACTCAAACAGCACATGCAAAGGTCCTGCGGCAGGACAGTGCTCAGCAAGTTCCAGAATGGGAGAGGAGACTAAGCAGAGTGTGATGAAGTAGGGTGGGGTAGGACAGGAGGCCAGGCAGCAGGGAACCCTGGGGTCTGTCTGGGGACCTGGGTGTTTCCTGCTGGAGGATGTGGAGCAGGAGGGACAGGACCTGACCTCATACTCAGCAGGATCCCTGAGGCTGTTGTGAGGGGCTTGAGGAGGAGGCCAGGGCAGCTGCAGCAACTTGAGAGCGGGTGGGTGGGTATCAGAGAACTAGTGCCAGATGGGGAGAGAGGCCAGACTGAGTGTGATTGAGGTCGAAATGGCAGGGTTTCTCTGCAGACCAGAGATGGGGCCAAAGGAACCAGAGGTGGACGGGCGGAAGCTGGGGGGGCCCCTCCGGGTTACAGGCTTCCTAGGGGTGTCCTCCCTCCCTTTTTCCCTTCTTCCCCTCCTTCCTCCCTTCCTTCATTCATCATACATTCCTTTTCATTTCCTTTTCTTTTTGATGGGGAGGAAGTGGGGGTAGAAATGAAGATGTCCTTGCTGCCTTCATGGTAAGTAAAATCAGGACACTGAAGCTACTGTCAGAAAGAAAGAAACCAAGAGGTGTGGTGGCACACATCTGTCATCCCAGGAGGCTGAGGCAGGAGGGTTGCATGTTGAAGGTCAACTTGGGCTATACAACATCTCCAGGGTTCAGATCTTTTGAGAGTTTTCAGTCCATCAGGCCCCTGGGGACACTGAGACAAAACAGACCCAGCCCAGCCTAGAATGACAACGTGGTGACCTCCTGGACCAGTGAAGGAGGGTCAGGGAGCTTGCTGGAGGTGGTGACATGCCGCAGGGACATGGGCTTGGGCCGGGAGAGGCCTCTGTGCAGTTGAAGGCAGCTGAAGGTGTGGACTTTGTCCTGGCCGGCGGCAGCCCTGGAAGGAGGTAAGCAGTGGCGATTTCGTTTAAGATGTCGCCCCCCAGTGGCAATGCAGAAGGTTGCCTGGAAGAACTTCCAGCCCTGGGACGCTGTGGCTGCTGGAGAAGAGGCCTCTATGCCCCCCAACGCATCCACCCACCCAGCCGCCCATCCACCCATCTGCAGCAGACACCTCTGCCCAGTATTAGCAGGTGATAGTGGCACAAGCCTCTTGCCCCTCTATAATTTGGCTGTATTATCTTCGGAGTCTGAGCGAAGCTTTACGTGACTCAAATGGGCATGTCAGATAGCAGAGTAGGCTAGTATTGCTCCTTTGCTAATGGCTGCTACTGAGACTTAAGTCCTAGTCTGTGAAGTAGCAGGGCTCAGCTGAGTTCACTTCTAGCCAAGGTCAACTGACTCTGACTAAATTCTTCCCCTCTGAATTAACTGTTCTCTTCAGCAAAGATGCTAGTGCCTGCCTTTTACAGTCCTGCCTGCAATAATTGGTATTAGCAGATGTCCAAGCTCTACCCTGCTCCTCTCCTTCCCATGCATGTTATGAATAAACACTGGATGTCCTTGGTGCCTCTCGTCTTTGTGGCCCAGAGCAGCATAGACCAGCCCAAGACCCAGCTTCTGCTCTCAACTCTGTGTCTGTCTTTGTTCTCTCTCTCTTTCTCTTTCTCAGCTGGTGCTGTATTGTCACAGGAGATCGAGACCATGGCAGGGCTCATCGGTCACATTCTTTATGCAGACCCACCTGGTGGGGACTCCTGTTTAGCTGCCCGCTGCCCCCCACCCCTGGTTTAAAGCCATCTGAGCCAAGCTAGAGTTGCCAGCATTCACATAGCCCTTCACCTAGCACAGGCCAGGCTCTCATTTCCTTCCTTTCTCCTACTTGCTAGCGGACACCTTGTGTGTCTGTTAATTGTGGTGCCAGCGATTACTGGAGCGTGGTTCTGGGTTTGTCAGGGAAGAAGGAAGTCAGCCCTTTCTTCCTTGGAGAAGCCCCAGTCTTTATTATCGTCTTTGGAGGTCCCTTCAGGCTTCCAACACAGACTCACTCCAGATTCTGCAGTGAACTCCAGGCCTTTGACTGGATTCTCCAGCTCTCTAGTGTGCAGGGGTCTATTCTGCATTCTTCCACCTGACTGCAGGCAGCCATTGTGAGCCTACTTAGCTAGTCCTTTGATTCACATTTTACATGAAATCTGTTCCTCTAGTGAACCTTAACTGATACACCTTACTGTTTTCTAACACAGACAGGGAAAGTAAGATTGAGACATTTTGCATAAGCGGTATCATGTGGAATTTATAATTCTGCAACATGCTAGTTTTCATTCACTTTATGATTCTGAGCTTCAGTCACACGGATGTGCACATCTTGGTCGGTTAACTGTCCCTGGAATTCTGTTGGATGACATGCTGTGGAGAAGTCCTCCACTGTCCTGTTGGGGACGTTCAGGTTGTTCCCTTCCACCCTCCCCGGCCCTCTATAAAGAGCATTGCTGCGAACATCCTCGAGTGCCTGGGCAGAGGGTGGAAGGGTGTTTTCGCCTGTGACTTCATCAAGTCCAGGAGGGCCAAATGTGTCCCAAGCACTGGCACCGAGTGCACCAAACAGCAGTGCACCTGCGTCAAGGCCTCACTGTGACCGTCAAGTTTTTGCGACAGAGGGGTGTGATGTTATTTCCTCTCTGCTGGAACTTGCTCTTCTCCAAAGCCTGAAGCTGAGCACCTTCCTTCTGCTTTATTGGCTATTCCAGCTTCCCTTTCTGTGAAATAAGCCCATAACCATGACCTATTTTCTCTGGTTTTTCACCCTTATGAATTTGTAGACATTCGTCATGTACCCCGTGTCTAGACAATGTGGAAAGCACTGTGTCACTCCTGTTCTTGCTTCTCTGAACCTCAGCTGTTCCAGGCTGTGTCCCCAGCAAGTGGTCTCGCTGGCCTCGCGGAGGAGCACTGTTCTCGTTGCAGGACTGAGGCACTACCCGGCCACAAGGGGGAGTAGCTGCTCCACTGAGCAGCGCCTCTCGTGCGTGCTCTCAGCGCTCACGAAGGGCGCTAGGAGCCCCGGAAAAGCCATGCCAGGAGAGCAGCGCTGCGCAGTTGTTACAGGAGTCGGGTAGTCTGGACAGCACAGCTTTAGCACCAGGAAAAGGGGCTATAGGAGCCTTGCTCAGGCAGGATAAGATCCCACACGGGAAAGGTGTGGCAATGAATGAGGTGGGCTGTGCCCTCAGCCTGCTAGACCTGACGCTGGGCGGCCTTCCTGGGGTTCAGCCATCTCAAGTGTCCAGTGGGGACCATAATTCCTTACTGGATCCCCATGCCAGGTCTAAGTCCATATTCTGGGGGTTGGTGGGCTTTCATTCTCCAGCTTTCCTAGTTTTGATGAACCCAAGAGTGCTCCTGGCAGCACGACCCTTCCTTCTGTGAAGAGCCTGATGTAATGCACATTCTTTGGCTCTTGTCTGACCTGCGGTTCCTGCAGGGTTGTACTCGGCAGGCGCCTGGCCTGGTGGAAGCAGCCAAGTGTAAACCCTGGGCTCTGAGCAGAGAACCAGGCTGTGGGACAGGGAGCTGCAGGTTCCCCAGGCACCGGTCAGGATGCTGCCGGGTCCCCTGCTCACTGGGGCTCCTGGGCTGGAGGGACAGTGTGCTTGTGGTTGGTGCAGGCTCTGCTGTTTGTTGAGCTGGGTGTGAGTCCTAGCAGCCATGTGCTTCCAGCCCCTTATCCTGGGACCTGTGGCTGGTTTCCCATTTCTAAAATGTGGATGATCATGGGGGTATCCACCTCCCACATGGCCGAGCAGGTTGTCAGGGGGTTGGTGTGCAGGGAGCCCTGGCCACAGGGCCTGGGGCTGGGCCAGCAGACCTAATTGTTGCTGTTGTTAAAGACACAGTCACATGTACACATACACCACAGACCTGCCAAGACCCAAAAGGGTGTCTTTTCTATCAGATTACATGTGTGTTTCGGGTGATTGCCCCAGAGAGTGTGTGAAAAACTGGCCTCCTATCCCTGGCCCTGTCTCAGCCCCACCAGCCTTGGCAGTGCATGCTTGTGCTGGCATTTTAGGAATCTTACCACCCCCTCCTACAGATGTACACTTCCATACACATGTATATACCCACAACACATACACACCCAGAGACACACACATATGCACACCCATATACACAGACACATGCACGCATATTCATACGCATAGACACACACACACCGACGGACACACACACACATGTGCACATACATCTACACATGTGCATACCCATAGACACACATACCCTCTTAGACACATAGCACATGCATACCCATATCTACACATGCACATATATACACTCATATACACACACACTACATAATTATACACTCATAGACATATGCACAACACAACCATATTCCCATCCATACACATGTGTACCATACATGCACACATGCACACATACTGCACCCATGGCCATAGATACACACGCACACACTTGTATGCACATAGAAGCATATGCACACATGGACACACACAAACCCGTATACACACATACCCATAGACAAATACACACACAACAGAGAAAAAAACTTTGCTACCAACCCAGAACACCTCTGCACAGAGGTGTAAGAGAAAGAGGACAGTTTTGTTATTATGCAAGCCTTGGACTAGATTGCAACACACTCTATGAAAGAGCTCACACTTCATAGCCTGGCAGACACGCCTGTCCACACACACTCCTTTCCTAACTTCTGTCTTCTCTCAAGCAGGAACTCACTAACTCCTGGAAAGGGAGAGGCAGGGCCCTGCCCTCCGGATGTGTCCAAGCAGAGTGGGCTCCTGGGCCTCCGCAGAGATAGTCCTGGAATGTGAAATTGGCCAGAGGCTTGGTTAGCTTTTAAACAAGATTCACATCCCTTGAGTGAGATGAAGATAATGTTTATAATGTTAGTTGTACTAGGGAGGCATCCTTGGTCCCTTTTGTGCATCAGAGAAGATGCAAACTTTTTTTTTTTTTTGCAGATTTGTATTTACCCTTACAGCAAACATTCACCCACACACACACTGACATAAATGCACAAATACATATAAATCCATCCATCCACACGCATGTACATCAAATGGGTCTACTGTAAGTTTTATCCATTCACCTCTTTATGGGAATTTGGGTTATCCTGAGTGTTTTGCTGTTATGAATAAAACTGTTATGAACATTCAAAGTGTCACATGCTGTCATTTCTCTTGGGCCATTGCCTAGCAGCTGAATGGCTGGGCCATGTGGTCAGTGTGGTTGATGTGCTGCCCCGTCAGGGCCTCAAAGCAACAGGGCCAATCAACCATAGGCTGAAACCTCCAACACTGAGCTAAAATAAACTTTTCCTCCTTGTAAGTCGATTCATTTCAGCTATTTGTGACAGGAAGTGAAAATGGACTAACATGGTAACTTTTGCCCAAATCTGCTTGCATTCTTATTATTGCCCATTGAAAGTTTTTTATACATTCTGGATACATGCTCTTTGACGTGTATGATGTATATGAGAAATATTTTCTTCCAATCTGTGTCTTATGTTTTCTTCCTTCCTTCCTCCCCCCCTCCTTTTTTTCCTTTCTTCTGTGCTGGGGATCAAACCCATGGCCTGGTACATGCTAGGCAAGTGTTGCACCACTGACCTACACCCCAGGCCCTTATTTTCTTAATAGTATCTTTTGAAGAGCAAAAGTTTTTAATTTTAATGAAGTGCAATTCATCTAAGTTTCTTTTATGATTGGTGGATTTTCCACCCTGTCTTAAGAAATCCTAGTATGTTATGGTGGTCTTTTCTCATGTTTTCTCCTGGCCGTTTTATAGTTTAACTTTCCTGTTCACACCTCTGATCCATTTTGGGTTATTTGGGTGTACGTGGAGAGGTAAAAAGTCAAGGATCCCATACAGATGTCCAGCTGTTCTGCTGAGGGGCTGCCCTTTCTTTCTGTGTGGGAACACCGTGAGCCATCCTTGGGGATCAGCTGTGTGGGTCTGTTTCTGGGCGTCTACTCCTTGACACCTGCCTCCTGCCTGTGTCACGCCTGCTCCACACCGGGCTTCCTTGTGGATCAGCATGACCCTTCCAGGCTCGTCCTGCTCACACCCAGCAGGTGAGAGTGGTCTTTTCTCTGGGGCTGGTTCATGGTTCAGTCTCATTCCATAGCTCAGCCTCTACTTGATGCCTTGGGTGTTCCCAGGCCTTTCCTCCTTGGCTGGTCTCCCGGCCCTGTATGACTCCAGGAAGTTTCCCACTTACAGCTCCCAGGGTTTCTTTGTCCAGGGACATGTGAGTCAGCATTAGCCACAGAGGCATGCAGGCCCTTTGTGTGACACCTGTTCTGTGCCCTGCAAGTCCCAGCTCCCTGGCCTCTTTGGAACTGGTCTTCCACTGTGCTCTGCCTGGGTCCCACTGTCACTGCAGCAGGGAGCTGGGCAGCCAGAGTGTCAGAAGCAACGCTACATAATTTTAGGGAAAAATCATTTGGTTAGCCTAGTTCTCCTGCCTACAGCCCAGCTACGGAATTCCGAGACATAATTGCATTTTGACCTCCCGTCACAACTGAGACCTCAAAGATCCGGTGATGCTGTCTGTGATTCTCCAGGACAAGAAACATCCTGGGAGCTGAACACATCCTGGGAGGAACAAACATCTACTCAGTTCCTCCTTGATCTTGGATTGTTACATCTTATTTACGCAGGATGTACTGAACTCTCTGCAAGTCATTTGTTACATTTGTTTCTCCCGATGTACTGAGTTCTCTGCAAGTCATTTGTTAGGAGGTACTGAATAAAAGGTGTGGTAAGCTGGGGGCTTTTGTCTTTGCCGCCCAGAGCAGCACTGATCAGACCCGAAGCTCAGCTTCTTCTCAGTCTCATTTTTCTACCTTTCCTGTAATTCGCTGTGTGCTGCCGTGGCTCACAGGAGACCAGGACTCACTGCAGAGGTTCTGGTAACGTCCCCTTCCCCTGTTCCCTTTCTCTTTTGCTATGGTTTGATGTTTTGTTCCCTCCAAAGCTCATGCCAGAGTTTAATTCTCAATGAGTGGTGTTGTAACAGCATAATCTGGTCCATGTCTCATGAATTTGAAGAATGAATTTAGAACAAATACTGGAGTTTATTAAAAAGAGAGAAGTAGCTCCCAAGAATCAGGAGGGGACTCGAAAGTGGGTTTCTGTGGGACTGTTTGTCTGGGAGATTTTATACCAAAAATGCCCAGGGCTCAGCCCACTTCAAGTCAAACTAAGGTCCACCTGTAGGGCTAAAACCCTCGTATCTAAACTAGAAATGGCCCTGTGAGGAGCCGAGACATGGAGCAAGTGTATGTCTGCACATGCCTCTTATCCTCTATCCTGTCCAAGTGGTTCACTGAAAGAACAACATGAGAAGGGAAAAAAAACACACAACAAAAAACAGAAGCAGTAATGGGGACATCCCTCATCTTGCTTGCTACATCCTCACACTTCACAGTCTGTCTAGGTCTTGTTAGCTCTGACCTCAGGTCCTGCTTGTCTGACTGAGGTCTGCTCATCCTGACTCTGGCCTGTGCCTGCTCCCTCTGCCTAGCTTGCCCATCTCTACCAGTAGTAATAGGGTGCAGACTTAAACACTGTGGTATTTAGAGGTGGGGCCTTTGGGAAGTGATTGGGATTAAAGTCATCAGGTGGCTTTATAAGAAAAGAGACATGCCTGTAATCCCGGTGTGGGAGACTGCGATATTGATTATGCCCCAAGCAGGCTGTAAGCAGTGCAGGCTGTAGGCAGTGCAGGCTGTATAGAGTTAACCCCACAGTTGGCTTGTTTAGAGAAATTATTCTGGCTTGGACTGGGGATTTAGCTCAAAGGTACTGTGCCTGCTTTGCAATCACAAGGTCCTGAGTTTGATCCTTGGTACCAAAAATAAAACAAAAAACAAAAAAAGAAATAAGTCTGGCTGAAGCCTATGTGCTGAGGTCAGAGTAACTTGCATCCAAATTCCGTTCCCACAATTGAAACTTTCTTAACTAGATGAACAGTGTTCTGATTACAACCATATATTTTGTCTATTCTGTTCCTAATTTCAGAATGTTTTGCCTTTTTCCTTCACAAGCCTTGTCTCATTGGTTTCCATGGTAACCACAATAGTCCCATCCTTGCATGTATTTGCCTTTACTCCAATTGATGACCAATAAAAATCAGTGGCTTGGTCGGACCAGTGCCTTTTGCTAATTAAGCAGTATTAGCTGTCCTGGCTCCTTGATTTCTCTCTCTTCCTTCTGTCTTTTAGGTTTTTTTCTCAGGCTTGCATCGTACACTGAGCAGGAGACTGGAGTCTACTGCAGATTCTGGTAATGTTTCAGGGGTTCCTAGTATCCAGTACTCTGGGGCCTGAGGCAGGAGGATCTTTGCAGGTTTGAGGCCAGCCTGAATTACATATCAAGATCTTTTCTCATGCTATTCCCCTAGAAAAAAAAGGGACAGAGACCAGAAGATCCACCCACGTACTTGTGCCCTCTGTCGTGCCATTCAATGTCCTGTGCTGTCTGCCTGAGGCCTCTGCTAGCCAGGAGGTTGGCTCTGGGAGCTCCCAGAACCTCCCAGAATCAAGAGCCAAAATGGAGCTATATTCTATTCTTGATAGCTTAGTCTGTGGCATTGTGTCATTAGCAACAGAAAACAGACAAATACACCTGCTCTTAAAGATCAGGTCTGGACACTGCCTGTTGTTGGCCAATGTCTGAAAACAGGTGTTTTAGAGAATTTGTCTGGTTTCTGGGCATTGGCAGTGGAAGGCAAGGCTGGTCCAGTGACTCCCACGTAGCTAGAGGCAGGGCCCCCCCTCATTATAAAGCTCATTTGAAGGAAGCACCTGTTTTTTCGTTTCTTGCAGTCCTGGGGAGGAACCCAGGGCCTCATATGTGGTAAATGTGCTACCCCTGAGCTTCACCCAGCCCTTATTTTGAGATAGGATCATGCTAAGTTGCCCTGGCTGGCCCTGAACTTACAGTCTTTCTTCCCCAGCCTAAGAGTAGGTGTGCAGGACAGTGCCAGCTGTGGTCTCCTCTTTTATTCAGAGTTTTAAAATTGAGACTGTATGCTGAATTTCTCAAAATCTTTTTGTCATCTGTTGGGCTGATCAAATGTTTTCAATCTGTTGATATGGCGTTTTATAGTATTAGAAGTGCTAAAATTTGAATCTCCCTCCCTATTTGTAAACACATTTCATCTTGGTTGCCCATTTGATCGACAGTGATTTTTTTCCACAGTGGCATTGTTTTTAGGGACCTAGGGGATATCGCCATGCCCCCTCCAGGGAAGGGGACACAACTGCCTTGGGCACAGGTGGGGAGCATTGTGGGAGGCTCAGGTGGCCAAATACAGAGCTGAACTCCCCTTCTTGGGCACCCCAGGACAGCTTCCCCAGCTCATCCCTGTTGATGACCTTGGTCTCAGGTCCCTGTTTCCAGGTGCCAACTGTAGGGGACTCTCCCAGCCAGCCTTGTTCCGGGACCTAGACCTGCTACTTTATCCCAGGGGTGAACGAGAACGAGTGACACAGACAGGGAGTCAGCTTAACTTGCGGGCAGCCAGGATGCCCTCCTCTAGCAGGCAGAGGAGCCCCAAGGCTTTGGCTCACCTTGCTTCTATTCACCCAAACATGGGCACAAGCAATCAAAGCAACACAAGATTCATCTGGTCTCCAGTATCCATTAGTACCTTCTCTGGTAAACAACTGCACCTCAGCTGTCTTAACTTCTCCCTAATATGCAGTCACCCCTGCGTGCAGCTTTTCTCCTTTGTGCTCACAGAGGAGGCCGATTAGGCCTTAATTCTCCTCTGGTCCTCGACACATCCCTCAGATGCAATGGTGTCCGAGGTAGGGCAGGCCACTTCCGCCCCAGGAGATTTCCACTTGGGATCAGCCCCAGGGCTCTCAGGTCAGACCCGAGTCCTGGAGGATTCTATAGTGTGAGGGCTCAGGTGGCCTTTATCTCGGAGTTTATGACCCAGGAAAACTATGGATCCCCAGTGCCATGGGTACTGGGGATCCTGAGGACAGCAGGGTGTCCTCCTGTTGGGGGCCTGGGTATCTCAGAGTGAGACAGATGAGAACTGCCTGACCCTCACTGTTCCCTGTGACAGCTGGAGGCGGGATTACAGGTGTGTCCCTCTTCTTATAAAACCTGATGCATCTAATCCCAATCACTTCCTGGCAGCCAGTGCTTCCCTCCCCCATCCCTCCCTTTACTTCCCCTCACTCCCCCATTGAATGGGGGTGGTTTGCTTCAGTGTCCTCCCTGGCTATCAAACCTCCACTCCAACGTAAGTGTGAGTGCAGCGAGACAGTGTGGCACCTCTCCCCCTCCTGCCACTTCAGATGCTGCTTTTGCCTTTGTGAAGAAGGGAGGGGGTGCCCTGGAGTGGCTGAGATCAGGAAGGGGGAATCTGGGCCCCTTATTTGCATACCCAGCATGCACAGCAAGCTTTCAGCCCCACCCCTCACTGACACAAGCCTGCAGGTCCTATATAAGCAGCATCCCCAGGCACTTCTCAGGCGTGGGCTTGGGGGCTCCCTTGGGTGTACTGAGCCTCTGAGCTGCAGCATAGGTCCTGTTAAAAAGTCTCACTTTGGTGCTCCTGTGAATCTACTCCTGATTTGTTTCTCAGCTAGTGTGGGCTGCATAAAGCCCTGTAAATCTGCTTGGGATTTTTTTTTTTTTCCCCTTTGGGTTCTGGGGATCAAACTCAGGTCCTTGTGCTTGTGCAGCAGGTACTTGGGGTTTTTATCCTGAGTTGTTTCAAAAGAAAGAGCAATGAATACTCAGAGCTGTTAGCACCAAAGAGCTCCTAAGACTGCAGTCGTTGATGACCAGTGGCAGAGACCCAGTGCCCAGCACGAGGTGGCATTGGGTGGTGATGGCTGGCAGCGGCGGTGACACAGCAGCTGGCTGTGGGCATCCAGCATTGCCTGGAGTCAGCTGGTGACAGGACTGCTAGCAGAGCTGTACTTTCCTAATTCAGGATTTCCATCTGAATTGTGCAAAAGAACCCTAGGGTGATTGGTAACAAGAGGAAAGTTCCTTGCAGCAGAGCTCCTCCCTGATTTGCAGAATCTCCCAGGAAACACATCAGCCAAAGAGGTACTTGTATTGTGGTAAAATAAATATCACAAAACACCAGCCATCTGAGCCATGTTAAATACACGGTTTGTGGCATCAAGCACATCCACCACTCACCTTTGGAGGAGCTCTTTCCACTTCGCAAATCTGAAGCTCTGTTTCCATGGCGCATTTCATTTTCCCTCCCCAGCCCATGGCAGCCCACTCTACTTTCTGTCTCTCCAAGTCTAACTGTCCTAGATATCTCATATTAGTGGAATCCTATGGTATTTGTCTTTTGGTGACTGTGTATTTTCACTGTCTCACCCACGTTGTAGAATGTTAGAACTTCTTCCGTTTTGAAGGCTGAATCATATTCTGTTGTATGGATAGACCACATTTTATTCATCCACCTACTGATGGACACTTGGGTTGCTTTCACCTTTTGGCTTTTGTGAATAATGCTGTAAATATTGGTGTACAGATCTAGAGTCCCTGCTTTTAATTCGCTTGAGAATAGGCCTCAGAAATAGAACTGCTAAAATATAGGGTCATACTATTTTTTTTTCAGTACTGGGGATTGAACACACTGAGCTACATCCCCACCCCTTTTTATTTTTTATTTTGAGACAAGGTCTTGCTAAATTGCCCAGGCTGGGGTTGGACTTGTGGTGCTCCTGCCTCAGCCTCCGAGAGTGCTGAGATTCCAGGCCTAATTTAATTTTTTGAGGAATTGGCAACTGTTTTGCACGGTGATGGCACCGTTTTACCTTCCCACCAGCAGTGCACAAGGGCTCCAATTGCTTATGTCATTATTTTATGTTCATGCAAAAAAACCCAAAAAACAAAAAACTAGGCAGTTGAAACGGATGCATAACGAAAAATAAATCTCACCTTTACCTATAGTTTCCCAGGTGTGTGATTCCAGGAGGTTCTGTGTATACACAAGCTCATTGGCACCTCCATTTCCCATCTTTTGGGAAATAGCAAATAGCAGCTTCCTGTATAGATTCTTCTTCATCCTGTTTATTACTGGATGCAACAGCAAATCCTACAGTTGGTCCCCCAGCCCTGTCTCCTTCATTGTAGAGGCTGCAGCGTGTTTGTGGTCAGATACAGCATCTCCTGAAGGTGCCCTGAGCTTGCTTCTCCTCTCCACTGGCACGTTTTGACAATGTCTTGGTGTACCCGTGGGAGTCTGTTGGACACATCCGTGGGGACAGAGATGCTGGGCAAAGACTGTGGAAGACATGTAAACTACATCATGATGTCAAGTTGTGACCCTGAGCTGGCCTTCCTGGCTCCTTTGAGAAGATGCAAGGACTGCTGGAGAGTGAACCCAAGTGATGTTTGACATGGGGAAGAAAAAGGCATCTGGGGCCAGGTGGGTTTCAGGCTTTAAATACAGGAGAAAAATGGTGCAAATTAAAGTAGAGATCATTGGGCTTCCTGAAAGAAGCTGTCCTTGAAACCCCAGGATAGATGGGCTTGCCTCGTCCCTTCTCTCTGAGTGGGTCTGTTTGTGCAGGGAGTGACCCCAGAGAGAAGTGGCCTGAGTGGAGGGGCCAGATGTAGACTTGTGGAGTGAAAAGCCCTACTCAGTTTGTGTATCTGTCTCCTGTGGGACAATGAATCTATGTGACCAGGAAGTCACATTATGGCCAATTAATTACATTCCTCCTTTTTCTTTGACCTTTGGCCTTTCCAGCCACGTGGGACCCTCTGAGCAGACACTGTGGGATGGGGCCACTGATCAGAGGCCCCACACAGCTGGGGACAGGCAGAGGACAGGCCGCTGTGAGCCTGTGTCCTTTGTGTCTCAGGAGGCTGTGCTCTGTGTCAGCTCAGTTGGTCCAGTGGCTGGCCAGCATCCCATGAAAGCACCTTTAAGGTCCCACCAGCCCAGAGAGTCCATTATGCTCGGAAACCTCGAGGTTTAAATCCCCTTTTTAATGTATTTTACTTTGTTTTTTAGTTTTGATGAACATGTTAATTTTACATACTAACAGGGATCAGTGCAATATTTCAACATATGCATACAGCATGCATGGAAGGAGGTTGGATTTAATTCATCTTAAATGTTAAATGTTTAGCATTTAATGAATTCATACATGCACAGAAAAATTCCAAACAGCTAATAAAGACATGGTTATCAGCCTACACCTTTCCTCCCATACAGGCCTGGTCATCAGAGGCAGCTGTGCTGAATATTTTAGATTTTAGCTGGGGTTTTTATACATATTCTGTATTTCTAAATAATATGTTTATGCTTCTCTTTCTTGGTTTGTTGATCTTAGATGTTACAAGTTGGTTAGCTTTTACACACCTCTCCTCCAATCTCCCCAAATAGCTATTTTTCTTTTTCCTTTTTGGTCATATGATGCTAGATATTGTAATTATGTACAATTATTCATTTTAGATCCAAGTGGTATCCTATAATTAAATACATATTTGTTTACATTGTACAATTTTTTTGTTTCTTTGAGTTATCATTGCCTTGTGTTTTCACTTGCACAGTTCTCTCCATTTATATACTTAATTCCTTTTTCTCCCTAGTTGCTCGTCTATTAGGGGCCAATTTCCTCTGACTGCCTAGAAAGGGGGACGGTGAGGGCTAAAGAGAAAAAAGACCATAGAGACTTTCATAATTTCAAAATATGTGGGAGGCCGGGAGGTCAGTGCCTTAGAGTAGGCAAAGACAAGGACTCTTTGAGCTAGCCAGCATTTATTGGGTACACACAATAACTGGAGGGCATATCGGTGACTTAGGGGGCTGTCTTATGTCTGATCCTGTTGTTGCTAGTCTCGTGCTGATGAGGGCAGAAAGGAGAGCATTTCCAGGATAGTAGGTGGGTTGAGTTAAGCTGATAAGGAGCGGCTCTCTCCCCAGGTGAAATCTTTCTCTTTTGTATTACTACTGGGTTCTCAAGGAACCAGGATGTCTTCAGCTGGTGTTATCTTGCCTTTGAGTGCCACAGCATCACAGACCATTGAGGCCTCAGCTGTGACCAGAGACAAAACGGAGTTATGTTTCCACATGCCATAACAGCTGGCTCTTGGCCAAGGCCACATTGGGCCTTAGACAACTATAGTCATACTTTAATTATAAAATTTTCCGGGACAGGGATTTAGGTCAGTGGTTCCACCACCTCCAAAGTGCAAGGTCCTAAGTTTGAAACCCTGGTACCAAAAAAAAAAAAAAAAAAAGAAATGATTTCCCCCCCAAAATTTATGTAGAAATGCTCCCAACACTCATCTAGTCTCTCTAGTTGTGCCTTGGGTTTGTTTTGTGCTAGAAATCTTTCCTGAAGTCCTGCTTTCTCTTCCTCTCACCTGAAGTGGATGCTTCCTGGGCCCACAGCAAGTCAGCCAGCCTGGGATTCCTCAACACTGCTATCCTTGTAGGATCCATTGTCTCCTGGTTCCTTGTCTCACTTTTCTTGGGTTTTCTCCTTCATTCTGCTTGAGCACATCCTTGAAGAATCTTTTCACAAGTGCCTGGAAAGTAGATGTGGCAGTTCTAAAATATGGCTGCACACTCTTAGGCTCTGCTCTCAGTGAGAGGTAAGTCTATGCCCTCCCTCTTGTGCCTGAAACTTGTGACTGCTTCTAGTAATACAGTGTGGTGGAAGTGATGTCAAGAGACTTCAGAGGATAGGTCATATGAGGCTGCACTTCTGCCATGCTCGCTGGAACATGTACTCTGAGCTCTGAGGTTGCCAAATTGGAGAGGCTGTGGGGAGCCTTGCCTTCTAGCCATCCACACCACCTACCAGGCCCATGAGTGAGGCTAGACCTGAACAGCACCCAGGACCTCCATGGGTGCCATATGGAGCTGATGAGTCACCCAGTGAGCCATGCCAGTGTTCTTGGCCTACAAAGTCACAAGTTAGAACAAAAGAATCATTGCTGAGTATGGGTGTCATTTGTTGCACAATAAAAGACAAACAAAATGTTTTCTAAATTTTTGCATATTGAAAAATGACTCTGTTCTGCTCTTTTGCTTAGCAAATAGCAAGACTGGGAGTAGGAAAGTAGGTTGAAGGTGAATTTCCTCCAGAATGTTAAAGTATTGCTTCATCGGTCTCCAGAGTGAGTGCTGGCTATTGAGATGTCCAATGCCCCCCTGTCTTTGTCCCTTCCATTGTCCGCTCCACTCACTCAAAACTCTGAGGGTCTCCACTTCATCTGAAAGTTCTCGAATTCCCCATGGGTTTGTTGTGGGAGATGTCCTTCCATCAGGTGAGCCCCCAGGAAAGCTGCCATTTCTGAGGTCACTTCCTTTCTTCTGCTTCTGTGTCCTGTCTTTGGGAACACCTCCTGGCTGGCTGCTGGATCCCCTGGATCGATTCTCTAGATCTCACTCTTTTCACTGTCCTGTATTTTAGCTCTATTTTTTGGGCCATTTTATTACACAGTTGGCTCACATCTCAGAATAATTCAACCTATAATTTTTTGACTTTATGATGGCATTATGGTTTGGATCTTAAATGTCCCCAAAGGTCCATGTGTTGATGGCTTGGTCATCAGCCTGATCCTGTTGCCAGGTGGTGGAACCTTTGGTAGGTGAGACTTCATGGAAGAAAGTGAAGTCATGGGGGGGGGGGTATCCATGAAGGGAATAATGGGACCCCAACTTCTCTCTCTCTGTCTCTGTCTCTCTGTCTCTCTGTCTCTCCTCTCTCTCTCTCTCTTTCTCTCTTTCTCTCTTCCTCCTGGGAACCATAGGGTGAGAAGCTCTGCTTCACATACTCCGTACCATAAAATTCTTACCACAGGCCCAAAGGATGGGGCCAAGTAACCATGGACCAAAACCTCTGAAACTATGAGTCAGAATAAACCTTTTCTCTTTTAAGTGATTTAGCTCAGATATTTTGTCACAGTGATGGAAATCTAACTAACACAGATGGTGTGTTAGCAGCATGTGTTCAGAGAAAGCATATTTTCAACTTCAGATTTTGATCTCTTCCTGGCTACTGATATGTGTTGTGCTTCTCCCTGATGCCAGCTGTGGGCTAACATGAGGGTTCTGAGCCTGTTTAAGGGGGCGGTGAGCCTGAGCTGGGGTGTTCAGTAGGGGTATTGAATGGATTTTCTTTTTTAATGCTATGTATTTTATTTATTTATTTATTTATTTATTTTTGGTACCAGGGATCAAACTCAGGTCCTTGTGCTTGCGCAGCAGGCAGTGAAACCACTGAACTAAATCCCTGGCTGTTGAATACATTTTCAACTGACAGTATTTTCAACTCATACTTTATTTCCTCCTCTTTCATTGAAGTTTTAATTTTGGATCTCATTTCAACATGAGAAGGGGAACAAGGGAGGGAGAGAGGGAAATGAAAGAAGGGACAAGAAAAAAGGAGAACAGAAGGAAAAAATGGAAACAACACTTTTGTAAATAAGGACCAGAAGTGGGGTTGAAGGGAGGGAGGGGCTGGGAAAAAAGAAGAAGCAAGATATATCATGTAGAGGTACAAATTCCCTATGATGAACACTATCATCGTATCTATCTAAAATGTACCAATAAATGTTTTGTTTCAAAAAAAAAAAACTGTTCTAGGTTTTTCTTGCCTCAAACAAGGAATTGGATGAGAGAAGCTAAAAATGGTGCCAAAAGTTGATTTGAAAAGTGCAGGGTGAATGGGTATGGATGAAACCAGCTCTGCAGAGTGAACTTGGGCCGAACAAAGTGAAAAAGAGGGTAAAAACAAAAATAAAAGTACCAAAAAAAAAAAGTACATGCTGCCTCTGAGAAATGCAGTGTGGGGTCTCCATGGCATCTGGTCTTCTTTTATGCTGTCCACATCTCATGGGAGCTCTAGAGAGGTTCCACATATGGGGTCCTCATGTGCCCTGGGATCTTGTGATTGACAGGTCCCACTCATTTCTCCAGTCAGCTTTGCCACCCTCTGTCTCCTATATCATGGCTGTGTGTGGTTCAGGGTGGCCACGAACTCACTGTGTAGCCCAGACTGACCTCTAACTTGTGAAGATCATTCTGTCTTAGATTCCCCAGTGCTAGGAGTACAGGTGTGTGCCACCACACTTGGCTCATTGATCATTGGGATCAAGTTTTACCTGCTGCCAATTCTCCTATTTTTCTGCTTCAGCATGTACAGACCTTAGCTTGGGGTTGAATTTTGATGACCACTACTTTCGCTAACTAGTATTTTTATGCACTTACTATGGCAACCACTATTTCAAGAGCCTAACACATACTTTCTTACTGAATTCTCATGGTAACCCCACAGTGGGTGCTGTCATTCTCATTCTGTAGTGAGAAAAGTGAGGAATAGAGTGTTTAAATTCTCATAATTAGTAAGGACCAGGGCCAGTTAAGAACCTGGGTGGTTTACAATCTGTCTGATCCTGCAGAGTCTAAAAGAAGAAACCTGGAGCTGCTTTTCCTAAACCTGCAGGCTGAAGGGGCATCTTTCTTCTTTTTTCTACATTAAGCTGTTTGCTGTTTGCCCGAGGATACCTGCTGGTGCTGCACGTGGCTGCAGTGTTAGGATCAGTCCTAAGTAAGTCCCGAAGTGCATCTTGCCTTTGTTATTATTTTTGCATCACTCTAGGATATCGATAGTCTTTGGAAACAAAGGACATCATTTTGATTATAGCATTCTGGTTTTAGGAATGGTCTTTCCATTTACAAAATATACTAATTCTTGCTTGCTGAAAATTAAATGAATGCTGGTGGTGAGCTGCATGTTTTTCTAAACAGGAAATTCATACTCTTTATTTTGAGATAACAGTCAATTCATCGGCAGTCATAAGAAATAACACAGACAGAGCTTGTGTAGCCTTTGCTTCCCTGGAAAGGCATCTCTTTTTTCTTTAAAAAAATTTTTTGGTACTGGGGATCGAACTCAGGACCTTGTGCTTTTGAAGCAGGCACCAGAACCACTGAGCTAAATCCCTGGCCCTTGGAAAGGCATCTCTTTTTGGGGGGGCGGGGGGTGCTGCGGATCAAACTCAGGTCCTTGCGCTTGTGTAGCATCTCTTAAACATATTTTCTTCCTTCTGTGTGCCTTTTGTTTTGTTTTGTTTTGTTTTTGAGACAGGGTCCTACTATGTAGCCCAGGTTGGCTTTGAACTCATTATGTAGCCCAGTCTGGCCTTGAACTTGTGCCTATCCTCCTGCCTCAGCCTCTTGAGTGGTGAGATTATAGGTGTGCACCACCACACCTGGCCCTTCTGTGTTTTCTCCTGGGCCACTTTCCAAGGGAACTTGCCTCTGCCTTGCAGGACTTACTGGAGACAGAATCAACAGGGTCCATGAGGCAGCCTTGGGCTCCAATGTCTGGAGTCTTTCCCAATGGCCCCTGGGCTTGGAAGCTCTATGAGCACCCTGGACTCATCACACAACCCCAGACCTGAGTGCCACGGTGCAGCCTGGATGGTGACCTGGGGACTCCTTCCTCCCTGTTTCCTCCTACTTCCTGCCTGGAACATTCTGCTCCCTGCCTCACTGTCAAGTACCTTGGTATGGGCCACAAAGGGGCTGTGATGCATTGGCACACAGCCTGGAGCCAGAGGGAGGGCAGGCCTCGGACTGATGCCATCCAGGGGCTCCACAGTGCTGTTAATGACCAGGATCTTCTGCCCCATTTTCCCTCCATGATATGTGCTTCCTCTGTGGCTGACTCCTTTGTGGCTAAAAGGTGGCTGCTAGCCAGTTCCAGGCATGCATGCCTCCTTCATTCCCTGTTGTGCCCACGGAGGCCCTGGAGATCCCAGAGCACATGGTTGCTTGACCAGGTATTTGCACGTACTCATCCCTTACATTTCTCCTCTGTTCCCGACCTTTGGTGTGGGTGTGAAACCCTTTAAACACTGAGCACACACAACCGTGTAGATTGTGCTTTGTGGGCAATTTAAGGGATTTAGGTTTACAACAGGAAGCATAAAACCTCAGCATCCTAATTCCAGAAACTGTGTGTTACATGCCAAAGAGGGACTGAGGCTACAGCTGGCATGAAGGTCGCTAAATAGTTGGCCTGGCACAGGAAGAGTCCCTTGGCTGTACATGTGGGCCCAGGGTCATCACAGGAAGCAGAGGAGGGACACAGAAAATGTGACAATGGAGTGAGGCGGGAGAGAAGGGTGACAGGTGAGAAGTGTCCAACCCTCCCGTTTTTCCTGTAGTGCAGGAGGGCTTGACACCCGTCCCCCTCTCTTCCTATGGCTCCCCATCCCCTCAAGGACTGGGACAATTTGCCTTGGTGTCCTCCCTGCCTATGTAGTAGCCACATCCCTCCAGACCACTCAGATATGAGTGCAGCTTCACTGGCAGCTGGCACCCCTCCCCAATCCTGCCCCCTTAAGATGAAGGGGGCACCCTAACATGGCTAAGATCAGGGAGGGAGGGATCTGGGGCCATTATTAACATCTCCACCCTTCCTGAACCCCAATTAGCTGTGATAAACACAGCTTGCTTTCCTAAAGATGCCCCGGGTTCAGCCTTGCCATTTTCCCCAGAGATTCAATAGCTGTCAATCAACAGCTTGTACCCCCCACCTCCTCCCTGAATCCTGGCCATGACAGCTGCAGGGTGGTCCTTGTGCCTTGCATAGACTTGGACCAATCACAGGCCTGCATCTGCTATATAAGCCGCACTCCTCTCAGGCTTCTCCGGTTAGTCTAGGGGGACTCCCTCCAGTGTACTGACCCTCATACTCCCCTGTTGCAGCACAGGCCCTCTTAAAATAAAGACTCACATTGGTGCTCCTATAAACTTGCTCGTGATTTATTTCTCAGGTGTGTGAGCTCTGAAGACCCTGCAAATCTACACAGACATCTTATCCTGAGTAACATGGGCAGAGAGGTCCTCTCAATGGAAGAGCAATAAATGCTAGGGGTTGTCAACCCTGAAGAGCCCCAGAGACCGGCACCCAATGAAGATCAGCAGCAGAGCCCAGCACCCAGCAGAGTTAACCTACAGTGTCCAGCACAAGTTGGTGTCAGATAGTGATGGCCAGAAGCAGCAGTGACCAGCAGCTGGCTGTGTGACCTGTTGGATTCCTGCATTATCTGGTGACATCAGGACTGCTGGCAGGGCTGCATGTTGCCGATTCATGATTTCCATCTGAATTGAGCAAAAGAACCCTCAACTGGTTGACAAGGTTGTGGCTTTGAAGATGGAGGAAGGGGCCCTGGGCCAGGAGACTAAGACAAGGCACTGAGATTCTGGAGGCTGGAAGAGGCCAGTTTCCAGAATGGCTGACTCTGTGATTTCAGCTCACTGAGATCCTGCACTACAGAGCCCTAAGGGAGTACCTTTGTGTTGTTTTGAGCCATTTGACCCGTGCTCCTTGTTACAGCAATAATACAAAGCTCACAGGAAATGTGGACTCCAGGCTGGGACAGCTTTTACCCTTTACGGGCTGGAAGGTCACTGTGCTTGCCAATGTCCCCTCTAGAAGGCAAAGCTGGGCAGGAGCAAGGCCTCAAATCCCAGATCAGGACCGTGCAGTGCCTGGATAGAGGAAGGGCTCGGAATCTCCCTCCGTGATGCCTGCAAGCTGGGCTTCCTGGGGAAAGGTGGTACTTGCTTACTTGGGGATCCGATAGCGCCTCTTTTTGGGGGGAGCACCCTGAGAGGGTGGAGTGGATGTTTTCCATCTGCCTTTGCCTAGGACAACCTCATTCTGGCACAGCTTTCAGGTGCTCTCAGACCTTTGCTTAGAGATGGTCACGCAAAGACCAGGCCCCGAGTGGAGAGGAGTGCACTGTGGGTAGCCCTGACTGAGACAGCGTCCACTGGGGTTGGAGGCCTTGAGCCTGGCCAGGAGCCGAAGGATCCTCCTCCTTCAGGCCAGTATTTTCTCCACACTCCCCAGCCTGTGGAGATTGTGCTGCTGGTGCCCTGTCTTTCAAGCCCGGAACCTCTAAGCGGCTCAAGGCTACTCAGCACACAGCCACACTCCTGCTTCTGCCTCCTGCTGCTGCTGAGCATCCAACAGAAAGTCAAGCATACTGGGAAGCCACCTTCTAGGGAGCCCGAGCCTGGGACTGGTGCCAGGGCCCATAGTAAGAGCAGAAGATCTGAGCCCCCCCAACCCTGCTACTCACCAAAATAACAGCTGGAGGAGACCACTGACACATCCAATTCAGGTGACTGGGAAAGAAATCTTCTCCCACAATGGAATACTGTGCAGGTGTTAAAAAGTAAAAAGACAGATCTGCATGGTCCTGTATGGAACACTGAGGGGCTGGGGCTACAGCACAGTGGTAGGACTGTGGCCTAGCATGCACATATCCTAGTTCTCATCCCCAGTACAGCAAAAAAAAAAAACCAGATCAAATGAGAGAAGAATGGATTAGAATCATGTTTTATATGCAAAAATAAAAGAATATGCGCTATGCACATATATTCCTTTATAATATATATTACTTCTGCTCAGCACATATATTTATATCTCTATGTCTATATAGCTATGTCTAATTTTTGTAATTTTTTTTGTACCGGGGATTGAACTTGGAACCTTGTGCTTGCGAGGCAGGCGGCAGAACCACTGAGCTAAATCCCTGGCCCTTCTAATTTTTGTTTTTGGTACTGCAGATTGAAGCCAGGGCCTTCACAATGAGCTACGTCCCCAGTCCTTTCAGTTTTCTTTTTCTTTTTCTTTTTTTTTGCACAACAAAGTCTTTACTTTTACTAGTAAATGATTATCAATACACCAAATAGTAAGTAACAAGTTCTTGAGTCCTATCATCTAGTAAATTGTTTTGTTTTGTTTTGATTTGAGACAAGGTCTCACTCTATAGTCCAAGCAGGCCCGGATCTTACTATGTAGCCCAGGCTGACCTCGAAAATGTGATCCTCCTGCCTCAGCCTCCCGAGTGCTGGGATTACAGGCATGTACCACTACACCTGGCTCATCTAGTAATTTTGGTTAAGATAAACTAAGTGCAGCCGAAGCAAGTATACTAGTACTAGCTGTTCTAATCCTTCCTCAAAATATACTACTTTAAGGCTGGCTGCTGCATCATACAAGTTACAAATAACTATTTAATACATTTTCATAGATAAAGCCCCTGATCTTTAAGAAAGTGTAAGGGAAAAAAGTTATTTAATCCCTTTCTTTCTTTAAAGAATTGTTTTTTCTTTTACTTACTAAATCTAAGAATGAAAAAGTCAACACTGATGTACATGTTGCTTGAGCTAAAAGGTATAAGAAAACAGACAACATATACTCATTAAATTTCTAAGAAATACAAGGTAAAAAGACGAAATCTTTGGAGAAAGTACAAAGTTTGTCCAAAGAAGCTAGATATGCTCCTCTCCAAAAAGTGAAAGGAACTATTTATTACACAACATAAGAAATAATTTAATGCATTTCTTAAGAACAGAAATCAACTTTGCTAAAGTTTCATATTCCATGAGAGCATCTACAATGCTAATCTACAGAACAGGTGTTTCTTTCTTGTATCCATTGATGCGGTAGTTTTCATGGATTTCTGCCCGGATGTCACAGACAGAGGCCAGGAGGTTATCCAGGACTTCTTCCCTGCTCTACTGGAAGTAGGTCTGGAGGATGGCCATCTTCTCCTGGGTCTCCTTCACTTCACTGCTGTAGCTGCCGTGCAATCCTAAGGCCGCAGCTTCTTTGGCCTTGAACTCTTTCTCCCTCTGCAGGTGGTACTGTTCAATCTCAGCCTGAGCTTCTTCTTTGGCCTGCTTCAGCCTCTGGTTCTTTCCTATAATCCTAGCACTCCGGAGGCTGAGGCAAGAGGATCACAAGTTCAAGGCCAGCTCAACATAAGATGGGTAACAGCCATCTAGGGAACTCCTCCTCTCCCCAAGAAGTAAGCACACCTAGTGTGCTGCTGCTGCTGACTGGAGCTGCTTGCGGGCCTCGGACACCTTCTCTGTGGCCCGCTTCTCGGCCTGCAGCAGCTGCTGGATTCCCTGCGACTGGCTGGCCATGGCTGCTGCGGCTCACAGGGCCAAGTGAGCGGCCTAAAACCAGGGCACCACACCTCGGATCAGCTGACCCACCACCCCTTTCAGTTTTCTTTTTTCTTTTCTTTGTTTTTTGAGACAAATTCCTGCTACGTAGTCCAGGCTGGCCTTGAACTCACAGTGATCCTCCTGCCCCAGCCCCCCGAGTGCTGGGATTACAGGCATACACCACCGCACCTGGCAACTCTAAATTTTTCTTCCAGAAGATTTGATGGGAGGAACCAGAAGTTGGCAAACCTTCTGCAAAGGGCCTTAGATCACCCGGAAAGTAGCCAGAGGCGATGCAGAAATGGATCCCTGTGGCTGTGTAATGTTTATAGTAACAGGTGGTGGGTGAGATTTGTAATAAACAAGCAAAATGTGGAGGCTCTGAGATAGAAAGGAATACCAGACAGGTAGCCAGGAAGCACTTGGGCTTGTAAACTATCGCCACTCACAGACCACGTGGAATTTACCCTGTCACAGCGAAGGACAATCTCATTCGCAGACATTCCAGGGACCAGGACACTGACACCCTGGCATGCGGCAAGGACAGCAGATATCATCTCAAGAGAAGGCAGCTTTAGGGGGAGGGTTGGAGCACCTCTTAGGAAATCTTGAGGTGCAGGTAACTTGGTGGTCAGCACAAGGAAGAGCACTTACCTAACAGTTGGGATCTGGCTGGTTAATTCAGCAACACTGCCGAGGACCTGGGTTCTTCCTGTCCCCTCACACCCTCAGGGCTCCAGGGGTGGCCAACTCACGGGCTCTGCAGAAAACAGCTCCTCTCCCTCTGGCCTCTCTGAGAGCCAGGAAATCTTCCCAGGCCCCTCTGCAGCACAGCTGTCCCTGGATCCCCATGATCCACTAAGCCCTGGTACATGGAGCAGGAGTGTGACTGGTCATGCCATGGAGGGCTTCCTGAGAAGCTGGGAGGACAGCCCTGGGCTCTGTGAACTGTCACCGCCCAACCTGGCTGGGCCTGGCAGAACAGTGGGGTGACAACTGCCTCACCTGCTGCTCTGGGTAACCCCTCGGGGCCTGGGGAGAGCACCTGAGCCCTCCAGGGTGCTGTTGAAGGAGCAGGACTCCCAGCTCTGAGCTTCTGGCTGACTTGCCTCCCCCTCTGATCACACTGCTGGTCCTCTGCTATGGGCTGCGCTGCACTCGAACTGTGGTTCCCACCCCTCTGCTCCTGGGTCAGTCCAGGCTCCAGGGAGTGGGCCTCGCCACACCTCTGAGCTGAGAGTAACACTCTTAAAGCCTTTGTTGCCTGAAGCCCTGTTGCTGGGGCCTGTGGTCTGGATTCCTTGGTGAGGCCATCTAGGTCTTCAGTGACTTTAGTTGGTTCTTTTTCTTTTTGCAGTGCTGAGAATGGAACCCAAGGCCTTGAAAATGCTGTAACCACAGCCCTATTTTTTTTTTTTTCTTTTGGTACTGGGGATCAAACTCAGGACCTTGTGCTTTTGAGGCAGGCGCCGGAACCACTGAGCTAAATCCCCGGCCCAGCCCTCTCTATTTTGGGACAGGATCTCACTAAGTTGTCCAGGCTGGCCTTGAACTTGTGATCCTCCTGCCTCAGCCTCCCAAGTATCCAGAATTATAGTTGCCCTACCACGCTGGGCTTGGTTCTCTCCCTCCCTCCCTGCTCATTTCCTTCCTTCCCTCCCTCCTCTCCTTCCTCCTTTTCTCTTTTTTCCTCCTCCTCTCCCTCCTTCCTCTTCCTTCTCCTTCTTCCTCTTCTCCTCCCCCTTCCTTTCTCTCCCCTCTCCCTCCCCCCTATTTTGTTCTGAGGATTGAACTAACACACTGAGCTACACCCCGAGACCTTTCTTTGTCTTTTTTAAATTTAAATTTTATTTTATTTTATTTTTTTGTGGTACCAGGGATGGAACTCAGGACCTTGCAGTTGGGAGGCAGGAGTGGCGCCACTGAGCTAAATCCCTGGCCGTCTTTGTCTTTTATTTTGAGATAGGGTCTTGTGAAGTCACTAGATTGCCCATGCTGGGTTGGAAATTGCTATCCTCTTGCCTCAGCCTCTGGAGTAGCTGGGAGTTACTGCTATGTGACATCCTCCTGTGCCCCAGCTCCTTAGGAACCGGGGCCACCTGCTGCCTGTCTCCCACCTCACGGGCCTGACTGTCTCCCTCTGCTGTCCCTGCTGGCTGGTCATTCCTGCTCTGAGGCCCCTCAGCATCTCTGAGGTACAGGAACCCCTCTCAGATGAAACTCATGTCAAGCTGCAGTATGAAAACCAACATGCAAGCAATCTTTTATAAGTAAAATTTTATGTTTGGATCTAAAGCATTTGCTTGTTTTAAGGTCAATCTGAAAACAGTGCTGCTGTCGAAACACGCACTGAGCTGGGGATGTCGGTGCCATGGTAGTTGATCAGCTCCCAGCCAACTCCTTCCAGGTTCTGTTTGCAGGTGTCTCAGGGACAGGAAGCAGCCAGTCCTCGGAGCCTCAGTCACAGTGAGGACAGCCAGAGGGAAGGGGCCCAAATCTGCCCGAAGGAGGAGGCAGCAGCTGTGGTGTTTGATTATAAACATGAAGATTGACAACTATTGGAACAAGAAGCAATTTATTACATTGAATTAAAGAAAAATTAAGGTCAGAAAGCAAAATTAAATCTGGAAAGCCGCTCTTTGGGAACAGGTTTGGGAAGCCCTGCCTCTGGGCGCCTGCCTGTCCTTCAGGGCTTGGGACACAAGCTGTCTTGGCTCTGGGCAGACGGCGTCTGGCCTCCCCGTCAGGTGGGAAGATCGGTTCTGCCACTGCGGAGGAGACTTCACAGGGGACAGTGACAGAGTCGGTCAAGCCCCTCACTGTGGATGACAGGCGGGCTCACCCTCAGGCCTCAGGGCCCCTAGGGTGTCCACTTAAGGCATCAGGGCCGAAGCTCCGAGGAAACATTTCTTCTGAGCCCTGGGAGAAGCCAAGCAGGTGAGCTAACCCTGCTTGTCTGAGCCTGAAGTCCAGGGGTCCCCAGAGCCCTGGGTCCGGTTTTGTGAGCATTGTTTTGGGAAACTCGGAAGACAGTGATGATAACAACAGTGGCAGGCAAAGCATGTTTATTTAGCACCTAAGGGGCATTTTCTCAGCACTCCACACCAGCTCTCAAGGACTGAGTTCTTTCCTTCCCTTCTGCCCGGGACATCAGACTTGGGAAGGGTCATCTTGCCCAGCAGGGCCCACATGGCTGAGTAAGTAGCAGATCTGGGGCCAATCTTGAATCCAGTGCACACAGAGGCACCAAGAGACACAGGCCAGGGCCCCTTAGCTGGGGATGGGCAGCTCCACAGGCTCACATTGGTGGAGAGGCAGAGGCCCTTGGGGCCTGTCCTCAGCCAAGGCTGACTCCATGAGGAAGCAGAGCCGCTCATCCTAACTCAGCACCCTAGGCGTAGGACGGAGCCCCGTGGCCTCAAAACACTGCCCCATTCTGGCCACCAGAGCTCCACCCCCGGGACTTGGGGGACCACCTACGCTGGGCCTCTGGAACTAGAACAGCCACCCACATGGCACCCTGTGCTCTGGGAGGGATGGGTGGAGTAAGGTAGAGGGATCCCCGCGTGGCGTTTCAATGTTACCCCTAAACTACACTTGGTGACTGACTTGCTGTGCTCACCCTGAGACACAGGGGACAGATTCAGGGGCTGGGCGCAGAGGGCAGCAGGCAGCTGGGGTGTGGCTGCCTCCCCCCCCCCCCGGCGCCTGTTCCTGAGGTGGATGGGTCCGGCCTGTGGCCTTCAGGGCTGGGCAGGGGCAGCCTGCGGAAGTCTGGTCCGACATATGGTGGCAGGCCTGGGGCTGAGGGCCGCAGAACTGCTGTCCCCATCCTGGGAGGAATTGTCTGCTCGTGGTGCCTGCCATGGGGCGTGGACACATGCCAGGGACAGGGCTGTAGCAGGGGGCTATTCTGATGGTGAGCGGCAGCACAGCTAAGATGGAAGCCCTGGCAGAGGGAAGCCTTCCTTTGCTGTCACTATTTTGAGAGAATTCTCTGCTCAAGGCCCACATCCTTGCAGGTGTGGTCATTTAGCTACAACTACTTTTTTCTGGTCTTGGTAGCATACCCTGTGCCCAGGCAGTGTGGTGGGCTGGGGTGTCACACACGTGCATGGCTTCCTCCTTGGGCCCTTTGAGGATGGCACCCTCTGTTCTGAGTCCCCAGGACAGGGAGATCCTTCCATCCCTGTACTCTGTGGCCCCCGCCCCGTGCTCCTCCCTGGGTGCTACCACCTCCGGCCTCCTAATGTCCTGTCCAAGGGAACCCCTGCATCCTCCCTCCTAGCACAGCACAGCGCTCTCCCAGGCCCGCCACGCATGCAACACACATGCACAACAGCGGCAGCCATGTCCTGGGACTGTGACAGCCAAGGCAGGGTCGCTCCACTCCGAAGGCCCACAGCCTCTCAGGCCTCAGTGGTCCCTGCCATCCTCCACCAGGTCCGAGGGTGGGGGGATGAGGTCTCGGGGGTTCATCCTGGCCACCAGGCAGATGTCATAGCTGTCATGCATGAGGACATTGACGGCGACAACATTCCACTGGTTTTCCCAAGGGTCCAGCTCCAGGATTTCTTTGGAGATAACCTCATGGCGATCTGAGATACAGCATAGTAGGGAGACAAAATGTCACGGTATGTCAAGTTCAGAGGCCATCAGCCTTGTGGTAAATCAAGTCCTTTACAAGGGACCAAGCACCAAGAGATAATGAACAAAGGCATAAAGATACTGTTAGGGGAATATGAGTGTTCCCAACATTTAAGAAGCTGAGAAAGGGCACGCTACTGCTCACATCAAAAATTCATTCACGCCAGGCACGGTGGCCCAAGTCTGTAATGCCAGCCCTCTGGGAGGCTAAAGCAGGAGGATCTTGAATTGGACTCCACCCTGGGCAACTAAGCAAGACCTAGTGTCAAAATTTTTAAAAAAGGGTTGGGAATGTAGTTCAATATGAAGACCATGGGGGTTCAGTCTCCAGTACCAGAAACCAACAAGCCCCCAAAACGGAATATGGTTTTGTTTGGCCTTACATAGTAAATTTGTAAACCAAATTTGGAAGGGCTTAACAGTCATTCTAATTAGAAGCTTGATATGTTTCTCAATTTTGGGAGTTGGGAATTGCTTTATGTCATTCAATGTAACTTATTTAGAAAATCCTAATGGATATAGTATCAGTGCTAAAAGTGGAAATTAGGTCAGGCCTCTTATCTCAAACCAAATATTTGGAATAGTGCTAGATAGAATCATTTGAACCCAGCTGAAAGACATAACTGAGAATTTCTTTTGCTCTATTTAGAATTCCTTTTTTTCTGTCCTGTTGAAATGGGTGCTGAGCTCATTTCCTTTCTCCTTTTTTGGTACCGGGGATCGAACTTGGGACCTTGTGCTTTCGAGGCAGGCGGCGGAACCACTGAGCTAAATCCCTGGCCCTATTTTCATTTTTTAATGTCTTCTCATACATGCATTTAAGCCTTTAAATTTCCTTCTGAGTACCATACTTCTTTGTAGAAGATTCCTAGATTCCTAGTTTTGGATTTCTTCATAGTTTGTAATTTCAGGCTTGAGTTCTGCTTTAACCCGAGACTTATTTAAAATGATGTTTTAAAATTTCCAACCAAGTGGGGTTTTTTTTGGGGGGGGGGTGTCACTTTTTGAGACAGTTTCTTTTGTGTGTGTGTTTCCAGATTCCTAATCCATCTCTTAGGGCAGGACAAATTCTAGATTTTAATTTTCATTGCCTAGTAAATCAAGTGTGAAGGGTTTCAAAGATGTAAATTTGAAAAAGAAAATCCCCATCAAATTCCCAAAGGCAACTAGGAAATGTGCAATATTTTACTGTCTTAATTATACCATGTGTTGGACAACTCAGATAATATGTTAGTTGATTTATACAATTCTTTCAAGTCCACCTAAAAATAGACCACAATTAAATGAGAAAGTTACAGAAGATTCCATTTTACCATACATAAGGCCATGATAGTGTGAACCACCATTTCTTGAGAGAAGGAAGATATCCAATGTCCAGTTCTGAGAGAAAGCTTCTGACTAGTTATCCAGTAGACTCTCCACTCTTCAATGGGGAAGATGCTTGTATTTTTAAAAATCTCTACAAAGCTCACATACAAAGACAGTACATCCTAGATTTGTGACTGATATAAACATTTAAGGCTGTGAGACAGTTTCTTGATAAGTAGTGCAGGCTGGCCTTGAACTCATGCCAATCCTCCTGCCTCAGTCCACCGAGTGCTGAGATTACAGGCATGCACCACCATGCCAGGCTTATTTTTATTTCTAATAGTTTCTGCTTTCCATAGTTCAAAGTTGTGTTGTTAAATGCAAAAGGAGCAGTGCTTATTGTATCAGGGTTCTTAGGAGCAACAACTGAAACTGATTTGTCTGGTGGAACAAAATAGGGACTTGCTGAGGGATCACTGGACAGGCCACAGTGCTGCCACTGGCCCTCCACACTGCCACTGGATGTGGCTGCTGTCGGTCTCTGCCTCCCAGGGACTGCTACAGAGGTGAAGTAACCTTCTCCATCTCATTTTCTATGATGGCCTTGGACTGTGTGTTTTAGCATTGCCAAGCCTGGGCTTTGCTTTGTTTTATTTTAGCAGTTGAAGGCTTCTGGTGTTTTTATTCAAATGAACACAGGCTGGACCTTTTGGACTGCAGAGCTAATGGGCTTTTCTGCATCCTTGCATCCCCACTGCTCACTGGAGTGCTTCCTGAGAGTGGATCTCACCTCTTTCCTAGGCATCTCTTGTTTTATTTACATGGACTGAAACTGCTGTATTAACAGGAAGTGAAGGAGAGACCTGAGAGCCTTGGTCACTGTGATCGGGAGGATGCTAGAGGATGGACCCTGTCTGAGACTTTCAGAACCAGCATAGGCTTATCTCCTACTGCCTCTTGGGGTCACTCTTGGCACTGTGCTGAGCTTTCTTCCTTGCAGAGCTCATAAAGCAGGGGGCTGGCATTTGATTTGACCTATTTCTGAGAGCCTGAGTTCCTGGGACATTATCATATTAACTAGGAGAAGAGGCAGGAGGCCAAACTCCACATTAGCTCTTCTCAATTCAGTTAATTTTCCAGGGCTAATCACGCTAGAGGCAGCAGCATTGTAGTCCCTGAAGGGGTCAGGGGCTCTGCGTGCTGCCACCCCTGCTAGCAAGTGATTTCGAACATTATTTCCTGTGAAGACAGGCACAGATCTGTCATGCAGTAAAAGCTCTTGTGAGTTTTCGAGATAAATAAGGAGATGCCAAAGAAATTCTGGATGAGTGGCAGTGTGCCTGGGGCTGTCCCCTGTGCTCTTTAGGGGGTGTTCTCTGCTTTGGGGGCACTGCAGTGGAAAAGCTGGTGAAGCACTGCTTTCATCTACATTTCACTCTTGAATTGGTCAGACCATCCAAAAAAAACCCGGGGAAACAGGATGCTTTAGGGCCCCCTCAGAATGGTTTCCTGCTGACTTGCTCTTTGGTGGAAAGCTACCTTGCTGCTCTATCTGTTGTAGGACAACTCCCCCTGGCCAGGACGATGCTGTGGGGACAAATTTCTCTCAGGTTCAGAAGACGTGCAGTGGCTTCCTCTTACCCAGAGGATGATGTAGACACATAACAGGGTGCATGTTCCTTTGGTGCTGGCCTCAGTGAGGTCAGAGATGTAAGAGCACACCAACCCGAACTGTGCCTCTTCTCATCTGTTTGGCTATTTTTATTTTCCCCCTGTCCCATTTTCCTGACTGATTCTAATTCTTATCTTATTGTGTGCTATGCTTTAAAAAAAACTTTTTTTTGGCCGGGGATTTAGCTCAGTGGTTTCACCGCCTGCTGCGCAAGCACAAGGACCCGAGTTTGATTCCTGGCACCAAAAAAAAAAAAAAAATTTTTTTGTCCACCCTGCTGGGGATGGAACCAGGGCCTTGTGGATGCTAGGTAAGTGCTGTACCACTGAGCTACACCCCAGCCTTTTTGTTTTTATCTTTTTATTGTGAGACAGGGTCATACTAAGTAGCCTAGGCTGGTCTTGAACTTGTGAGCCTTCTGCCTTAGCTTCTCAGGAGCCAGGATTCCAGGTGTGAGCCACCACCCTGACTGTATGGTATGCTTTGTGCATTGCTACTCCAGTAGAAGAGGGTCACGAGTGTCACAGAGAGGCATAGCCAGCAGGTGGTGGCCTTGACCAGCAGAGGAAGCTGGGTCCATTCAAGTGGGCAAGTAGGAAGCTGGCATCTGCTGGGTGGAAGGGAGGAGCTCCAGAGGCCTCAGCACAGTGCTCAAGGGTTGCATAGCAACATCTCTTCCTTGGCCACCCGTTAATTAGTTAACGGCTCACATTTTCCACCGAATTGAAGGAATGGATGTATAAAATTACTTTTGATCAAGGGATAATGGGCATTCCGTGTACTGGACTGTGCACCAACTCCTACTGGGTATTCTGGCTCTGTTTTTAAGAAATACAGGTTGTGGCTGGGTGCAGCAGTGCATGCCTAGAGCTCCTTGGGGACTGTGAGTTCAAGGCCAGCCCGGGCTCCATAGAGAACCCCAACTCAGGAAGGAAAAGAAAAGAAAAAATGGGCCAGGGATTTAGCTCAGTGGTGCCACCGCCTGCCTCACAAGTGGAAGGACCCAAGTTCGATCCCTGGTACAAAAAAAAAAAAAAAAGAAAAAATGGAATGCATTTTATATTAAAAGTCACGTAGAAGAGTTTAGATAGTAAAGGATCCTTTAAAAACAATTGTACACTTTCTTCTCTTTTTCATTTCTCCCTTCCATTCCCATCTTGAGACCAAAGCTCTCCTGGTCAGAGGAAAGTACCAGCCTAGACCCTGCTGCTGGGGATGCCTGGGATTGCCTGGGGGTAGGGAGTGGGAATTGGGTAGAAGATGGAAAAAGAAAAAAGAAAAAGGAAAACAATCCCTCCCAGAGGCCCTGTTCTCACTCCCTGGGCTTCACTCAGTGTTCTTTCTGTCCTCACTTGGTGGGAAGGACCAGGTTTCAGGCTGTCTTTGAGTCCAGGCCAGATGACAGCAAGGAAACTAAATGCAGCACTCAATTCTGGTTTGGTGACTTCCCCCTTCCAGTCGGCCTGCCGCCCTTTGCTGTTCAGGGTTCTCAGAGGGCTGGCCAGGCATTTGGTCCCGGTTCTTTTGTGCCCGCTCCACGTGACTGGAGCCCAGCACTCCAGCCTGTGTTGAGGACCCGGAGCCAGCCCTAGTGTTGGGTCCAAAGCAGTGCTGGAGAGTTCCTCAGCAAATAAGGAACAGACTTCCTATGGCACTATGCACAGCAGAGGACTGTACACTATGCATGTAGATGGTCTGTCTTTGCCACCTGAGAGGGAAGAGGTTTGGGGGACATTTAAGTGGAAAAGTAAAATGGGTGGTTTTCAAAGGATCTCTTCACACCTTGCCTATTCATAGTTACAAGAGAAAAATCATCATACAGAAATTAGGTAATATCTTGATAGGGTAATTAGAATTGACAGTGCCAGCCAAGTGTGGTGGTGCGCACCTGTAATCTTAGGACTCGAAGCTGAGTCACTTCGAGTCTGAGGCCAGCCTGGGCTACATAGTGAGACATTATCTCAAAAAAACAAATGAAATAAGAGGGGCAGATGGACACGGTTTGCTCAGACTGGGAAGGACACGTGTCAATACTGGTAGACAGGCAGACATATTCTGAGTTGAATCATAAGGAAACCTCAGATCAACTTCACAGGAGGAATACTTTACTTAAAAAAGGAGACAACTGTATTACTTTAACATGTCAACATTATAAAAAGGCAAAGAAAAGTGTATGAAAATGTTCCTGATTTAAGGAAACTGACAAGACACATCAACAGAGTGCAATACTTGATCCCACACAAGTAAGGAAAGAAAAAAATGCCGTGAAAGGGACATTATTAGGTCAGTTGACAAAATGAGAATACTCAGAGTAGAATAGCTATGGAATCAATGTTGAAGTTTCTGGAATTGTTAGTGATCTGTGGTTATATAACAGAACATTCTGATTCAACACATGGAGTATTTGGGCGTAAATGGCCCAGTGTCAGCCCCTGACTCAAGTGTGGTCAGAGCAAGATGGTGTGTCGTGTGCAGCTGTGAGTGTGCACACGGCCAAAGGGATGGGTGACCGAGCAGGTGTTAGATAACGCGAACGAGGCAAGATGTTAATCACAGGTGGAGCTGGGTAGCCACTGTACTGTTTTTATAAGTTTGAAATTATTTCAGGTAAGCTTACATAAAAGTAGAGTTCTTCTATATTCTGTTCTCTTATGTCCCCTGGGTCGTCAATTTTATGAACGGCAGGAAGCAGTGCCAGGCTTCGCTGCCGCTCAAAACCCAGCTTGTTACAAATTGGAGAGAAAATTCTCCCACACTGACAAATCACTGTCCAGATTTTACATGTGCAAAAACTTATACACCGTGTAAAAGTACAGGGACTTACAGATCTTCATGTCAGCTCAGACTGAGCCCCAAACTGAGCTTCTACTCTTGGAGGCACCCTCAGAAAAGGAAGCGAGCCCAATGACAGCAGGATGAAGCCAGGGTGCAAGATGACACTGTGACCACAAGCTAAGACGACTGCACGCTGATCTCGGCTGACCTCTGTGCTGTTCCTGAGGCCATGTGTTATTTTTCACTCAACCTAACAGACTTTTGTTGAAAGGTGGGTGATTAGGATGAGGCAGAAAAGATTGTCAGCAATGTCACCTGACCCCTCAGAGGCCAGCTGGGTCTCCTCTGCGGTGGTCATTGTCCCAGAATACATGGATGATGTCTGTCTGCTACTCTGCCTGAGGAGTTTCTCTCAGCCCATTGGGTCAAACAGGAAGTGCCAGGAAGCTAGTCTGAGAGTAAATGCCTCAGATCCTTCATTGTGTGGGAGAGACTCCTCTGAAGCATGTTCTACACTGTCACCCAGTCTTCAACGGGATGAGCCCCTGTGCCCCACAGTGGTAACCTGTCAGAGACCCAAAGAGCTGAGAAGCAGCAATAACCCTGTGAAAGACAGGGCAAGGGATTCTGGTGTGTTCTGCACCTAGATTCAGTAACAGTTAACGCCTTGCTTGTATATTTGCTGTACCCCTCACCCCACATATATAAAACACACATACACACTTTATTTTTCTGAAATAAATTAGTTGTAGACATGGCACTTCATTCCCAAGTACTCCCCAGGCCTCTTCTGAGAGCAAAGAGATGCCTTTACAGAATCACAAAACTATTGTTGTTACGGTTTAGATCAGGGTGTCCCCCTAAAGCCTCATGTGTTTGGAAGGTGACCATAACATGAGGGTGCTCATCAGTGGATTGATCTAACTCACTTGCTGTAGGAGGAGGGCCTGGTTAAGGCTGGTCACTGGGGTGTGACCTGGAAGGGCGGATCTCCCTCCTTGGCTCCTTCTCTCTCTCTCTCTGCTTCCCACCCACTATGATGGGGGGCAGCTTTTCATTTACCATTCTGTTTCTGTTTTGTAACCAGCCAACCATGGACTGAGACCATGAGCGACATGAACCTTTCTCCTTTAAGTTGTGAATGCCAGATATTGTGTCTCAATGATGAGAAAGTGACTAAGACAATTATCTTGCCTAAGAAAAATTACATTTGTTGTGTAACAATACATAATAACCTATCTTCTAAGTTCCCCAATTGTCTCTAAAATGCCTGATATAGCTGGTTATTTTCAAACCAGGATCCAATAAGAGTTCAGCCATTCTATTTGGTTATTTTATCTCTTTGATCTCCTTTCATTGACATTAATTTAAGACTCTAGAACAGCTTTCTTGTAGAATGTCCCACATAAAATATAAAATTTTATATTTGCTCATAGGGTCATTTATCTTGTTACTCTTTCTTACTGAGATAAAATGTGGAAGTTTGATTACATGCAAGTTAACCATTTTGGGCCAGGGATTTAGCTCAGTGGTTCAGCCACCTGCCTCGCAAGCACAAGGTCCTGGGTTCAATCCCCAGTACCAAAAAAACCAAACAAACCAAAAAACAAGTTAAGCACTTTGCTAATGGTGGTGGGAAGAAGACTTCCTAGTGTATCACACAGGAAGCCAATACTGTAAAGTTATCCTCTCACTAATGAGGATTATTTTGATTAATGAGGTGACTCTCCAACTTCTCCACTGTCGAAGTTATTACGTGACTTGTTTGGTAATATTTTGGTGCTATGATAATATCCTGTTTTTCAGAAGCTTTCAGTGAGTGCTTCTAGCATCCTTTTATGATTTGTCCTTGAGCTAATTACTAGGGGTCACAACACAATGATCTTATCTACCCTTCTACTATTTCTTATACTTTTATCAGCTGGCTCTTTATTGGTTTCCATCAGTTAAGGTCAACTATGATTTTCTTTTGGCGGGGGGGTTACCAGGGATCGAACTTGGGACCTTGAGCTTGCGAGGCAGGCGGCAGAACCACTGAGCTAAATCCCAGGCCCCAACTATGATTTTTGATGTTTAAATTATTCTAAATTTTGCTGGAGACTGTACTTTTAGCTGGCTTCTCTGTTTTTTAACACGGCTCCTTTAAGTCTTTGACAGCTTCCTTGCTTTCTGGAACATGAATATATCCTACACACCTTGCATTTTCTGTGCTCCAAACCTGGGGTTGGCTACTTCTCTAGGGAGCATAGCTAATTCTAAGCAGTTGGCTGAGCCCATTATCCCAATAATGCAGCACTTTCTTATTTCACCCGCAGTGAGTGCCTCAGGGCTGCAAATAGATATATTTGTATCTGCGTCTTTGGACTCAACATAGGCTTATTACCTGGCAGGGAAACAATATAAGTATGCTGAAGGATGAACCCCAACAGGCACCAGCCAGTGTGGTGGCTCTCCACCCTGACTGCAGGTTAGAATACTCTGAAGACCTCTTAAAAGATACCAATGCCCAGGCTCCATATCCAAATATAGCAGACATCTCTGCCCAGTATTAACAGGCTGTAAGTGGCACAAGCTTCTTGCCCCTCCATAATTCAGCTATATTACATTAGGGGTCCAGGGCCTTGCTCGTTCACTTCCGGCCAAGGTCAGCTTGACTCCAACTAAATTCTTTCCCTCTGAATTACCCATTTGTTCTCTTCAGCAAAGATGTGCTAGTGCCTGCCTTTTACAGTCCTGCCTGCGATACTCGCTATCAGCAGATGTTCCGAGGCCTGCCCTGCTCCTCTCCTTCCCATGCATGTTATAAATAAAGACTGGATGTCCTTCGTGCCTCTCGTCTTTGTGGCCCAGAGCAGCATAGACCAGCCCAAGATCCAGTTTCTGCTCTCAACTCTCTGTATCTGTGTCTGATTTAATTCTTTTATTGTGGAGAGACAATTTAACCTATTGGTTAAAAGTAGAGAGTATTGGGCCAGACTCCATATCTAGGTTTGAATCCCAAATTCAACATATACCCTCTGAGCGAGCTCTTTAGTGTCTTCAGTGTCTGCACCAGTAAAGTAAAGGCGATGATAGTGTGTACCTTGAAGGCAGCTGAGGGAATCAAGTGAACACACACATAGCACTTGCGACAGCGTCTAGCACTATCAACACCGGGTGCCGTCTGCTCCATGTATTAGCTGGAATCTGTGAGTTAGTGCCCAGTGCATTTTCTCTCCCTGATAATTCAGTCATCTTCTGCTCCCTCTCCACTGCTAGACTAGGTCCCAACTGGACCAGAGAAGACAGTGGAAGTTTGAGGGAGGTCTTGCTGGACAGATGGGGAAGCAGGAAGCCTTTCTAGTTCTGGGTGAAGGAGGGAAAGATGTGGAAGGGCTGAGACTCAGGTGGAAATGTTGCCTGGATCCTCTAGAAGTCAGCCAAGGACAACAGCAAAATGGCTCTGATGGGGGGAGGGGAGAGGGAGAGAGAGGGAGAGAGAGAGAGAGCTAGAGAGAGAAGTATACCCAGAGAAGAGTAAAACCAGAGCCTGGGAGGAAGATGCAGCTGCCTCAGAGCCCAAGTTGGGGCTTTGTCAGCAGGGTGCTGGCTGTGTCCTTGGGAGCAGCCCTTTTTCTTGGTACACAAGAATCCTGGGGCACCCTCGTGCTGGAGAACATGGGAGTGGGCTTTGGTATTCAGTTCACAGAACTCTTTTGCTAATTCCCAAAGGCCACAATACTGCCATCTCATGGATAGTCTCACAGCAGGCAATAGGTTCCTGCCACTAGGGATCATCTGCCGCCACTGTCTTCTGTCTTTGTCTCAAAAAACCTCCCCAGTCTCTGGAGTGAGCCATCTCTGCCTTTTCCACTCAGAGTCCCACTTCTAAGCTCTCTCCCTACAGGAAGCTCAGATCCGAAAGCTGACTACTTGGCGGCAGTCGGGGGAGAAAAGGAGAAGAGCTGACTCTTTTTTTCTTAAAAATAGCATTATTGACATATAATCCAAACATCATAAAGTTCATTTTTTAAGAGTGTTTAATTCAGTGGTTTTTCAAAGCATATTCACAGAGTTGTGCAACCACTACCACTATTTGATTTTAGAACACCTTCAACACACCCCAGTGTAAACTTACTACCAGTTACTTTCCATTCACCCTTTCCCTGGTCCCTGACAACCGCAAAACTACTTCCTGTCTCTGCATTTGCCTTTGCTGGACATTTCATATGAAATGTCATACAATATGTGGTCTTTTGTGGCTGCTATCTTTCACTTAGACTAATATTTTCAGGGTTCACTCATGTCGTAGCATGTATTAGAACTTCATTCCATTTTTTCCCCAAATAACATTCTACCACATAAATAAAGCATATTTTATTTACCCATTCTGTTGATAAATACTGGAGTTGTTCCACTTTTTGGTTGTTAAAGTCACTGCTGTTGTGAACATTCATGTATAAGCTTCTGTGTGGACATATATTTAGAATTCTCCTTCGTAGGAGTGGAATTGCTGAGTCAAATGGCAATTCTAGGTTTAACCCTATGAAGAAATGCCAAACTGATTTCCATAGCAGCTGTACATTTTCTGTTTTCCCAGGAGTGTATAGGGGTTCCAACTTCTCCAATTCTTTTTGGGTTTTTTTGGTATTGGGGATCGAACTTGGGTCCTTGCGCTTGTGCAGCAAGTGGCGAAACCACTGAGCTAAATCCCCGGCCCAACTTCTCCAATTCTTGTTGACACTCATTATTATCTAGCTTTTTCTTTTTCCCCCAGTACTGGGGATCAAACTCAGGACCTTGTGCTTATGAGGCAGTCATGTTGCCACTAAGGTAAATTCCCAGCTCTAGCTTTTTATTTATTTTTTTTTTTTTTTGGTACCGGAGATCGAACTCGGGACCTTGCACTTGTGAGGCAGGCGGTGGAACCACTGAGCTAAATCCCCAGCCCACTAGCTTTTTAATTATAGTCATCCTGGTAGGTACAAAATGTCATCTCATGGTTTTGACTGCATTTCCTTAATGGCCAACAATGCTAAGCACAAATGTCTATTAAAGTCTCTTGCTAATTAAAAAATGGATAACAGGCTGGGGATTTAGCTCAGTGGCACCGAGCCTGCTTTGCAAGTGCAAGGTTCTGAGTTTGATCCCTGGTACCAAAAAAAAAAAAAGGGTTACCTTTTTATTATTGATTTGTAAGATTTTTAAATATAGTATAGATACAAGTCTCTTATCAGATATAGGATTTGCAAGTATTTTCTCTCATTCTGTTGGTTGTCCTTCCATTTTTTGAAGATGTCTTTTTAAACACAGAAGTCTTAAATTTTGAGGCACGATTTATCACCATTTTTGTGTATATGCTTCAGCTATATCTAAGAAACTACTGTCCATGTCAAGATCACAAAGGTTTATGCCTATATTTTCTTCTAAGAGTTTTATAGTTTTTTTGTTGTTTTTTGGTACCGGGGATCGAAGAGTTTTATAGTTTTAGCTCTTATGATTAGGTTTTGGATCCATTTTGAGTTCATTTTTGAACATGGTTTGAGGTAAAGATCCAACTTTATTCTTTTGCATGGGGATATCCAATCATTCCTGTTCCATTTGCTGACAAAAGGATCCCTTCCTCATGAGATTGTCTTGGAAGCTTTGTTAATAATCAGTTGGCTGTAACTAGAAGGGATTATTTCTGGACTCTCAAGTTTATTCCACTGTTCCAAATGTATTCTATGCCAGTAACACATAGTCTTGATTATTCTAGCTTTGAATTTAAATATTAGGAAGTATGAATCTTCTAATTTCGTTCTTCTTTTACAAGATTACTTTTAGATATGCTAGGTCTCTTGCATTTCCATTTAAATTTTAATATCATCAATTTTTATATATAATGTCTTACTATTTATTTAGGTTTTCAATTTCTTTTAGTAATGTTTTGCAGTTTTCAGTGTACAAGACCTGAAACTTTTTGAGGAGAAAATTTATTCCCAAATATTTTAATTTTTTTGATGGTATTGTAAATGGAATGGTTGCTTAATTTCATTTTTTGATTGTTCATTGCAAGGGTATAAGATACAATTTTTTTGTATACTGCTCTTATGTTTTACAACCTTGCTGAACTATTTATTGGCTCTAATAGCTTTTTTAAAATTTCTCAGGATTTTCTAAACACAAGCTCTGTTAATCAGACCTGGTGGCACACACCTGTAATCTCAGCACTCTGGCAGGCTGAGTGAGAAGGATGGCAAGTTAAGAGCCCAGACTGGGCACCACAGAGAAATCCAGTCTCAAAATAAAATATAAAAAGGACTGGGGATGTAGCTCAATGTGAAGGCCCCGAGTTCAATCCCCAGGAAAACAAAACAATCAGATCCTGTCACATGTAATTTTTTTATTACTTTCCAATCTGGATGCCTTGTCTTTTCTTTTTCTTTCCTCTTTCCCCTGATTAGGGCCTCCAGCACAATCCTGAATAGAAGTGGCAAGAGTTCCTGATTTTAGGCGGAAAACTTTTATTCTTTTACCTCTAAACATGATGTTAGCTGTTGATTTTTTTATAGCTCTCAAACTTTTCAAGTGTGAGAACTTTACCTTCTATTTCTAGTATGCTGAGTGTTTATGTAATGAATGAGTGTTGGATTTTGTCAAGTCATTTTTTGCTTCTGTTAAGATGCTCATCTTCTTTTTGACTTTTATTCTATTCATGTGGTAGATTACATCGATTAATTTTCAGATGGTGAGCCAACCTTGCATTTCTGAGATAAATCTTGTTTGGTCATGATATAGTACTCTTTTTGTATGTTGCAGGATTCAATTTGCTAGTATTTTGTTCAAGATTAAATTAGGAAAAATATACCATTCACAATAGACCAAGAAAAATCAAATACTTAGGAATTAACCTAGCCAAGGAAGTGAAAGATCTCTACAAAGACAACTACAGTACCCTGAAAAGGGAGATCAAAGAGGACATCAGAAAATGGAAAGAAACCACCTGCTGCTGGATAGGCAGAACCCATGTAAGTCAAAATGGCCATACTTCCAAAACTGAAATATAGGGGCTGGGAATTTAGCTCAGTGGTTCCACTGCCTGCTTCACAAGCGCAAGGTCCTGAGTTCAATCCCCGGTACCAAAAACAAAAACAAAAAACAAACAAACAAAAAATAGAATGCTTCACAGAACTGGAGAAAGCAATCCTAAAATTTATATGGAACCATAAGAGACCCAGAATAGCTAAACAATCCTGGGTAACAAGAGCAAAGCAGGAAATACCACAATCCCAGATATGAAGTTATATCACAAAGCTACAGTGATAAAAACAGCATGGTACCAGCCCCAAATAGACATGTGGATCAGTGGAACAGAATAGAGGATACAGAAACAACCCCAGGAACATTCAGCCATCTGATCTTTGACAAAGGGGCCAAAAACATACCCTGGAGGAAAGACAGACTTTTTTTTTTTGGTTCCAGGGATTGAACTCGGGACCTTGTACCTGCAAGGCAGGTGGCGGAACCACTGAGCTAAATTCCTGGCCCTAGGAAAGACAGACTTTAACAAATGGTGCTGGGAAAACTGGCTATCCACATGCAGAAGACTGAATCTAGACCCATATCTCTGAGTATGTGTTAAAATAAAATCAAAATGGATCAAAGAGCTAAATGTTAAAACAGAAACATTCAATCTGCTGGAAGGTAAAATAGATAACCTTGAAGACACAGGGATAGGCAAGGACTTTCTTAACAGAACACCACAGGAAATAATGCCAAGAATTAACAAATGTGATCATTTCAAATCAAAAAGTCTGCATGGAAAAAGAAACACCTAACAGAATGGGAAACATTCTCCAAAAGAAACATCCTACAGAATGGGAAAAAAAATTTTGCCAGCTATTCCTCAGAGGACTAATATCTGGAATATATAAAGAACTCAACAAATTAGACCTCCCCCTAAATAAGAGACCCAGTCAAAAAATGGGCAAGTGAAATGAATAGACACTTCACAGAAGAAGTACAGATGACCACTAAATACATGAAGAAAGGCTCAACATTGCTAGTCATTAGAGAAATACAAATTTTAAAAAACACTGAGATTCCATCTTACCTCAGAAAGATGGCTATCATCAAGAAAGCAAATAATAACAAATGCTAGCGAGGCTGTGAGGAAAAAGGAACCTTTGAACACCATTTGTGGGAGTGTAAACTAGTACAACCACTATGGAAATCAGTATAGAAACTCCTCAAAAAACTAAAACTAGAAACTCCATTTGACCCAGATATCCTCCTTTTAGGTATCTTTCCAAAAGAGTTAAAGATATCATATTATAGTGATCCATGCATACTTACATTTATAGCAGCACTATGCATAATATCTAAATCTTGGAAGTGGCCTATATGTCTATCAACAGATAAATGGATAAAGAACATGTGTATTTACATACAGTGGAGTACTACTCTACCATTAAGAAGGGTAAACTTGAATCATCTATAGGAAAATGGATGTACCTTGAGACCATAATTTTAAGTGAAATAAATCAGAAACACAAGCTTAAATATTGGATGGTTTCTCTTATATGAGAAAGCCAAAGTATAAAGAGCAAAATAAAAGAGAGATAATAGAAGGTAGAGAGATAGCTCTTTCTCAAATGGAAAAGGGATTAAGGAGAGAGGGTGGAAAAAGAAATTAAGATGTGTTATGTATATGTACCAACTCTACACAAGGAATGTGATCATTATGTACTGCAAATATGGACTAATAAAAAATAATGAAAAAGAAACAGATATGAAGGGCCAACTATGTATCCTCTTGTTTATAACAAACTGTAAACAGCTGTCTTGTATGCTTGTATTGTATTGTATTGTATTGTATTGTATTGTATTGTATTGTATTGTATTTTTTTGGTACTGGGAATCAAACTCAGGACCTTGTGCTTGCCAGGCAGGAACAGCACCACTGAGCTAAATCCCCATCCCCTGTATGCATATATTTTAAATTGACATAAAATGTGTGTCATTGTATATCTGAAAAGAAGACTCTCGTGTTTATATTCAGAAAGGATGTTGACCAATTGTTTTCTTTTTGCAACATCCTTCTCTGGTTTTTGGTATCAGGATAAGACTGGCCTCATAGAACAAGTTGGGAAATGCCCTTTCTTCCATATTTTGTAAGAATTTCAGAAGGCTTGGTGCTACGAGCCCTGACCTTCCCAGTGCTAGCTTCCTGAGCTGGTGCTGGCACTGGAGAACAGACCTCCTAGCATGTCCCAGGCTTGCCTCCTGGGATGCTGCACAGACATGAGACCCACAAGGGGTTGACACCCAATACTCACCTGCCAATATTTTCCTTAATCCTTTCCTCTACCATATAGATCAGTGGTGGAGAACCTATGTCACAAGTGCCACAACAGGATGTTTGTTATTGAAAGTTCTAAAAGGGCCACTATCACTGATACAGATCATACTTGTGTGTTTTAAGTATAGTTTTTCATCAGTTACCCATTCACATGACTTACTGTCAAGTAACTCTGTAAGTTTTATTCATTAAAAATGTTGCCCCCAGGGCCAGGGATTTAGCTCAGTGGTTCTGGCGCCTGCCTCGAAAGCACAAGGTCCTAAGTTCAATTCCTGGTATTGAAAAATATGTTGCCCCCATTTACCACTTCTCTTTCTACTCTGTCTGACTCCTCTAGCCTTGACCACTAGAGCTGCTAATAACATTCTTAAAAACACCACTGCTACTTCTCGACTTCTCAGATGAGGGTGGATCTGATTTGAGTCCATCTTCTACGTTCTGTGTGCTGGCAAACTGGTCCCCAGGCAGTAGCTCTGGTCCTGGGAGGTGGAGGGCCCTTTAGAAGGTGGGGCCTATGGAGGGTAATTAGGTCACTGCCCTCAGAAAGGATGGAAGCAGCTCTCAGGACCCTGGGTGGTTCCAGAGAGAGCAGGCTACTCTACAACAGCCAGTCTGGCTCCTGCACCCCCAGGCTTCCTGTATGGCTATGTGACTTCCCCCTTGCACTCACAGCCACCTCAATGTCATCTGGCATGGTGGGGTGTGGCCAAGGGGGCCCCACAGAGCCAGACAGATGGGGCCACCTGACCTTGGGCTTTCAGCCTCTGAAACCTGAGCTACACATACCTCTTTTCTTTATGAGTTCCTAGCTTCAGTTACTTTGTTACAGCAACAGAAAACAGACCAAGACAAAGGCACTGAAGACTCACTCTTCGGGAATTGTGGATTTAGCTTTTCCTCTGGTCCCCACCACACCTGCCTGCTTTCTGTCTCCCCATTTTTCCAGTACAGTTAAGGCATAGTTCTGCTTAGCTCAATGCTGTCATCACTGTTATAAATGCTCCTCATAGGTGAGCTGCATGGCATACTTTTCCTTTCCTGCATTGGCATTTGCTCTAAAGTTTTTGTTAGTTTTCACTGCTCTTCTGCAAATGTGTAACCCTTTTTCAAAACATGAAGGTTCAGTCTCCTCGAAGACATTGCTCCCACAGCCTTTTGATGAGCTCTGCTCTGTACAGGTTGCTCTTTGGACCTGGGTGGCCATCATTATTGGGTTCTCTCTCAGTATCTTCCCAGGGATTTCCTTCCCTATCTATGATATTTGGTCCTGTTTTCCACATCTACTCTTTCTTGCAGCACATGCTCATTTTTGGTGAAGCCTTTCTCTCTCTCTCTCTCTGAGACAAGGTCTCACGGTGTAGTTCAGGCTGGCTTTGAACTCACTAGGTCACCCAGGATGGCCTGGAACTCATGACGATCCTTTTGCCTCAGCCTCCCAAGTGCTGGGATTACAGGCACCATGCCCAGTTGTTTTCTCTGCTTTCTATTGCCAGAGTTTCTATTATTCAAATCTTGGGCCTCCTAGGCTTGATTTCTCTTCTGCACTTTTCCATCTAATTGTTTTTGCTCTGCTTTCTGGGAAGTTCTCCTGGCACAGCACTGACTCTTATCTCTCTGAGGATCTTTCTTCTTGTGGTACAGTCTGTTTCCCCTAGATTGCTTTTACTGCTTTGATTTCTGTCTTTTATATGCATACACACTTTGTTCAAATGTCTAGTGACCCTTAGCTGCTTGCTTGTCTGTAAGAGTGGATACCACACCACCTCACCAGAGAAGTTGCTTTTGAGATTCACTGCAGAGTGATCTGGTTGGGGCTTATTTTGAGGCCTAGAGGCTATGGCTGCCTATGTACCTCCACACATTCCCCAGAAGGGAAGAAAGTTGGGGCTCTCAAGAGTCAGTGTGCAGTCTCTCACTGAATCCCGTTTTCAGTGCTGGATGCCTGGCCTCAGCTCCATCCTCCCCTGTAGCCTCCGCCCAAGGGAAGGAAGGATTTGGTCTCACGGCCGAGTTTAGGGCAGGCGACAGGTGTCTTCTTGTCTTCCAGCCAATCTTCAGCATCATCTTCATTCCGTCCTCTATAGTTACCCGTCCTTGCCAACTCCTGAGATAACAAACTTCTGAGGTACAAATTAGGTTTCTAGGATTTTTTCTTTTCTCATTGCCACTTTCAGATTAAACTTTTTCAGGTCTAGTTAGTTCTACCCATTCATCTGCTCTCCAGTGTCCAAATTCTGTTCTTGTCCTCCCTCTTCTTCTCTTTGACTAACTGTGCTTATTCCATTACCTGTATTCTTAGGGGGCTTGAGGTAAGATAAAGATGTTAAACCAAATATTTTAGTTTAAAAAACTGATTATTTTAATTAAAAAATTACTGTATTTATCACATGTTTATGTACTTTCCCATTAAATGTTGAATATCTTGAGATAGTATTCCAAATGCCTGGCCATGATAGATTTCAATAACCTTTGGTTGAACTGACTAACTATATTAGAAGAGTTTGATTCCTTGTCTGTGGTTTTCTGAGAAGGAAATGGGGCAAAAAGGTCTTGTTTATTTACTGCCAGGCAAGGAGAAAGGATTCAGAGCCTGCTCAGGTCTGAGGCTGAGACCTGAGGGTGAGGTCACACCAGGCAAGTTGTCACATGGTTGTTCTACTTTGCATCCTAGTGACAATTCACCCAGCAAGTCCCACACAATCTACCCTCCTAGAGCCAAATAATTAAAATAGACTTTGTAGGCTCAGTAGTAAATCCCTTTCCCTCCTACGGGAAGCATTATCAGTCCATTATGGTACCAAGAAAGGAGTTTGGCTCAGAATGAGTTTATTATACATCTTGGAAAACCTGGGGGATATCAACTCTGTAACTCAATATTATACAAAGTAAAGTAAGGTAAAGAAGGAAAAACAGAATGTCTGCTAGATCCTTAGACTCATTTCTACCCATTCCCTCTGGAAGGCCTGAGGCTGCCACTTGTAGTCTCCGCACTTCCTTTCTGGGCCAGAGAAAGCCAAAGCCCAGGGGATGGGGAGGAGTTCTTGGGATCAGAGGTGGAGAAGAGAGCTGCTGGATGACAGTTCCCTCTCTTCACTCCTTCTTAGAGACAGGCCCTGCACTTGGTAGGTTTCTTGCTACCCTGATGGAACACAATCTTTACTTGAGCATGGTGTGTGATGCTCAAGATGGAAAGGATAGTGAAAGCCTCTTTGGAAAGTCTTCTGAAGGACACACAGAGAGAAAGTCAAGCTCTTTATTGTGGAAAATTTCAAGCACCCAGTAGTAAAACAGCAAAAGTAGGAAATGGATGTGGTGGTGCACACCTGTAATCCCAGCACTCAGGAGGCCGAGGCAGGAGAATCGCCACAAGTTCAAGGCCAGCCTCAACTACATATTGAGACTCTTATCTCAAAAAACCAAAAAGAAAAGAAAAGCAAAAATAATAGTCTCTAGGACCATTACCTTGCTTTGACAATTATCAACATTTACCAATATAGTAAAATCTATTCTTGTCCCTTCTTTCATTAAAAAATTTTGCTAGACAGAGTAGATTAAAACAGAGTCCAGATGGCATATCATTTTTACCTCAAATACTTCTGAACAGTGTCTAATTGGTCAGAATTTTCTTTCTTTCTTTTTTTCCAGTACCGGAGATCGAACTCAAGACCTTGTGCTTGCAAGGCAGGCGCGGTGCCACTGAGCTAAATCCCCAGCCCTGATCAGAAGTTTCTTTCACTTACATAAAAGTGCAATACCATTATTATCTATAATAAACTTAACAATTATTTGATATCATTTGACACCATGGTCTATACTCAAATTTCCCAGATTATCTGAAAAAATATCTTTTTTACAGAAGATTTGTTTGAATCAAGAACAAAATAAAGTCTGTTTATTAATCTGATTTATATGTCTTGGAAGTCTGTTTGAATTCATAATGGATACCTTATTATTATTTGTTTTTGGCAGGGCTGGGAGTTGAACCCAGGGCCTTGCACAATGCCAAGCAAACGCTCTACCACTGAGCTGTGTCCTTTGCCCCCAAACCCTACTCTTGAAGTTGCATATAATTGTGTCCTTATAAAAGGGCAGCAGGCCTGCAGGAGGCTCTGCTCTGCTGCAGCACCAGCCGTGATTTATTTATTGATTGATTGATTGGTTTTTGAGACAGGGTCTTGTTGTGTAATCTAGGCTGGCCTCAAATTCACAATGATCCTCCTGCCTCAGACTTCTGAGTGCTGGGCTCACAGGCATGCACCATCACACCTGGCTAGCAGGTGTTTTAATCCAGCATTCTTCCAAATGTGAAGTGCCTGCAGGCCTGTATTGCATGGTATGCACTGGTCTAATGCTTTCATTAATGAGGTGAGAAACAGTCATTTAAAAATAACAGCATTTTGCCTTATTTACTGATACAATGAATCAAACTTTGGAGACACTGGCCTACCAGATTTATGCATATCTAAAACCTCCCTGTTATGTTAAAATTATGAATCTATACTGTAGAATGTGGTGATGGTCCACTTAGATACACAGAACCAAGCTCAGTATCAAATACACACACTGGGGATGGTTTTAGAAACTCTGTCAAGCAATTGACTTCAAGTGGTGGTGCTGAGGTAGTATGAGAGCCTTCAATAAAGATAGACATATAGCCCAGTGTGTCTGGTGATTCCTTTGCTTCCATGTGTTCTGCCTGTTTTGAAATCCTTCCTTTAGTCCTATTCCTCACATTTGTTTCCCAGCCCCATTTCTCCTATTCTTCCGTTTCTCCTATATCCAACTGCTGTGTATCGAGGGTCTGCTGTGGGCAGACGTGTCCTAAACTAGCGTCCACAGAGTCCTTCCAACAGCTGGGGATGCTATCACTGCATATGGTGGAGGAGAGGCCCAGGAGCAGAGATCTGCTGAGCTGCTCTTAAAAAAGCCTAAAAAGCCATGCTTTTGCCAGTGCTTATACTTCACTGGTGATCGGACCAGTGAAGAGAGGTCAAAATCAACCCCCAGAGAGGTTTCCAAACACTTTGAACTGGCCAGTACCTGCTCCGTGGAATCCCCCGCAGACATATAGCTTCCCATCCACTGTCCCTGCGTTGGTGGAATTGGTTCGGAGAGAGAGAAGGGGACTTGGCAAAGGTGGGCCCTCTCGCCAGAAGTCCCCATCCAGATTGTAGATCTCCACCACATCGAGGCATTTCCGAACCTGGCCTCTGTCTCGCCCTACACAGCCAATTCCACCTACAGGGAGCAAAACATAGACAGGAGATGGTCAGGAACTGAAACTCCAGTGTGGACAGCACCCTCCTGGCACAGGGTGTAGGACTGGTTTATGGGGCTTCTCTTTCTTGCTCAATGCTACACCATGGGCCTTAGATTCAACACATCCAGTGCTGGTTTGCACCAAGAGCGTTCCCTTGACAGCAAGATCCACCTGAACCTGAGTGTAACCTGCCTTGGACATCTCTGCTCTTTTGTCAGTAGTGATTGCGGTGATCTAGCTAGCTAAGGATGGATCTTTCCTATCCCTCATCAAGCTACTCTCTCCTTCTCCTCCTCAGTTGCATGGATATTTCTCAATGAGGAAAGGGCTGTTCTTTATAAATTTCAGGTTTGGGCTTAAAGGAGGGCCCTAAACCCAAATGCCCAGTGCATCCCACATTTTTGGATAATACAGTTCTTCTGACAGATACTCATAAAGAGCCCATTATGTACAAGGCACTTAAGTGCTAAGTGACAAGCAGTTTTAAAAGATGCAAAAGGCTTGTTTCCTGCCCTTAAGAAATGCATGAGATGAAACAGGCCATGTATGCAAATATAGAACAGAGGACAAAATGACAGGTTGCTTAAAAGGGATACAAATTAGATTCAGAAGTCTAGAGATGATAGCAAGTAACAGAAGTAATATTTACAGAATTATAACTAAGTACAGCCCTCCTTGGGAAAAGCATTTGTAAAAGACTTCCCAATTCACTGTAAAAAACATAAGTTTGCATATGATTTTTGTTTTTGTTTTTATTTTCATTCTCCCCTCCTAAATCCTATGACGAAAAGTCTCCCGAGTGACAGTCATCTTTCTGGACTGGAAAGACGGCCCCTGAGACTGGTGAATTCCCCACAAGAAGGGACATTCCTTCTCCCCTGCACCCCACTCCACCCAGGCCCACACGACTGGGTCCACACTACTGATGAAAAAGATGGGAAAGTGCTGGCCTCAGCTACACCCTACACCAGCTCTCTTCCCGGGAGAGGAGTCCTAGAAGAGCCACCGCACGTGGGGTGGTGACTGGTGCTGGGTATGTTGTTTACAGCAACATTGAAACCAAACCTAGGAAGTACTATGATCTCATGGATTTTACCCTACGTGTCACTTGCTGAGAACTAATTGCATACTGTCTCATAGCATTTCTTCTTTTATCGCTATTTAACACCCATTGCCCACCATTGCATTAGCTAGATGGTATTTTTATCATCATCTGTTTTCTTTTCTTGCTCACTGGACCTGCTCCCCAGTCCTGAGCACAGTGTCTGGCACATTGGGTATCTGAATGAATAAATGAATGAATGAGAAATTTAACTTTCCATGTGTTTCCCTGTCTGTCTAAGTGGGTGTACTGTAAGCTCACTGAGGGCAGAGGCCACTTTCAGGTGCACCTTGTTTGTCAAAGGGCCTGCCACAGGAGGTAGATGGGAACAGCTTACTTGCACCTGGTTGGGGCTTATGCCAGGCATCAGAGGTGATGGGAGAGGAGTTTGTGGGAAAGCTTTTTTCTTCTTTGCTGATGGAGTCTGGCCTGCTTCCTGTCTCAGTGTGAATCCAGGGACAGAGGCTATAAACTCAGGAAGCTCTTGGCTGCTTTCTCTCTTATCCAACTGGATAAATAATTTAGCCCACTACAACTCCAAGTCTGAGCTGCTGCGTTTTCTAGGAAGGGGCACTCTAGCCTTGGCCAATGGCTTAGCTCTGCTGTTCGCAGGTTACTCTCACTGTGGTTCTCTGGCAGCAAGAGGTTTCTTAGCCCAACAAAAAGTGGAATTTCCTACTTGTGGGACAAGAGGCCTTCAGACATGGCTTTGTCTTGAGGAGCTGAACCCAGCAGCCGCCCATAAGGTAAGAATAAGATGATTTAGTTGTTGGTTTCTGTAAGATCTAGGAGAAATGTGACTGCACTGGTTGTTTACACCCAGTTCAGGAGACCAGTAAGTGAGGCAAACATGTTAAATGCAAGTCACCGGGGCCCGGGCTAGGGCACCTTGACCACCAACCTCCTGAGTTCAAGTCAGAAGTTCACATAAAAGCCACTTAGAAAGGCTGCCCCAACGCAATGCACAGAAAATTGGGTATTAGTCTCGCATTTTCTTGAATTTGAGTACTTGTCATTTTTGTTGCTCTATTATCGAGTGTATTTAATTATAATGTTCAGCCCTTACTCTACAAAACTAACCTTTCTAATATATGCCCTTCTGTCTGATTGGCAGAGTTCACATGCTTTACTTGTGGGGTGACGTGGGCTTATGGGACACCCCATCTTTGTTTCTCACCTCTAACTTCTGGGTACATCCTCTGTCTCCCTCAGGTGTAATTTCACCATCAAGCACACCCTGTTAGCAGCAGGCTTAATTAGCTCAACCGAAGGTGAATCTTGATTAGATAAATAATCAAATAAAGGCATGATCTTTATTAATAAGTCAGCACTGGCACTACAAGAGAAACCTTTTGATGAGAGAAATCCTAGGGTAGGATCAGCACATCTGTAGAATGTCAATGAGATACCTCCATATCTTTAATTTATATGCTATCAGAAGCTCCGAACAGGACTTTTCTTTATTCAAAAACAGGAAAATGAGTGGAAATTACCTTTGCAAGTCATACCCAAATGGACCTCAAATGCAAAATAAAGACCTGGATTATTTTAGGGGTGGAGTAGGGAGAGACAATAATACAAGAGGACAATGCCTTCCTTTCTTGGTTTTCATTTTTGCAAAGATAAAGACTCCCTCTTGTGTTTGGCTGTGGTAATCTTTCCTTTCCGTGGGGTGTGGGGGTCGGCCTCGCCTGCCACGAAGGGCCCAGCAGGGAGCTGGCCGAGAGCAAGCGGGAGTGGTGCTTCTCTAACAGCCTCCCGGGACTTGCATCCTGACGCCGGGCAATACAATGGGCCTGGTTCCTGTACCCTGCAGCCCGCAGGGCAGCCTCTAGGTGGCAGGCTTGGTCTATGCGCCTCTGGGCTGGATCCAAAAATAGGAGGGGGGTTTGTGACGGTTCTGACAAGCTCCCCAAGTGCTTGTATTGGTAAACCAGGCTTAGTGGGGAATGGCTGTGTGTGTGTGTGTGTGTGTGTGTGTGTGTGTGTGTGTATGCCAAGGTAAACTCGTGGGCTTTTCAGACAGACACTGGTTCATACCCAAGTCTTCACTTGCTAGCTGGATAAACTGGTCAATCTAACTCCTCTAAGCTTCAGTTTTTCTCATCTGTAAATTAAGTATGATAACACCAATTAAATAAATAAATTGTTGCAAGGATTAAACTATTAGACAACCATGTACAGCAGAAGGGTGAGGAGGAATTCATACTTCTTGTTTACCTGCTCACACGTATTACTGTAGGAATTTTCTTTTATATATTTACTGTCATGCACCGACATATAAGGATAGTTCTACATAAAATGGCCAGCATGCTATTACTTCTGATAATTCTTCTTCTCTTCTCCTTCGTCCTCTTCTTTTGCAGTATTGAGGACTGAACCTAGGGCCTTCACATTGAGCTCCATCCATAGCCCTCCCCCGTTTATTTTTGGACAGGATCTTGCTAAATTGTTCAGCTTTAACTTTTTTGGGGGGGGTACTGGGGATCGAACTCGGGACCTTGCGCTTGCGAGGCAGGCAGTGGCACCACTGTGCTAAATCCCCGGCCCTGTGCTTTAACTTTTGATTCTCCTGCCTCAGCCTCCCGGAGTGCTGAAATGACAGGCATGCACCACCATGCCAGCTGTTTTTCTCTCTGCTGTTCCAGGATGTTTACAAATAAACCAGTGGTTAGTAAAATTGCTGAAACTGTATCTTTGATTCCTTTCAATTTACTTATTTGCTACATCTATAATCAATGGTTTTCAGATTGTCTGGTTTGATTGCCCTCAGGGTGGGTAGAGAGACTAGGAAGGTCAAGGGTTAGGAAGTCAGCAGAGCCTTCTCTCAGTCCTTGTGTCCTTGACATGACCTAGAGTCACTCATTTGGTCATGAACACATGAGAGATGGAAGCTGTCATGTGGACAGGAAAGGGCTTTGCAATCTGTAAACTTCTTGGAGTGAAACTGGCCCGTACATCTGCGGGGATGGGCTTCCTTGTGATGCAGATGGCAAATGTAATCTACCCGCGGCTAATATGCTTGTGACAAATGGTTTCATTCTCACATGAATTGTCAGCTGACTTCTTTCCACCTTCATTTTAAATCCAGATTTAGAAATTAAAACCCTAGAAAACACAAACTGTCATTTTCCACAGGCTAACATAGGGATGCTCTTGGCTACTTTCAACAAAAAGCCTTTACTTGCCTTTTACTGAGTTCTGAATGGGGTCAGGCTATGCTGACCAACTGTGTGTCTTGGGTTCCCAGACCTTTGGGTGACATCTTCACATGGACCAGGCCATTCACTAGTGAAGGAGTTTTCTCACCAAGCTAAGGAAACACAGTGATCTGTCTGTATTTTGTTTGTGACCCCAAACAGATTATCATGAAAATCACATAAAGCAGCTGGAAGGGAAGGCCAAGTTCCATCTATTAGAGGTTGGAGAGAAAATCAAGTGTTTAGGTTGTCTTGTTCCTCCTAAGTGGAAAAGTAGAGTTGGATAGAAAGTTCTGGAGCTGAGCCCTGGGTGGTACCGAATAAGCTGTGACTGGAAAGTGTTGTCCCACCTGCTCCTAACTGATTTCGAGGCCATCTGTCTCAGTCCAGCACTGGGCTGCACTGGGTTTCTAGGTGGATCTGAGCCTGTCAAGCCCCAGGCGGTCTTTCCTAGTCTCTTCCCCACCCCTGCGCTAGGTTTTCCTGCAGGGTCTGGGCAGGTCTGAAGGCCAAGCACATAATGGGAGAACAAGACTGAGGAGAGTCTGGGAACTGCGGGTAGAAGCAAGCTTAATGGGTCCTCTCTATGGCATCAGCCACCCAGTCCGGCAGACAGTACCACCTTAACACGAGTCCTACCTATGTCTTCTGCCAGCGGTGCACCAGACTCCTGGGCCCAGCCCCGACTCCCTCCTCACATCCCTCAGCTTCCCTTCTGCCCCTACATCCCAGGCTGCTGGTATTCCTGCTTTGGGTTTCTACGGTCCTTTGCGTGGAAATCAAAGTTCCTATAAAAATATACTGCTCTTGTCTATCTGTCTGTCTGCATCTCCCTTTTAGATTAGACCCTAAGTTCTTGAGGGCAGAACGATTTTGAATTCACATCCAGACCCCCAGCACTTTCCACACCCAGTACAGATAATCAAGCCATGAAAACAAGCCTGAATGTGGTGGATCAGCTCCTCACCCTCACCCCAGGCCTCCTGTTTTCTTATACTTATTTACTTGGTCAAAACAGAAAGCTGCAACTGCCTCCCCAGAATATGGCAAGTCCTGTGTCGAAAGAGCTCTAAACTCACCACTTAGCTGATCACACAGGTCACCTTCCAAAGGGGACAGGAAGCTTAGCCAGATATGGAGAGCCGTGGTGGGTGTGCGTTCTGGCTGGGCTCATCTCTTCCCACGTCTGTCCGCCCACAGGGACATTAGCCTCTGCTAACAAGACACAGGCCAAGTTTCCACTAGTGCCTCTGTGGCCCTGCAGGACAGCATCGGTCTTATGTCTTAGAGCCTGGAAATATGAGTCTGTAAGACATAAGCCTGGAAAGGGCAGATACAATGTATCTTTACATTCCCTGAGTGCCAATCCTAGAGGATGCCTCATGGTATTTGTTAAATGAAAAGTTAAAGAAAAAAAGATCTAATAAGTCTGGAATATTTATCTTGTGTTTAAATAAAACGATTTACAGAAAGTGATTCATTTGTACTCATTTCCATCTTTAAGAAATGACAGAAGAGAGTGATAAAAATTGATCACATATATGAATTAGGATAAATTGATTCTGAGGAATATAATACACTTTACTCAAAATGCCAGGTTTTTTTTGAGAATTAGTATTTTCCTTTCTAAAGCAAGACTTTTTTTGTCTCAACTCTTTAAGATATGATGTTGCGCTCAGCCTTAGTGACTTGAAGATACCAAAGATAATTTAACATTTCCTTAGGGTTCAGGAATCACAAAGTGGTCAGTCTCATAATAAGGCATGGGTACAGGTGGCTTATTAGACATGCCTAGTATTTGCTTTCTCAGATGACTGCTGTTGGCATGGTGTTTTAGCAGGTTACCACCTCTTTTCACAAACCCCAGCGACTGTGTAACATGATGCTCTCCTGAAGACATACAGCTAACTGAGAGCTGAGCAGTGTCCTCCTGAAACCTCTCTCCTATTCTCAGAAACATCATTAGCACGGCTTGCTGGTGTGTTCACGACACTGAAGCTTCCATACACCCAGAGTCAGAAGCAGTTTAAACTCCTAGTCACTTTTACTCAATCCAACAGTGTATTTTGTGTGCTCACTTCATGCTTGCAGTGGTATCACAGAATTACAAGTCTCAGTTTTTTGCTGTTTTGCTTCTGTTTTTTAGTTCCTAAGATACTCAGAGTCTATTCTTCTGAAACCAAGGACAAATATGAAACCACATATAATAGGGTCCTGTAATGACACATTGGCTAAATCAAGGGTAATTCTAACTCATTGTCACAGTGAAATGTGGAACGCAGGACCTCTGACCTTTTAGGGTGTCAGTGATTATAATTACTCTAGGTAGGTTGTGATCTGGGAGCCACAGGCAAACTCTGGTCTTCAGAGCACTTATTTCTGGAACCTCATTTAGGGTGGCTGATAATAAAGTTTTAACATCCTTTCATATCTTAGCTGGAAATAGTTGATGGAACTACAGCAACAAGAACCATTCACTCCAGTTCAAAGCCTTGTCAGCTGTTGAATCTCTAAATTCAAGTCATTTCTCAAAACAAGGAGGCACTAGGACACCCTGTCTGACTTCTCAGGCCATGTAAAATGTATTTCTTTTCCTTACTCAGCATGTGTTTTAAGAAATGTGTATTTCAGCCTAGAACACTCTTGCAATTACATCAGGACACACCAGAGAATCTGCTCTGATAATTTATCAAGGATGAGATACTCAAACCAAATAATCTTACACAACTTCCTAGAATCTTGGAGTACACAATGCTGTTTACAGAAAGGGATGCTGTTTTATTTATCTGTGTGTCTCTTTTAAAAGCCAGCCTAGGAACTTGGTTATGCAACTCTTGCCTAGTCAATATTTTGAGAACATGTCATCTCCATTAACATATCATTAACTTGTCACTTTCCTAGAGTATCTGTTTTCTGAAGTTTGGTTTTATGGATATTCACATCAGAATTGCCTGATGCTTCCTATAATTTGGATTTCCAGGTTCCACTTTAGACCTCCTGGCTCAGAATTTACAAAAGGTGAGGATGGAGAATCTGCCACTTTAATAAGCAACCTGAGTAATTCAAGAAACTCTTAAAAATTGCTTAGAATTTTATCAAAAGAAAGAAAAAGGCAAAATCTTGCCACGGTGAAACCTGATCCTCTTATCTCATAAAATAATTCACCACTAAATTGATCTTTGAAATGCATTTACTATAATAACTCAGACCTTTTATGTAACTTTTCCCTTCATTACTCTTTAATGGTGTTCAAGCTGAGAGTCAAGCTTACACAATGCTGTTATGTTTTCAGTAAAGCAATGAGGCACAAAATGGCTTCCTGGAGAAAACAGCATTGATGGGCTGGATCATTAGATGTGGAGGAAGACTTACTATGAGCTGCCTCCCTTGACAGGGAAATGGAAGGACCCTTTTTAAAAAATTTGCCACAAGACCTGTGCCATTGATGTGTGTGTGTGTGTGTGTGTGTGTGTGTGTGTGTGTGTGTTGCATTTTACATGATGGAAAATCAGGGCAGGCTGTGGAGATGAGAAAATTCAATTCGGTAAACCAATATTTACCAAGTATTTACCACATAAAGCCAGGCTTTTAGAAGAGATGCAGAGATGAAGAAGGCGCATCTCTTGCCAAGACTGCTGAGTTACAGCAGCTGGGGCAGTGACAGGTCAAAAGCCTGCTGCTGTGAGGACCAGCATAATTCATCCTGACGAGAGGTCACACAGCCCCCCATGAAGAGATGGGATTTTCTGTGGAACCAGGAGGATGTGTAGGAGTTGATGACTCAGAGGAGGCAACACTACCACAGGGGCACGGAAGGGAGGCATGTTTATGAAGCATATTTATGAATTCAGAAGCAAGCATAATTTCTCCTTCCTTCCTTCCTTCCTTCTTTCTTCCTTTTTATTTGTACCAGGAATCGAATGCAGGGCCTTGGGCTTGGCAGGCAGGTGCCGACAAGAATAATTTCTTCAAAAGCATAACTAACGGTATGAGATATAAAATGTTTTCTAGTTTTTCTTGCCCTCATTGTTTCTTGAAGAGCTCACCTTGGTGCCATCTTTAAATCAGTATTTTATAACACAGGCATTCAATAAGATCTCATGACCAGATTTTCCTGAGGTGAAACCCAGGGTGTTCTACCTTTCTCAAAACTTTACTGATGTGTTTCAGTCATTCTCTACTTTATTGTTCATAAAAATGGAAATTAAAAAGTTGAAAACAAGGATCACATAGCAGTGGGTTTATTTTCCATAGCAATAGGATATATTAACCTAAGTTTTCTGGACTGCCCTCATAGGCAATTAGGATTACAGCAGTTTAATTGTCTCTTAAAATGAGCTTTCACTGAACAGATGACAAAAGGCTTTTCTTACAAAATAAGGCCCCTTACAACACATGCTGCCCCCTCCATTTGTTTTTTTCCCAGACGATCTCAATGGTTCTGTCATTTCACACATACCGCCACTCCAACCTGCACTTCAGAACACAAATGGTTGTTTCGGGGAAAATCCTCAAGAAAAAAGCCAAAATGGAAATCCATGATTTAAACACCTGCATTTTCAGTAAGGGTATCGTCTACTCAGAGGTTTTATAGACTGTTTAATATAAGCTTTCCACAAAGTTCTCCAATAGAAAGCCAATCACTGTGCACTAAAGTTGATAACACACCCAGGAACCACTTGAACAGTGGATCACTTAAAGAATCTACTCATGTCTTTTTCTGTGTCTTTATGTTAAGAAAGCACTTTACAGATTTCCAGGAAAAAATCTAATATGTAACTAATATGCCCCTTGGCAAAGACTGTTTTCATCAAAATTTGAATTATTGATGGTATCCATGACAGCATGCTTTTCAAAGACAAACATTTTCACAATAAAAAGGTAGCACAGGGGCCGGGGATTTAGCTCAGTGGTTCCAGCACCTGCCTCTCAAGAGCAAGGTCCTGAGTTCGATCCCTGGTACCAGAAAAAAGGTAGCACGGATTTTAACTGAGGCGAAAGTTATCAAATCTTTACAGTTCAAATCAAACCTCCAGGGTCAGTGTAAGGCACAATGTCCAGTAGTTTTATGCTTTCATCTTTAGGTCCTATAGGAAAAATGTATTCTGGGCATTGTTCCCAGAGTTCCTCACATGAGAATGGGCACCTGCTCCACAGAGAAAAGCAGGCTGTGTCTAGGAGCAGTGTGTCATCAGTACACATGCACGGTGGGAAGAAATGAAAGTAGAATGACATGGTCCTTTGACTCCAAATGCCTGAGGGCAGAGTGGCCCTAGCACAGTGACACCCCCTCACTGAAGCCACGCAGGGCACTAATAATAAGATATCTGAGAGAGCTTTATTAGGGCACTGAAGCATCCCAGACCCTTGCCACTTGTTGCAAGAAATAGCATAATTATCATTTATTAGACACTTACTAGATGTCAGGCATAGCATCAGCATTTGACAGAATACTCTCAACATGACTTACTAACATGTTGTTGTCAACTTCATTTTTTTGCTTATTAAGATAAGACCTGGGCTAGGGATGCAGCTCAGTGAGTGCTTGCCTAGCATGTGTGAGGCCTTGATTCAATCCCTGGTACCACCAAGCAAACCAACAAATAAACAACCCCTCCCACAATGAACCAGGCTTGGAGAAGTTGGGCAACTTGGTAAAAACTGCCTGGTACTAATAGGTTGTGGAGGTAAGATTTGTCTGCTGAGGATCTTTCATCACTTATTTGAGGTAAAGAAGATGCCTGGGAAATCTGTTGTGGATGAGATGAACTCAGAAGATTTATGGGAAACATAATAAGGGGAAAGGCCATTAACTAAATGGTCTAGATTATCCTACATGCCTAAACTTGGTAGCTAGATACTTAGGGCTCCAATAAACCCATTGGAGCAACTCCTTATTATCAGGAAGTCTCAGACCATTGCTTGAAATACAAATCCACACCCTGAAAAAATAAAAAAAAGTCTGAGTATCAGAGCTGTGGCAGAGACCTAAATTTCATTCTGGAAAAATTGGAGACATTGTTAAAGACATATTGTCTAAGAGTATGAGTGATCTATACATATGTACAATTGTCTGAACATAGTCTTATGTGTACAATTTGTATGCATATATGATTATTTGTATAGTCTTCTATGTACAATCTGCTAACATGACAGCAATGACAAGTGAACAAATCCTTACTAACAACAGTGGGAAGGAAAGAAAGAGCCATGAAAGCCCAGTAATCTGTGGCTTTGAAGTACACACAGGCTGGAGATGTAGCTCAGTGGTACAGGGCCTCCTAGCAAGCACAAGGCCTTAAGTTCAATTCCTGGTACCAAAAAAAGAAAAAAGACCCAAAAAAGACCAAAAAAGAGAGAAGTACACAGAATTGAATGCATATCTGTTAGTTCAGATCTGAAATGGCTCTGAAGACACAGAGCTGGGGAGATAAGCTGGGGAGCTTAACTCAGCATGAACCTGTCTCAAAATTAAAAATTAAAACAAAACAAACAAACAAACAAAAAAACCTCTTTGCCCTGTTTCCTGTCCTGGCCTTTCCTATTTACAGGAGGCAACAGCAGAAAGCTAATGTATTAACTGGGCATGGTGATACACGCCTGTAATCCCAACACTTGGAGGCTGAGCCAGGAAGATCTCAAGTTCAAGCCCAGCCTGGGGAGCTTAACTCAGCATGAACCTGTCTCAAAATTAAAATTAAAAAAAGAAAGCCTTAGTAAAGCCTTAGGCTTAGTAAAAGCTTAGTCCCCAGCCCATGGTACTATTGGGAGTGGTGGGACTTTAGGAGTGGAAGGAGTCAGGTCACTAGGGTGTGACCCTGAAGGGGACCAGGACACCTGTGCCTCTTCTCTTTTTGCTTCTTGGCCGCCAAGAGGTGAACAGGTCTCTTCCATGTGCTCTTGCCATGATGCTACCACAGATGAAGTGACCATGGACTAAAACCTCTGAAATCATGAGCCAAGACAAATTGCTCTTTCTTTTAAGTTGATTTATCTCAAGTATTTGTCACAGTGAGGAAAAATTGACTAATGTGGGTGTCTTAAACTAAGGTTCTCCAGAAATGTTTAGTCCAAGGAAAATTCTTGTAATAAGGGGATAACTGCTCAAAGCAAACACTTCTGCCTAAGACCATGAGAGTAAGATTCTCCTAGGATCATGGTTATTTCTTTGTATAATTTTTGTTTTCTATTCCTTTGATTATATTTTTTCTTGTTACTGGATTGCTAAAGGATGCTATCCATCCTAAATAAATCATTTGGACCTCCCAAACTATTGTTTGTGCAGCTAATTTGAAGTATAGGATAGAGCTATGTCACACTAATGTTAGCAATTCTGATAGAATAAAACACTGGAAAAAGTGTCCTTGCACAGAGACAGAGACAGAGAGAAAGAGAGAGAGAGAGGATGCAAATTTTCTTGGGATGTAAAAGTGATTGTTTATAATCAGACTCAAAGAAAATATACTCAAGAGCTGCATAGAGACCACATCTTTTGCTTTTCCCTATGTGGGAATCAGGCTCTTCGACACGAGCCAGTACCAGAACTAAATGTTCTACCAATCTGTAGTTAGACAATTCATGTGTCTCTCTAACACCCCCAGGGGACTATGTCTCTGGTAAAGAATTTGTAGGGATAAAGCTCTTTTTGAGATGTGTAAATGGACATGAATGCAACAGATCGAGGATAACAAACAGTTCCAACTAGAAGTGCTGCTCACCTCTGATAGTCCTCAAAAATGTGTCCCTAACGTTGACTGACTCAGAAAATAATAAAACCCAGGCCTTTGGGACACAATCAACCAGTTTAAATTCTCTTGCTCATCTAGTTACAGATAACAGTATAGCCTTACATTTCCTGTTGTTAACTAGAGACAGTCCATGCCATTGATACAGTAACGCTTCATTTTGAATCTGGATTAATAGCACAGATGAGGTAGAGAAATTCCCATCTGAGCAAAAGAAAAGCCAAATTGACGATAATGGAAGGTGTAGGGCATTTGTTGGGACTTGTTTTCATGTCCAGTCCTGAAAAAGCCAGGTCATTCCACTAGACTGCCCTCCAATGCCTTCTCGTAATACTGTGTTACCGTAGCTCACAGCACAGTCTGGTGCCATTCCACAGTCTAAAATCTACACAGCCCATGGTCCTAATAGATGTTTCAACAAATGATTTAAAGACAAAAACAGACAAAACCAGAATAAGGGTATTCCTTTCTACATGCAGACTGCAAATCACACCCACAAAAACTCTCCTTCAGAAGAACCAGCAACAGTGGTAAACATCTGGAAAATCCCTGGTGGTCTCCCCTGCTGCCCTGGCTGACAGAAGACCAAAAGGGGAGAGCAGGAATATATGAAAGTCCACACTCCTAGGAAAAATGAGTTGTTCTTCAGCTGTGTATCTAGTCAACATCAGAACTGGTTTTTGACAAGGTTAATCAATCAATAAAAACTTGCTTCAGTGAACATGCCTCTGGGACCCATCAGCGCAAGAAAGATAGCTCATTCTCTGAGAGGCAGCTTGTCAGGGACTGACTCACGACAATGAACCACTTCTCGGGCTGCCGCCTCAGAAATGAACATAAACCACACTCCTAAGTGACAGTAATCTTCTCCCACCTCTGTAACCAACAGTAATCCACCATAAAGTCTTGCCACAATTCTATACAAATCATCAGTTTGCTTTGTTTAATGAGAGTTATCTTTGATCAACTAATTATTCCTGCACTAAGTAAGATGAAACTCCTTTCAATCATATAAAATGTTTTAATGGACTAAAAAACAAAATAATATTCTCTTTACCAAGATATTCTCAGTTTCCCTTTGGCAGAATTTCCCTTCTGTCTGAACAACTTCTTTAGCAGTTTTGTCAAAGCAGATCCACTCCTATACATTCTCTTAGTTTTCCTCCACTCTTGAATGCATTTATTTCATCTCTATTCTTTTTTTTTTTTTTTGGTACCGGAGATCGAACTCGGGTCCTTGCGCTTGCTCAGCAGGCGGCAAAACTACTGAGCTAAATCCCCGGCCCCCTCATCTCTATTCTTGCAGGATACTTTCATGGGATACAGAATCCTAGGCTGACTGTTCTCTTCTTTTTTGCGGAGAGGATGTCAATATTTTCACTCCATAGCCAAAAGTCTTATTTCACTTAGATTTTTGCCAGCTAAATTCTTACTGGCAGGGCAGATCTTAGAAACTTAAAAAATGCTTTATCCACATTTTCAGTTGGAAGATCTTTCTGGATATCAAGCCAGCCATATAGGAGAGAGTTAAAACTCTGTCCATCTTTATGGCCATTAAAAGAAAGAGCTATGCCAAGGATTTCAGCAAAGTGTCCGTCCCTGTTTTAGTCAGCTTTCAGTTGCTGTGACAAAATGCCTGAGATAATCAACTTAGAAGGAGAGATTTATTTTGGCTCATGATTTAGAGGCTTCATTACACAGCTAGCACTGTTGCTTTGGTTCTGTGGTGTGGCAGAATGTCAGGGTAGAGAAGAGGTTTATTTACCTCATGACAGCTAGAAGGGGGAGGGTACAGAAAGAGAGAGGGACAGAAAGAGACAGAGTGAGAGAGTTCAGTCTGCCCTCCAAGGGCATACCCTCAATGCTGTAGCTGCCTTCCAGAGGCCCCACCTCCTAATGCTTCCACTATCTCCCAGTAGTACCACAGCTGGCAACCAACACACGAGACCTTGGAGGACACTCTCGATAAAAACTACAGCAGTCTACAACATAGACAAACTCAGTAAGCAACAGTTATTTACACATTATTTAATCTTAACAACTCTAAGGTACGCATTCCACTTTTAATATTAATAATAATAAAAAAGATTTACTTGACCAAGGATATCCAGGGAATAAGAGGTAGAACCAGAATTTTAATACAAATGTCCTCAACTCTGAAGCTGGCGCCTTCCCCAGTTTACCATACTGCCTCCCTAGTGGCAGAGGCTGTTCTGTGGTGGATCTCCTGCAGACTATATAAGAGACAGTATGGAAGTAAATCCATTGCAAGGATTAGGGAGACACTTTATTGCTATATTAACTGACAGCAACCCCAAATATAGTAGGGGTACACATAGGTCTCCAAAGTGTTTTTACCAAGACAGTTAACAAATGACTGTGTGCTACCTTTGTGAGTTATTCAAACTGGAAAGGCTTTATGGTCCTTTGTGATATTTGCCCAAATTCCAATTATATATACAATGAATAACTAAATCTAAACTAAAACTTAAAAAAAAGCCCTAAAGGGGAAGGGGAAGTAGGAGGGGGCTAGGAGAAAGGAAAGAAGGGTAAGAAGGGTCGGGGATTTAGCTCAGTGGTTTCGCCCCCTGCTGCGCAAGCGCAGGGACCCAAGTTCAATCCCCGACACCAAAAACATAAATAAATAAATAAAGAAGGGTAAGAAAAAATATGAGAAAAGAAGGAAATAAGGGAGACAAAGTTTTTTGTAAATAGGGAGGGGTGGAGGGAGGGAAGGGAGGGAAGGTGAATGGGGAAAACAAAAGAAAAACCAATATATATCATGTACAGGTACAAATTCCCAATGATGAATGTATACCTAAAATGTACCAGTAAATGTAAAAAACTCTCCAAACAACTGATCTTCATTCCATTTCAAAGCTTATAAATATATTTGGGAAGTAAGTAACAAATGTTAGGGGTGACTGGGTTGAATTTTACAGGGTGCTAAAGCTTGCCCAAGTGATTTCTGAATTAGTCCACAGTTCTGAATATCTATAAGCTACCACAAAAGCCTTCCTAACTGGTCTCTCCATCTCTGGTTTCCTCTTGGTTTTGCTCTGTGGTTCATATCTTCACCTCAGCAATCTTCCTAAAACATCCTTTGTGTTGCTTCTGTCTGATTTCTCCTTGTTCACTATTATTTTCTTAATTCTTTGTCTATGGCCTTTATAATCTGGTTCCCAGTTGTTGTCTCTCTCAACTTCCTGTTCCTGGTGGCTCATTCACTCCTTTCCGTCTTATCCTTGACTCTTGGGACATTCATTTACACCTCCAAACCACCCTTACTCCATTCCCCCACTTGTTCTTCCCTGCCCCTGCTTGCTGTCTCTGTCCTGCAGCATGCTCTTTTTTCTTTTTTACAGATGCAATCTACAATCTCCTTTTATATCTACCTTTTTTTATTCATTCAGTGGACAATTATCTGTGCAGTGAAGTGTAAGCTCCCAGGAATGTTTCCTTTCTCCATATAATTTACCAAAAAGGATAATATCATTTTAATTTCACTAATCGTGAAATTTAATTTCCTAATTGTAATTTCATCTTTGGGGGAGATCTCATTCTGATTCAACTGATATATCACTTTCATCCCACACTTTGGCAATCTCCAACTTTAATATGATCAGCCCCACACCATCTTGAGTTATACACCTACTGCAGGCAATCTATCATAGTTTAGGTACTATCTCTTCCGGGCCTGTGACCCAGCATATGGTTAAAAGAAAGTAAGGAATATTTATCCAGGAGGAAAACTTAATTAGAAGTTAGTCTCATAACAGGTAGTCATAAATTATGTCGCACAATGTTCTTGTTCTTCAATAAAACAATTATTAATACTTGAGTACATGAATTATTTTGCTTCATGATGTGAAAACAACCAAGAGATAATGGCTTCCCTTTAGTTTAAAAAAAAAGGCATTTCTATTCAAATGTTTGGTTTGCGTTCATCCCATTTTTCATTTTTTTCCTTGTCATTTCTTTGCTACCCATTTCCTTCCTGTGCTTTTGCAAGTTAGCCATCAATATGGATTGGATGAGATAAAGAACTGGCTTAGCTCTCATCTTATTGGTCCAGTCAGCCTCCTTACGTTGTCTCATCCATACTTAGGGGAGGTGAGGGAAGGTGATAGAGGATGTTGCTAGGGAGACAGAATGCACTTGGAAGAGCAAAAGACATTTTAAAATTCCCAGGAAAAACCATGGTGTGAACTAGGATAGGGGACTTAAGTGGGGTGTTCTGAAATTGTTTTTATCTGCATTAGTGGAACTAAACCCAAGCCTTTCACCAATCCCTGATGGTTATTACAAAACCACACATATTCAAGAGATTAAAAAAGCAAATTTGTGGGGCTGGGGATTTAGCTCAGTGGTTCTGGCACCTGCCTCGCAAGCGCAAGGTCCTGAGTTCAATCCCTGGTACCAAAAAAAAAAAAAAAAAATTGGATGAAAATTATTTGGTAACACCTCTACAGAAGTTTAGTGAGTTAGGCAAAATGAAGAAGGCCAACATTTTGCTTATCGTGGGTTTATTTTCTAATAGCACAATCACAGTTGGTTGCAAAAACCACTGGCTAAAAGGGTCCAAAGGCTTATTTCTATTTCCAAATATATTGCTTAGTAGTATATGTAAGGATGTATCACCTCTGCTTTTGCAATGCAAGACATTTGAAAATGCCATAAAAATAGTTTTGTTCTCAGTAAGTCAATGGACTTTCATTTAATCTTATTTGATTGTGTTGTAGACAACAAGAAATAAAGTTTTAGGCTAGTTATATATGTATTTGATCCAAGATATAAGAGGAAGGGAGATTATTTCATTTTTACTGAGGCAAGTTGCTGAGAAAAACAGAAGAGGTTATACTCTGTTTGCAATCTGCTGCTCCTTACCCAGAACATAAATCTCACTGTTGACTACGGCTGTGCTGAATCGGTACTTAGAGTACTGCATGGGCGCTCGCTCTCGCCATTGATCTTGGCTGGGGTCATATTGCAACAGTTTGTTGCTTAATCGATCAGGTTCTTCATCAGGAAGATCCATCTGCAGGGAATATGACAGCCAATATAATAACACACCACTTAGAGGTCTTTGTAAGTACACGAGTGCAATTAATCTAAGCAGACAGCCAAGAGATAAATGGAGGTTAACCATAGTAACACAAACACATCAAATTCCAGGACTTGAGCTTGTGAGTATCCTGTCAATCAGGGGAATTTATATTCTGAAATGATGCCGCTAAGGTGCTGGGGTATACAAAACAATCTGTGATTTTAGCAGTGACACATTAGCTTTAAATAAAACTGAAGCAACTGAAAAGTCTTAAAAATGAAAACAAGCTCTCTTGAGCAGTATTTAAAGTGTAACTGCATTCAAACAAACTTTATAGTTGTGGATTTTAATAATGTTTGTGTAAAGTTAATTTTAATAATTTATAAGGGATTTTTCTAAGCCATATGTGCAAAAGTTGCAAAAAACATCTTAGTGTTTTAGTAATTAGAATATTTTTACACCATAATTATGGCCTATATATAAATGGTCTGAATTCAATTTTCAAGCTCTATGGACTAATGTAAAGTTGTCATTATATAACTCATTTATATATTTTTAATATCTAGAGATAGTGCAAATTTAATATGTTTAATCTTGCACAGATATAAATAACTTCTTAAATTCCAGGTGAAATAACGTTTTTCATATTCAGTGTATCTGGAACTTCATGACTTCAAGCTAAGGCTTCATTGTCTCTGCTTTTGGATCCAAGTGTTCATAAAGAAATAACTGCCAAACTTATCAAAGTTGTGTACAGTTGATTTTAGTTAACTACTTGAAATACTCCAAGAGCTCTGAGCACTCTGGTACCCTCCTAACTCCAGGTTATTCTGCAATTTAATGTATTGTTTTAGGTACTCAATCGGATTAGTAAAAGCCTTTGTTACGCAACACATGTTATTTGTTCAAAGAATGTGAATTAATAAATATTTACCATTTTAATTTTCTTTCTAATTTAAGTATTTAACCATTAATAACAAAGCAAAAACAAGCTCTTTCGTTGTCTTTGGAGCTTGTTCATGAAAAATTAACTATTATAAATGGACAGTTTTGAAAAAGTTTAGCTACAAATAACTTGTGAGGTTTCAAGCAGTAGATGTGATAAAATTTACATGACTTTTTGATCTGTTGAACAATGAAAATGTGTTAGGAAGTTTAACTTTTAAAAACAGGTATGCTAGGGCCGGGGATTTAGCTCAGTGGTTTCGCCACCTGCTGCGCAAGCGCAAGGAGCGGAGTTCAATCCCCAGTACCAAATAAAAAAACAAACAAACCAGGTATGATATACTATAAATGGCAAAATCCAAACTTACGAAACAAATACAAATGTACCAGTTTTATCATGAAGCAAATCTGGAGAAACAAGAAATAATACAGGCAAAAATACACTTATCTTATGTTATGGGGATGACAAATGAGATACAAGACTAATTTTTATTAGAAGGACTGGAGGACCATCAGAGAGCAGCTGGAGAGGCACTACTATAAGTGCCTAAGGACTCAAGAAGACCCTGAAAAGAAGACAGAGGGTCACTGCAGTCACACTACTGACTCTTCAAGTTTGGCTGTCATCACTTCCTTAGGCTTCAATATAAACAGTATTCTGCTCTCCCCATCGGCTGATGCTCAACTAAAACAAAGTTGGGGCCGGGGATTTAGCTCAGTGGTTCAGCCGCCTGCCTCAAAAGCGCAAGGTCCGGAGTTCCATCCCCAGTACAAAACCAAACAAACCTGTCTCAACTAAAACAAAGTCCTCACAATCATGACGTACTTTCCTGGACAGGATTACACTATCACAGGACTAGTATATTTTGGTTTCTCACTTAGAGTAAGAATTTTAAATCTGGAAGAGACCTAAGAGTCTCTTGTTCCAAGTCACACAGCTATTGGATCTGGGACAGATCAAGGATGAAGATCCAGCTTCTCTGCTTCTTCTTACACGGTCCCTACAGATAATCCCTCAGCACAAAACATCTTTTATAATTAGCAAGGATGGGAAGGACTATGAAGAATACAGCATGAATACCAAATGAAGTCATGCCTATAAATAACACACTTAAAATCCATTCTTCTAAATTGCTTCAACACTTTAAAACCTTAAGTTTATATCTTGTGAGACAGAAAGCAGTTTATCAAAATGTAAGGCATACTCTTGTATTTAACAACTGCAGCATTTTCCAACAGAGCCAAACAACATAGCCATGCCAATTAAGTGCACAAGAAATTTGTTAACCTGAGGGGTCCAGCCTCCGATCACATAAAGTTTATTTTTCACTGTCACTACAGCATGACAAGCCAACTGTAGTGGAAGAGGAGACACCCTTTTCCAGTTGTCTCCTTCTACAGAGTACTTATCAACACAGTTTGTAACAAGGTACTGGTTTTTAATTTTCATCTGTCCTCCTACAACATAGAGGTCATTATGGACACTGCCCAGAGCATAGAGCTCCCGAAATTCAGTTGTGCATAACTTTTCCCAAAACTGGTTTCCTCTATCATGATACCTGTAAATCAACAGAGAGAGAACCCAGGATTAGAGTTATCATGAAAACAACTCAAGAAACATACTGAAGCTGCTTTTCCAATGAAAACCAATGAGATCTAGCCTTTCTAATATTAACATAAAACAGTGATATAGATTCATTTTTTAAAGGACTGGTGAACAAAATATAATGTGCTTAAAAATGACTGATCAAATCTACTTGAAGAATTTCAGAAAAAAAATATATAGAAAAAGTACAGATTGCCCAGGAGTAGCTTTCATTTCCTAATTCTAGGAAAGAAAATCAAGAATGAGTAGAAAAGCTTTTCAGTGAATCATCTGTAATTCTGCCATTAAAGAACAAGTGAAAAGAAACAAAAATATATACATTTGCCTTATTCTGGGGACATGAAATATCATTTTAATACTAAGGAAATCATGATTTTAGGACAGAGAATCTAAAAATACCTCGATTCAGAATTTCAAACAGGATGTGAGCTATGTAGAATTTCAAGGATTGCTATGGTTCTAATGGGCTTAAAATTGGGTCAAGAGCACTGTATAAAAACACTGTAAAGAAGGAAATGAAGAGGAGAGGTGAGGGCAGTGGAAGGGAGAGTAATGGGGATGGATAGGGTCAAAACATTTCCGGCAGTATGAAAAGGCCACTATGAAATCCTGTGTTTTGTAAAATTAATATACACTATTAGCAGAAATAGAGAACACTAAATTTTTTTAAAAGCAGAAAGTGCTATAGTTGCATGTTAATGAAATAAAATACTTAAAAATTCAAATAATCCCCCACCCCTGCAGAAGGCTGCTGGGCATTTCTCATCTATTTTATTTATTTTTTTGGTACCAGGGATAGAACTCGGGTCCTTGTGCCTGTGCGGCAGTTGGCAAAACCACTGAGCTAAATCCCCAGCCCTCTCATCTGTTTCAATCAACTAGATATGGTAATTTCTTACAGAAACAGTTCCAGCAGTATGAAGGGAGTTGCAGGAGACAGGGACCCTGGGATATATGGTTTCAGTGCCTGCTGGAGTTCCAACACAGTAATGAAGTGTCTAGCGGGGAGAGCAGTCAGTACTTACTGAGTTTATTTTGTCTGGTAAGTCTATTTTTTCCAATCATGATTTGTAATATACAGTCTGAGAAGAACACTGAACACGTACAGTGGGATAAAATACATGAGATTAAATGTCCCAGAAAACCTAGACAGTATACCTGGAATTAAAAATATAAAAACTCAGGAGAGCATGGAAAACAAGAGAAAAGGTGTTCTGTTTGGAAAGAGTAACAATGACAAAGGAGTTATGTGTGATATGCTGTTTTGTACAGAGTTCAACTTTTCAGTAACATCTGACAGTCATATAATAGGAGTTTTCCCCAGCTGTTCCAGGCTAACTCTCACATTCCCCAGAAAGAACATTTACTTCAGGCTCGACAAGGAAATTGGGAGGTGTGTTCCTTTCCGAGAGGGCTTATCTGGCTTGTCACCATCAAATGCAGAAGTTTACCAAACCATATGATGCCTGTCTTCTCTATAATTCTAGGCAGAAAAACAGTCTTTAGAATCACAGGTATTATTTTCACTACTATTTTTAATTGTATGGATTTTAGAAGAGAAAGAAAGATTAGCTGTCGTTATGCGGGGGTTACTGAAATAAAGCCAACTGAATGAATATATAAATAGAAGTGAAAATAGGTTTTGGTATCCTGAGACATAGTTTAAGAAAGTAGGCTGGGAACAGAATACATCCCGTGGAGGGTGGGAAGTACACGTCTGTTTGGTGATTGCTAATCTGATTTTTATAGTAACATTTAGAACTGAAAATGGGGAGAGAAAATACCCAGATTAAATTATAAAACTTCTTCATAAGAAAAGTGGATATAATATAAAAAAGTAAAGAACAGTGACAAAGCAGCCAACATTAACAGACTGATATCTGAAAGGTGACACATACCCTCTTGGATGCTGATGGGAGGAGATAAGTAAAGGAGACAGAAAGGCGTATCTTTTTTTAAAAAGAAATGCCTACCAGAGTACTAGCCTACTTCCTCCTCTAAGAAGAACACATCTGCATGGAAATCTATGCGGTACAGAGAAAGGGCAAACTAAAGAGCATCTGGGCAAAGACAAAAGGGTTAAGAAACAGAAATAATATCGCAGGGATTTACCACAGCACAATATATTCCTCACATGTATCACAAATCTAGCTCTAAGGTGACCTTCTGCCAAAGTGTTAGATTTTAGCTACTCAGACATTGCCAGAAGTTTCATTTAAGCTAATAGCAAGATAATTTCATTACCGGAAGAAATGGTGGAAGTAACCAATAACTTTTACCCCAATTATTATAGTTTAAATCTAAAATGTCCCCCAAAAGCCTCATCTGTTCAGAGGTGGGGCTTTCGGAAAGTGATTGGATCATGAGGGCTCTATCTTCATCAAGTGGATTAATCCACTGATCGGCTCATTAGCTAATAGGCTTATCAGGAGATGGGGCCCATATTGGATGAAACAGGTCACTGTGGAAGGCTTTGAAGGGTATATTTTTTCCTCGGCCTGTTCCTTTCTGTCACTCTGTGTCCTGGGTACCCTAAGATAAGCAGCTTTCTTTTCCCAAACTCTTCCACCGCAGTGCTCTGCCTCATCTCAGCTCACAGCAGTGGAACCAGCCAACCAAGCACTGAGACTTCTAATACCGTGAGCCCAAGTAAATCTTTGCTGTCTATAAGTTCACCTTCTCAAGTATTTTGTCACAGTGACAGAAAGCTCACTAGCACACTAATTCTGACCAAAGTTGAGATGCTGCGTGGTAATGGGAACCTTTTTGTGTTCAAGACAGACTAGAAAGGAAACAATGCAGTATACAGAAAGAAGGGAAGTGGGATTTCAAACTAGGTAAGACCACAGATGTCTGAGGATCAGAACAAAGACACTTTCACAAAGCTGGATATTTATTAAAAATAAGTTCTGATGGGAGAGTTGTGGACTGTTGAGTTGGGGACAAAGAAGAGCCACCTGAGGTACGTGGGTGAAAGAAGGGTGCCTTAAGATGAAAGAAGGGGCCAGGGATTTAGCTCAGTGGTTCCGGCGCCTGCCTTGCAAGCACAAGGTCCCGAGTTCAATCCCTGGCACCAAAAAAAAAAACAAACGATGAAAGAAGGGTGGCTATCCTAGCCAAATCAAGTATTAAACAAGTGCCTGGATCCATAAGAACCATGCTGGAAAGCCAAAGCTTTCTCCTCCATTAGGATCTGACATGCTGGCTCTGTGGTCCACACCTGAGAATCCTGAGCAAGGCTGTTCCTTCAGCTCAGTGACACGTGCTGCCACCATGGCGTGGGTCCAGACCACTCACCCAGGGCTGTGCATCCCTTCCTCTCTCATATGGGGGAGGGAGACACACCCTCGCACTATGAATGTGGAGAAGGGACAGGGCTGCAGTTCAGAACAGATACTGAAATGCTAAGCTATGACAGAGAAACAGTGGGCCTCTTAATCCTTTCTTTGCTCATCTTAACTGTCACCAAGAATGAATTTCTGACTGAAAAGTCTGAAAAAAACTCTGCTAAGAAGGTGCTGAGAGTATAAAGGAAAGTTTTACTATCTAGTGTTTATTCTGTGTATATATTATATTCACCCAGTTAAATTTAAGCACTACTCATGACTACCTGCTGAATAAATGATAAATGTATGCGTTCTCACAACTAAGACCCAGATGATACACTACTAATTAGCATGCACTCTTGTTCCTCTTACTTGAACCCTAGGATTGAGGCATTCTTAGGCTACAGGCATTTTTCAACACTGGAGGTTTAGAAAAGATTCACAAATTAAAATCAGAGAATGAAAACTTTATGGGTGAGAAAATAATTACTATTCTGAATTATTAATTTTAAAAATCAGTTAAAAAAAGTCTGGGTTAATAAACTTTTCTCAGTGTTAAAAGTTATATCAAGATCATTAAAAACAAACCAATATATTATGCCTTATCACAGGGATAAATAATGAAAGGTAAGAGTGAAAAAATATAACTGAATCATAGCACACATACATTTAATTTAGGTAAATTTAACAAAGGAACAGAAAAGGAAATTTTAAAATGTGAGCAATTATGAATGTTACATTTATGCCACATTATACTTATGATTTTATATATATGCATACATAAAACTATTATGCATGCTATTCTTTATGGAAGATTTACAAGGTAATTTTGAACACATGTAATTTAAGATATGACCACTCAGTATTACTTGCCAATGTCAAAGCAAGATAAAAACAATTTTTTTTGGTACCGGGGATTGAACTCGGGTCCTTGCGCTTGCAAGGCAGGCGACGGAACCACTGAGCTAAATCCCCGGCAATAAAAACAATTTTCTGCTAGATACAAACCTATAAATTTCGACATTCTTGTTCTTTTGTCTAGAAAGTCTGGAGGCACTCGCTTCCCCAGCCACAACGATAGTGTTATTTTCCATGACGACTCCAGTACACACAGTCCCTAAACCCTCCCCATACTTGGGAGATGAGATGAAATAGGTCTTCCGTGAAGCAGGATCATAACAAAAACTTGCATCCCCATAGTTTCTGTGTCTTGACCTGATTCCTGAAGAGTTGTTGCCAATGCAGAGCAAAAGACTGGTGGTCTCCATACCATAGCGAAGATTCAGAGAGTGCTGCTGGGGTGTCTTGATGGCTTTGAATGCATTCTGAATGATGTCAATGCAGCCCGCATCACACAGCAGCATTGTATTCCTTTTGAGGGCCTGTCTTAAAAAAGAAGGATTTATAAGCTCCAATCTGACTTGCTTCAAAAGCTCAACGAGATGCTCTGTGCGTAATTCTTGGTTATGATTTACCCATCTCAGGACCAAGTCCAGAATGCTCTCCTCTCTGGATATGTTAAGATCATCTGATCTAATAAGTGTCAGAAATTGGTGCACTTCCACATCGAGTATTTCTTCATGTAAGCTCACTTCAGCAAAGTGCTGATATAAATACTTCTTTGATTGATCGGCTAAATCCTCAGCTCCAATCTGCTTTGCAAAATAATAGATTCCTACACAGTTGGAGGCATCCATGTGGTCCATCATGTATTTCTGACACACACTAAAGACCTCTTCCATTTGCATAAAATAGGCAGCCATAGCCACAGTCTGCACATTAGCATTGTTGATCTCCAGAGCTGCGTTGTACATGTAATTTAATATCACCGACACACTCTCCGCTGTGATGTCATAGAGTACGACTTCCCTCTGAGTACATTCAAGCAGTCCACAGGTGAACATAGCTTTGAAATAAGGACTAAATGCAGCCAGGACCAGTCTGTGGCAAGGGAATTTCTCCTCTTCAGCTATGAGCACTACATCAATCATTTCTGTTAATTCTCTCATTTTCTTAATTTTATTCAGTAAGTTCAAGCTATGCTGGTATTTTTCTTTTCCCTCAATCTTGCACTCCATGACACACTCTCCAAAGTTTCTGGATCTTCTTTATGTTTAGCTTGATTCCTGAGGAGATATTTGCATTTCTGGTTACTCACAAATTAACAGAGATGCCCTGAAACACTCCTGAGGGTAAGAAAACAAGCCGTTTTCATCTAAGGAAAAAAAAATCTCTTTAATTGAAATATGCAGCATTAGTGCTAAGATATACCTAAAAATAAATTTTATTCATTCTAAACAGAGCAGTTTAAAACAGATATTTTTTCATCTGAAAATGTCTTTGATGTGTAAACAGCAAATTATTAACTGCTACCAAAATATTTCCTAAACAGCAGTGGAGATTTCTCTAGGATTGAAAAGTCTTCTTTCCACAAATGAAAAGCCATTCCAGTTAACAAATAAGGCTAACATGCAGGTAGAGGGCAAAGGGGCATCAGTTAATAGTCTCTCTAGATGGAATCTTAACCAAAAGCTTACATACACCCTCTCCAAGAAGGCATCCATGTGTTATAATGACCTGACCAGGGCCAGGTAGTATAGACCCTGGAAAATGGATGACTGGGAAAAAAAAATCCACTAAAATTCTGCTTCAACTTTGATACTGGACAAATAATTCAAAGCAGATAATACAAAGATTATTTCTACTGGGCTTTGGAAAATACAGGCAAATGTCTGCTGATCTGAGAATTCATGGTATTTGAAACTTCCAACTAAATCACACTAAACCTAGAAAATGCACCAAAGCCTTCCGGTTTCTGTCCTCCCTCTTTGCTCAGCTTGCCTTTGTTCCCTATTTCATAGTGGCAGAACCGAACTGCTTCTTGCTTTAAAAAGCATTTGTCTAATTAAAAGTCTCTTCAAACTGGTGGTGCAATCTTCGCCTTCCCGGGGGCAATAGAAACAGGAGGTTTCAAGAAAGTTAATTAGCTGCTTTGATTTACAGGATATTCCTAGAGCCGAAAACCTTCACATGAGATTTCCAGTCTCTGCTTCCTTTCTTAGCTCCTACTTGGCTATAAAGATGCATACAGTGAGAATAAATGTTGAGGGCAGAAAAGTTAGTACTGGGATTTAAGAAAGGACAGGTGAGATTTCAATAATATGAACACAAAATTTGTCTGCTATGAAGGGTAGACATTTTCTAAACTTCTGAAACCCTGTAAAAAATTAAAAATCTCATGAGAAAGTCATTTTTGAGCATCGGATTAAAGCTCATTTTAGGAACAAGTATTATGCACGATAGGAATGTTTAATTGTGTAGTGACAACTCTAAGACCTATAAAGCACCGTGCTGCAGTCTGTGGAATTATAACAACTAGCCAATTTCAGAAGCTATATACTTCAACCTTTCCTACCCCACTTGCTGGATTTTCTGGCATTAATGGGTCAGTTTTTTCTGGTTACAGTACCAGGGATTGAACTCAGGGCCTTCACATTGAGTTATATCCCCAGGCTTTTCTCTCTCTCTCTCTCCTTTTTTTTTTGAGACAGGACTCAATTAAGTTGCTAAATTATTCAGGCTGGGTTTGAACTTGCAATCCTCTTGCCTCAGCCTCCCAGAGTGCGGGGATTATAGGTGTGCACCACCCCTGACAGGTAATATCTTATAAACAACTTCATAGTGGATGATGTTGGGTTTCCTAAGTGTCCACCCTGCCCTCATTGGTGCAGTTAGAGTGGGACTGACTCTCAATCTCTTACTACTGTTACTGGTTCAGAGGCAGCACCATACCTGAGATTGGCCTGCCCAGAGTGAAGCGTGGGTCTCTGGTTCAATGACTAGGGGTTCACACGTTGTACAAGAGGGAGGTCAGAGACTGCTACAGCCATGTCCCTATAAAGGAGCACGAAGACAAAGCAAATATATGGCACAGGCAGAACAGAGCTACACAGTTTGAAACAGGCCTTATATCCATATTTTTCAGTTGTGAGAGACAGTTTAAGCTGATTTTATTGGGATTGCTGATTTTTTTTTTTTTTGGTACCAGGGATCGAACTTAGGACCCTGTGCTTGCAAGGCAGGTGGTGGAACCACTGAGCCAAACCTCTGGCCCAGATTGCTGATATTTTTAATCAAGAATTCTTTTTGTGTAAGTGGTATATGCAGAAATATTTGGAAAAGCTTCCCTAAGTAACTGTAATTATATAAAATATTATTGTTGTTTTATTCTTATGTTTTCTATTATTAAACTGTCAAGTATGAGAATCATAGAAACCGCTTGTTAGTCTCCTTTCTCTTTGATAAAAAGCAACAGTTACTTAAATCACTCTTTGGAGTTTGTCTCTTTTCATGAAATGGACACAAAGTCTGTGCCCTTACCCACTCCCTCTAGTGCAAGGGTTGGCAAAACAGGGCCAGACAGGAACTATTTTAGCTTTGTAGGCCACACAGTCTCTGTCATAATCATCCACGTTTGTAAACTAATGAGTGTGACTGTGTTCCAATGCAATGTTTTATGGATAGTGAAATCTGAATTGCACATATTTTACATGATATTTTCACACGTCATAAAATATTATCCTTTTTCTGATTTTTTACAAGTCATTTAAAATTATGAAATCTATTCTTAGCTCAAGGGCTACACAAAAACAAGTGGCAGGTTGCCGACTGCTGCTCTAATGTTATAAATAAACCCATCCTCTAGTTTGTGAGTAGGACAATATTCTGTCTGTGTGACTAATCTCCACTCCTCTAAGATCCAGCTGCAGAGTTTTGAGAGGAGAATGCTCCTGTTTTAAAAAGATCACCTGGTTGTCCTCAGATTCTCAAATCTTGAATAAATATTGTACATGAGTGCAGCTTCCCTGTTTCAAAATTGGCTTCAACAAACAATAAAAAAGCAGAATTTCTTTTAAAATAAAAATAACCATTTCAAATACTCAAAAGAAACATTTATAATGAAATTTTAAAACAGGTATAATTATTTGTAAAGTATTCTTTCCTTCCACTTGCCCTTTATATAAATCTTAAAATTTAATCTAATTGCTATGGATTCATAGATCAAATGAACTTATTGATGGAAATCCTGAAAAATGCTTGTGAAGTTAAATTGGCTACCACACTTCAAAAACATTCTTAGTATTGTTCTTTTTCTTTTTTTCTTTTTTGTTTTTTTGACAGGGTCTCGCTATGTATTGAACTATGTAGCCCAGACTGGCCTCAAACTCAAAGTGATCCTCCCACCTCAGCCTCCTGAGTGCTGGGAACACAAGTGAGTGCCATCACACCTAGCTTCAGTATTGTTCTTGTATGCAGAGGGTGCACAGAAGATATTGGCATGGCAGATGGGGACTCAGAAGTGAGAAAGCCCTGGGTCTGAATCCTGGGTTAGCTGCTTACATGCTGTGATCTCTCATTTATTTAAACTTTCTAAACCTAATTTTTTTCCTTGGTACAATGGTGATAAATTACATAAATAGTTATATTAGTATCTGGCATCCAAGTGTCCAGTTTAAAGGTTAGGAATGTAGATTTCGGTTTGCATAGACTGAGGCCTGGGTTTGGACCCTTGTTGTACTATCCAGTAATATGAACATGTTTGTCAGCCTCTTTAAGTTCTAGTTTTCTCACCTTGAATTTCTTTTAAGACTTGAATATTTGGGGAAAAATGAAGAAGGCCATGTATGTACAACTGTAATTTGCTTGGTTAAACTTACTTGGTAAAGGTGATGCAGAATATACCTGTACAAACTCTTTTCAAACAATAAAAATATTGGGTTGCACATACAAACCACTTGTTGATACAGACTCAGTTTATAAATGAAGAAAGCTGACAGCGACTTTTTCTCATAATGAGGGCAGAGAGTGCATTCTCCTTTCATCAGCAAAACAAAATTGTATAAATGTTCTCAATGATATCAATGGGAAGTTATTCTCTGCTCCAATTTATAGAAGGCTGAACTGGTGCATTCATAATAATAGTACCCATAATAATGGAGAAAAATGAGTAGCAAAGATAAATATAAATCACAAGAATAAAGCCTAATTACTTTGCAAATCCACAATGCAGTTATACCCTTGTTTGTTATATTTGAGAAGTGGACTGCTATAAATTTTAGTGTGGGGGAGAAATGTCAACTTCCTTAAACAACAAACGTTTTGCTTTTATGTTTTATTATCTTCATATTATCTTTACAGTTGCTATTTTTTCTGAATGGTAGATGACACATGACCATGACTTCCTCTTTATGAAGATTTTCAATATTTTAGTGAAGTTAAACTAATTTAAATTTGTAGCAGCACTGCTTGAAATAGTGAAAATTTGGAAAATTACCTCAGTGTCCATTAACAGCACAGATAGACTATAGTATATGCACTCAAAACAATGTTGTACAACAGAAAAAAATGAACTGCATCTACATGTATCCATGTGGATAAATCTCTCTGTGTGAAAGACTACAGAATAATGCTGCACATTGTTAATATGTTTAAAATATGCAAAACAGTATTATATATTCTAATAGAGTAAATGTAAACCATATATTCTGATGAAGTAAATATAAACAACTGGTGGATCTAGTTAAGGGGGAACAGGGGTTTTCTGTACCATTCTTGGAACTTTTCTGAAAGTTTGGAAGTGTATCAAAATAAAAAGTTTAAAAAATGATATATTCTTTAAGGAGCCATAACACTGTAGTGGAATATAAGGAAATGAAGTGTAATTACAAATGCAGGACAGTGGTTTTCTTCAGGAGGAGTGGAAGGAGGGTGAGACAAACAGGGGAGGATGACCAAGAGTTTTGATTGTATAAATGTTTAATTTTTCCAGCTCTATGGTGGTACCCTATACATACTCAATTATTCTTAATGCCTTTTTCATATCTTAAATATTGCATAAGTCACAATTTTAGGAACTGTGTTATATTAGTTACATAGATTTTGAACTCCTAACCCACATTATAAATCATATCTGTGCATTATCTAATAAACATGTAATATGTAAAGGGAGGTAATAGGTACATTATGAATTTTCTTCTGAAAGAGTCAAAGTGTAGGCAGCCCAGTTACAAGTCACTGGGAAATGTGAACCATTAAAATCTCCAATCCAGTCTGAGTGAGAACTTCGGGGCTGAGTGCCTGTCCTCACTGCCTGTCTCACCCTGCCCCTACAGATTATCTTACAGACATTTAGGGTGGCCACCTCTACTGTATACCATACTGTCCTCGCCACACCTTCTGTTTCAGCCTCATCCTGCTCAAACCCAACATGTGCAGAGGCCTAAATGTGCTCCGAGGTTCCCACTAGTGTGGAAAAGACCTGATTTCCTTTCAGCAGTGATAATCCATCCCATGCACTAGTCAGTGAGTAATGGCCAGGAACACGGATGATAAAGATAGTAAGACAAGTTTCCTTTTTTCCTTTCCTTTGATGAGATCACAATGTTTTGCACTCTCCCAGTGCTTTCTACTTTTCAAAGTGCTTTAATATGTATTATAGCTCATTAGTTCCTCTTAAGAATCATGCGGGGCAATTATTTTCCAGGCTTTAAAGTTAAGAGGGTTGCCCAGGGATACATTACACGCTGACTGAATTTAAACAAACCGTTCTAAGTGCCAGGTGCTCCTCTAGGTCCTAGCTGCCCCTACCTCACGACCCACCCTCGGCCGTCTGGTGAGGACGGCAGTAGGCGGAGTTCAGAGGACACCATGGTGAAGACCAGGACACTGACACAGCGACAGAGAAGAGGGTGCGAGCTGAGTGGCAGACAGGGCCCGGGTCGGAAGCCCCAGGGCCCCAAGGTCACGCCAAAGTCGCGGGCTGCGTTCACCTCGATCCCGCCCTCTGCCTCTACTTACGCCCACTCGCTCCTCAGGGCCCGGCGATGGTGCTGCGACCTGACCTGGAAGCTCCGGGGTCGCAGGGCCAGGCGGGGCCTGACCGGCTGCACAGCCCAATATGGGCCTGAGCCGGCCAAGCAACATAAATAGAGGGCGCAGGGCTGGCAGGGGACGGCGGGTCCGCGCTCCGCCTGAGGGAGGGAGGGACGGAAGGCGCTGCTGGCCTGGCTCTAGGGTGACAGGTGCTCGCCTCGGCTGGGCAGGCGGCCTGAACCACGCGCGGCTGCCCGCTGCTCTGCGCCTGCGCAAGTCTTCCCGCTCCTGCCTGCCTGCCAGAGTGCTGAAGGTTTTAGTCCTTGGCCAAGAAAGGAGTCATACTACATTTTTAAAGAGAATTTGGAAGTTGGACTTTTCAAGGTATGGATCTTTCATTTAATCGGGTCAAGTTGCAAAACGGACAAAAGAGCCCTGTGTGTGATCCTATTGAGTGGACCCCCAGTAGGGTTGCCAGGTAAAATGCAGGACCCCAGTTAAATGTGAAGTTCCGATATGCAACCAGTATTTTTCAGTATATGTTTCAGGTATTGGTCAATTCTGGGTTTTTTGTTTGTTTGTTTGTTTTTTAGTACCAGGGATCAAACTCGGGACCTTGGGCTTGCGAGGCAGGCAGCAGAACCACTGAGCTAAATCCCCGGCACATGTATGTATTTATATTTATTTGAGAAAACTCTTCCTTTGTTACAAATATTCCTTGTACTATTAGCCCCATTTAAATCCTTCTACAATTGTTTCTCTTACCACTTCTGGTTTTACAGGGTATTGTGCAAAGCTAGTAAGTCTTTCTCAGCTTGCTCTGAAGCCCTCTTCAAGTTCCTACTTGGCTATTTTATTTCACCTTTTTCATTTGTCAAGAAGTGGGCTCTCCTGTGAAGAGTCAGGGCTTGAGATCTGGAGACCAAGTTAGATACTTGGCTCTATCACTAAGTGACATTAGATGATTCTGAAAATATTCATTTACCAAGTGATTAGTAAAGTGTAACTATTTATCAAATATACTGATTTACCGAAAAATAGAACTGGAAGCCTTGGACTTAGGTGTTGACTTTTAAGAACAGGTAGGGAGGCCCAATGAGTTTAGTCTGTCCTTCTGTGCAAGTGTATCTGCCCATGTATGTGTTAGCTTTAGGGCCTGCAGCTTCAGGTTCAGCACCTATGGGCCCCTGTAGAAAGGTGGGGTTTCCAGGAGCTGCAACACCATCTCTTCTGGTTTTTTTCCTCTCTGGTTGTTCTTGTCTGAAGGGCTCTGAGTGTTGGTGTCAGTGCCTCTTTATATTGTGTCACCCTACAGAGCTTCGTATTGCAGCCATGTGCACAAACCTGCTGCTTTCCTATTGTGCCAGCCAGCCTTCTATCATTGTAACAAATACCTGAGAGAATCCATTTATAAAGAATAAAGGTTTAATTTGATTCACAGTTTTGGAAATTTGGGTCCGTGGTTGGACCCTAGAAGAACATGGCAGGGTACACCCAGTTACCTCATGCCAGAAAGAGGAAGAGGGAAAGGAAGAGACCAAGGCCCGTAGACCCCTTTGAGGCCATGTCTCCAAAAACCTAAAGACCTCCACTAGGCCCCACCTCTTCAAATTCCTACCACCTCTCAATATTGTCAAGTTGGAGAGCAAGCCTTGAACACATGGGTCCTTCTGAACATTCCATATTCGAACTGTGGCACCCACCAAGCCTGCAGTCTTCCAGATGGTCAGAGAATGGTCACTAATTTCAGATGAATGTGAAGCAAAACAGGTACAGGAAAAGGAAGGTGAACCAGGAGCTGGGTCATCCCGCATTCTGGCCTGGCTCTGCTCCTTCTCTGCAGCCTCACGCTATCTTGTAGGTCACCGAACTTCTGGAGTGCAATAGGCAAATGAGAATGGGTCTGTCTCACATCGAGGTTATTTAGGCAGAGCGAGTGAGGAGAGCTAATGGGTGAGAAAGTGCTTTCTTAACTGGAAAGTTATGCCAAGTCATTTCCCGTGGACAAGGGATATGTTTTAAATGGAATCTCTTTTCCCCCAAATCTTAAAAGTGGGACAGAAAGCCATCTCCTAGTGATAATCTTTATTTTATTCCGTTGTGCACCAGGCATGGACCATATTTCTTGAACTATGTTTCTTCCACTTGAAGACTCCTTAACAGGGAAGCTGGAGAGCGAAGCCTTTGTCTGTTTATCAAGCCAGACTTCCCCACTTCCATGATGGTGAGTCAGGTTCAGACAGGCCTTCTATTGGAGGGGATTCCAGGCTAGCCACAACTTAATCTGGAAGGTACAGGGTTTGTAAAAAGACACGAAACTTTCTCAAAGCCAGACTTCTCTCCATATTCCACCACTATTTCATTTCCCCAACAATGAAATCCCTAAATCCTGAGTATACAAATATTCAAAGTCTGGGCTGGGGATTTAGCTCAGTGGTGCCGCTGGCCTGCCTTGAAAAGTTCCGAGTTGATCCCCGATACCAAAAAACAAGCAAACAAACAAAAAAAACAACAAATATTCAAAGTCCTGTTTTAGGCAGGGCTCAAGTAGTTTCTAAACACACCAATATGATTAATTGTTTGTTGCCTTTTTAAGTAATAACGCGGCCTTAAGTAATACTGTAAGATATGTGGGCTTGGCTGCTTGAGTACAGGACTAGAATGAGTCCAGTGTATGTGTGGGTGTGGGAGGGGAGGGTGCATACCTGTAATCCCAGCCACTTGGGAGGCTGAGGCAGGAAGTTCACAAGTTTAAAGTCAGCCTGGGCAATTTAGTGAGATGTGGTCTCAAAAGGGAGGGGTGCTAGGGTGTAGCTCACTGGTAGAGCAGGAACCCCCACACACACACACACATAAAAAAGAAAGGAAAGGAAAGGAAAGAAAAAATAATTAGGAGAGTTTCCTAACCAGAAGGAAGTGAATTTTGTTTTGTGTAAATGCCTGAGTGAGAGCTGAAAGGCTGATAAGATGGCTGCCACTCACCCAAACTCCTTTTTGTTCCATCTTCCCTCAAGTATTTCCCTCTCTTCCACCTACCCCAAGAAGACCCCTACCATCTCCAGCAAGGAGGAGGAGGAGGAAGGGGAAGACAAGCCCTTTCCTTTAAGGGGGAACCCATAAATTACAGACAAGACTTCTGCTTGTGTACAGATGGCCCCCACCAAGTTGCATGGCCAAGCCTAGCTGCAAGGGGGTAGGACCTGGGAAGTCTAGTTTATCCCAGGTAACCGATGTTTTTACTCACAAGAATAAAATTATGATGTATCTGAAGCTAGCATTCTTGGCCACACCTGGTTTCTAGAGAGTCATGAGCTCGCATTTCTTTCACCCTTCATAGACCCTTGTATGTCTCCTTACCAGCCCTTTTCAGGTTTAGTTTTGCCTTTGTTCACATAATCATATGACTCATGGCCCTTCCACCAAAGGCTGCAAAGGCAAGGACTGTGGCTGTCGCTGCTCTACCCATTGTCTCCAGAGCCTAACACAGTGCCTGGTGCAGAGTAGATGCTTCATAAGTAGTTGTTGGGAAACGAATAAATATAATTAGGGAATGTCTCATTATCTCCTAAATCTAGCTAGAATGTCACCTCTTCTGTGCATCTTTCCCAGGAGACCTCTCCAGCCAAATTGCTGATGCTGTCTTGTGTGTTCCCAGAGCACCTCTGCTCTGCGACGCTGCTGGTAGATGGCGCTTGGCCCGCAGCATTATGGTGGTCTAGGGTCTCATAGCCTTCAGGCTGGAGAGTGATTCCACTTATCGCTGCCTCCCCGGGGACCAGCACAGGGCTGGTACATAGCAGGCTGCTAAGGGTTGAATGTTCCCTCCAAAATTCAGATTGAAATACAGTTGCTGCTGTGATGGGATTGGGAGGCGGAGCCTTTAAGAGGTAACGAAGTCCTGAGGCTGTCACCATGTTGAATGGATTAAGGCTGTTTGGGAGGGAGTGAATCAGTTACTGTGAGAACTCACCCCACGTGTCTCACATGCTCTTGCCTGCCCTTTCACCAAGTGATAGCAGTGCGAGGAGGCTCTCACCAGGTGTGGCCCTTGACCTTTGACTTTCTAGCCTTCAGAACTATGAGAAATAAGTTTCTTTTCTTTATAAGTTACCCAGTCTGTGATATTCTGTATATCAGCAGAAAATTGATCAAGACGACGGGCCCATTAATTGAACTGATTTGTGTTTGGAAATGAACGGCTTCTAGGTAGGATGTGGGAGTTTTTGCTTTCCCATTATGTGCTCTTGGCACTGCTCATGGTATCTTCTCTCCCAAAACATCCTTCTTGCCTCAGGCTCCAGCCCTTCCTTCCACCTGATAGTACTCAGGGACTGGAGGTGTCTCATACCGCATTGCAGAAGAAAGGTGTGGTCTACCCACAAACCCATGTACTGCAGTTTCTCTTTAAAGTCCTACCTGAACTCTGCATTTTGTCCTTTCAGAGTAACTTGGCATTGGCATCAGAAGGGTAATGCCTCCTTCTCCATCTGTCCCTTCCTCTGGTCATTTCACAGATGGTTATCAAGGACCTGTACCAGATGTAGCTAGATGTTAGTGAATACAATTGTGACTAAACAGACATGGTTCATTAGAGAATATAATCTGGTGAGGTGACAGATAATCAATCTCTAGCATCTTAATCCTCTTTTCTGCCTTCAAGCATAGAAGCATTTCTCAATCCTTAAAAAACAAATTTCTAAATCTTCCAGTTACCTTGGCTGCCCTTCCTAGTGGCTTTTTCTCATCTTTCCTCTTCATGACCAGTGGTTACAAATATGTGACCTGTGCTATAGTGGCCATTTCCCCACTCACCACGCTGCTAAAGTTGCTCTCTAGGTGGTGTCAAAGGACCCTTAGAACCAGTGTTCCTGCCCCAAGCTCATCAACCATGGTTATTTCCTTCCTGAAACTGTGGCAGCCTTTATCTGATGATTTCATGTTATAGCTTTAGTTTGGATGATTTAAGAGGTTTATTCTGTCTTCAAGTTCCCCCTGAAAAAAAGAAACTCGAAACACAATATTAAAAAAAATTTCTTACTTCAAAATAAATAATACAACTGGTAAAAAAGCATCCTGTTCAAAAGCACATGCAATTGAAAGCCTACCCCAAGTCTCCAGGCTCCAGGTTTCTCATCTCCCAAAGGATTATCAGTTTCTTGAGTCTCCTTCTAGAATATTCTATGAATGTAGAAGGGACCAAGATCCTTTTTTTTTTTTTTTCCCCCAAGATCCTTTTTTATGGTGCTGAGAATGGAACCAGGGAAATCAACAAAAATTTGTTTTGAGAGTCTAAGGTGAAGTATTATGGGAGAAGCTAAGATGAGCAAAGAGATATTTTGAAGGGAGAAATAAGATATCAGATTAGATCTAGGTGAGAGAAGAAGGTAAAGAGTCAAAGACAACCAACTACAGGGTTAGCAATCTTTAACCAGGTGACTGAGGCTAAAAGTGTCAGTGATAGAAATGACATCATCAGAATGAGGGGTGGGCATTGTAAGTTGAAAGTGATTGCAGATGACCAGGTAGGAGAAGTCAAAAGACTGAAGTCTGAACTCTACTCTTAGCTGTATGACTTTGAGCAGAAGAATTTTGAGCTTTACTTCCTTCAACAGAGTTTTGTTGAACACTTACTTTGTATCCCAGGCACTAATGATTTCGTGAAAATAGAAAGCACCAGCCCCATGAAACTTACATTCTAGTAGGAGAGACACAACATAAATAAAATTAGATATATTCTCCAGCAGTGATGAGGCTGTGAAGAAAAATAAAACAGGCTAAGGAATTAGAAAGAGGTGAAGTGTGATGATCTCGTATACAAAGCAGTTAGAGAAGTCCTCTCTGGGGAGATGACCTCGTGGATGTAGGGAGGACTTAGGGAAATTCCAGTGGACTAGCTGTGTGGCCACTTCTGCCCTGTGGTCTATGATTCTAAGTGAAGAAATCCCATGGAACTTGGAAATAAGGGCCTGGGGCACAGGTGTCAGGTCAGGGAGATTTGTAGATAAGCGCTACCATCAGCTGGGGGCCCTGAGTGACTGCATGGATGACAGAGGCATGAAATGAGAGATGATCTATGTTAGAAAAGCAAGGAAGACAAAGACAGCGAAAGGAGGCCTTCTGAAAGTTGGGGGAAGAAAGTTGGAGTGGAGAAGACAATGAAGGAGATAAGAATTTTCAGGGCCTAGAACAGCAGACTTTTTCAGAACACAGTTGCAATTGCCCAGCCATCAGGAAGTGGTGGTGAAGAGGGTCAGGTTATGTGAAGAGATTAAGTACCAGGACAAGGCCTCAGGATTTGGCTACAAAGTCTCTGACCGTGTTTGGGCATCATCTCAGAGGTGGTGTGCCAGGGCAGAGGGTAAATTGCTGGGAATGAAAAAGGAAAGAACACAGAGTTAGGTTGAGTAATATTGGCTCGCATGGCACAGGTTCAACACCTTGCTGATGAGACAGCCTCAGGCAGGTAGGTATTCAGCTCACCAAGACAGGTGCCTCCATTTAGCCATTCGGGGACCTTGGCTGATGGTGGCTCTACCATGTCTTCAGAGTCCCCTGGGCATTGATCTCCAGGTCCAGGAAGAAGGAAAAGACTGCATGAGAGGCTTGTGGGGCCACATAGCTGATGCAGAACTCATATCTGCTCATCTACTGGGAAGGACTAGATTGGATGGTTCCCTCTACTACAAAGGTGGTTGGAAAGGAGCTTAGCTCTTTATCTGAGAAGAGAGAAAGGATTTGGAAGGGCAGGTGGCCGTCTCTGTCACAGACCCACAGGGAGTGGAAACGCTGGGTGCAGACATTATGCCCCTCAAAATGTGCTGGAAGATGGAGTTCTGAGAGCAATTTGGGAAATGCTGAGCTCTGTGTCCCTTTGTGGAGAGTTAGAACACAGTATTAAAGGTTCTAATGAGTCCTGCAGTCAAGAGACAAAGCGATTCTTATGTGTTCTGACTTTGAGACCTCTGGATTTCCAAGGTGAAGATGGGTGTGGGTGAGGTCCAGACGAAGAGCCTGGGAGAGACCTGAGAACCTCATGCTCCCAGGCAGGAGCTATTAAGACAAAAGCTTTAAGTCTGTGTCATGGTGAAAACCAAGACATCTCTGGAAAGGGGTGATGCCAACATCGGAGGAGAAGGGAAATTGTGCAGCCCAGGTTGGAGCCAGGGGAAGGAGCAGCCACCAAAGAGGAAGCAGATATTCTGGCCATTTTGGGGGAGGCAGAGAAATGGACTCCTGCTGTAAGGAAGCTGAGACAGAGCAAGCAGGGAGTCTCCCTCCTCCAGCTAATGGCAGGGTGCAGGGCAAAGGAATGGGAGGTCTGAGAAAAAGGTGTTTAAAATGTGTAGAATTTCTTGAAGTACTGAATTCTCCAACCCTTTTTGGAGGGTAGGAAATAGATGGAATTCTCCCAAATATGTTGTGCAAATTAGCGCACAATTAGATTGGTAGATTAGGAAAGCTCTCTCTCCCAAATCTGATAAAGACAGCTGTGAAAGGAATGACAGGCGAACCCTGGCTCACAAATTGTAGCTGCTGTCTGCCTCTTGCCCGCCTTCCCTCTCTCGGCCACTCTCCCTGCTGGAACCCTGATTAAGCCTCCCAGCAGGTGGCGGCGCCCGCAATTATCGAGTTATTCAGGGTTTGCAGTTTGCATAATGCCTTCTGCTCCTGCTCCCCTTTAATCCTCTTGCCACCCAGGAGAATGCCTGGTCCCTGGATGGTAGATGGTGGGAGACAGGATGGCATCCTTAGCACGCAAGGGAGCTGGCTGTGCAAGCCCATCCTCCAGTATCGCATCTCCTTGCTATCTTCCCTTTGCATCTTTGTTCTCCAGTGTCCATATTTCCATATTGTTGTCTTCTCTTGATAGAGCTGAACAGATGGGAGCTTTGTGATGCTGTTCTAGAGATTGGGGTTGAATTGTGCCACCCACCCTAATTTCTATGTTGTAATCCTCATCCCTGGTACCTCAGAATGTGACTATTGAATCCCCCCACCCCAAATCCTTAGGTTGGAATCCTAACTCCTAGAGCCTCCGAATGGGACCTTATTTGAGATAGGGTCTGGACAGAGGTAATCAAGCCAAAACGAACTCATTCGAATACGCTCTGTGCAATGTGCCTGGTGTCCTGTAGAAAGGGAAACTTGGAGACAGACACTCACACAGGAGGGACTCAGTGTAAACACAGCAGTGGCCACTGATGAGCTGGGGAGAGAGGCCTGAAACTGGTCCTTCTTCAGAAGACACCAGCCTGCTGCCACCTTTGATCTTGGGCTTACAGAACTGCCAGACAATGGACTTTGTTGTTTAATCCACCTCGGGATTGTATTGTATCATACACAACCCCAGGTAGACTCAGTCAGTTTTCTTTGAGTGATAATTATGCAAGTTGCTGTAAAAATGCTCTCTAGTGTGGTATTACCTTATCCATAAGGACTCATAAAAGCTGCCAAAGTCAAGATTCATTGGCTGATAATCATTTACTTTAGAAAACAAAATGAGATTAGGGTTTTAAATTTTATCCCACCCCCCATGACCCAATTTGCATATGCTTATTTAGTTTTTATCGGGGAGATGTTCATGTTGGCCTGAAGAGAGACTCACAATCTTTTCCAGTCTTTTCTTACATACCTGTCAAATCATTGAAGAAATTTTTCTGGGATCAATTTTTTTTTTCTTTTTGGTACCAAGGTTCGAACTCGGGTCCTTGTGCTTGGGCAGCAGGCAGCAAAACCACTGAACTAAATCCCCAGCCCCTCCTGGGATCAATTTTAAGCTTACCAACCAACATTCAGTGATCCTAATCTACTGTACTTTAAAAAAAATTTTTTTTAATCTTAACATTTGCCCCTATGAGCCAGGGTAGTCAGGTCTGAGTTCTTTAGAGTGGCCAAATGTTCTCCTCCTATTAGCTCTCCTAGTTTTGGAATATATTTCTCTTCTTTTCACTTTGAGAAAACTTCAAACATTCAAAATATTGGGCCGGGGATTTAGCTCAGTGGTTTCACCACCTGCTGCGCAAGCGCAAGGACCTGAGTTCAATCCCAGGTACCAAAAAATATATATATATTGTAGCCATATTACGATGATTACTCATATACCTTTACCCAGGTGAATAAATTGTTAATTTGCCACATTTACTTTCTTTGTCTTTTGGCATGTGTATTTAATTTCTTGTATAGTTTTAAAGAAATTCAAATATTGCTAGATTTTTAAGAAATTTAAGTATTTAAAATTATAGATCATAATTTGAAAACAGTTTGTCTCCAAGAAAACTTATGTTAACAGATGAATGGATAAAGAAAATGTGGTATTTATACACAGTAGAGTACTACTATGTTATAAAGAAGGATAAATTTGAGCTAGGCATGGTGGCACATGACTGTAATCCCACCACTTGGGAGGCTGAGGCAGGAGGATTAACAATAGTTCGAGACCAGCCTGGACTACATAGTGAGTTCAAAGCCAACCTGGACTACCCAAGACCCTGTCTCAAAAAACAAAAACAAACAAACAAAAAATAAAATAAAGAAGGATAAACCTGAGTATTTGGAGGAAAATGGGCACATTTTGAGACCGTAATGTTAAGTGAAATAAACCAGGCACACAAGCTGAAATATCACATTTCTCTTATATGAGAAACCTAATGTATAAATAAATTAAAGAGCAAGATAAAAGAAAACAATAGGAATCAGGGAGCTAGATCCATTGCAAATGGGAAGGGAACCAAGACATGGAAGGAAGAGGAAGCGGACGTAAAAAGAATGATGATGTGATATATACATGCATCTCTCCCAAGAAAATGTCTCTTCACTCTGTAGCCTAGACAAGCCAAACCACTAGACCCTGAGTTACAAAAACAGTTTCCACCTTGTGCTCTCTTTCCTTTCTGCTTCCTGCCAGGAGTAGAGAAGCAGCACATGGCCCTCACCAAATGCAACCACAGGATCTTGGACTTTCCAGCCTCCATAATTGTAACCCCAAATAAATCTCTTTTCTTAAATAAATTACCTAGGATCAGGTATTCTGTTATATCAACAAATTGGACAAGAGCAAACTCCAGACATTGTGACCCTTCCCCTCAAGGCCCCTAACCGGATAAGTGTGGAATGCTAGGAACAAAGGTACTCTTTTAGATATCCGTAGTATGCTACCAAAGCTGGACGTTTCACATCACCAGCAAAGCTGTTACTGTGCATGCAATCCATATTAGAGTAGGCCCAAGTCAGAACACCTTTCTACAATTTCCTTCATCCAAGACCACCCACTGCATTTGCTTGTCATTTCTGTTCAGTTTCCTTTCACCTGGAACTTTTCGTTTCCCTTGCATGACCTTGACACTTTTGAAAAGCTCAAGCCAGTTATTTTACAGAAATATTCAATGTGGTCTTGTTGGATGTTTTCTCTTGCTTAGACTCAGGTTGTGTACTTTTTCCATAGGTTTAAGTTCAGGAAGACTCAAAGAAAAACAGTAGCTTCTGGGAGAAATTCTGCCTTCTGTTACTGACCTGCTTGTCCTGCTTTTGCCTTATAACAGAACTTTCCCTTCTTGGTTCTTATTGCCAGCATGGTCTTACAGGTCTTTGTAAAGGTGGCTAGCATTTTTCATCCTAGTCAAGCCATACAGTGCCTCCTCTTTGTGATTTAATGCTGAAGGTAGCAAAAGGCTTTGTACTAAAGATCCTTGTTTGGGTTTGAATCTTAGCTCCACTATTTACCTGCAGCCTCTTCTTGGACAAGTTTTACTAGTCTCATTGACCTTGAGTTTCTGTAGATAGAAAAATGGTAAAATTAAGCACTCTGCTTGCAAGACTGCTGAGATTAATTAAGGTAACACCTAGAGTGACAAATGATGGCACACAGCATGTGTCAAGTACTATTTCTGATTTTCCTTTCCTTTCTTCTGCTGGCTCTGGGCCATGCCTTAGTGTCTATCCCTGGCATTGCAGATGCTGTGGTGCCCACCCAGCCCCTCTTCAGGACAGAGGCACATTCACCCTACTAGCTGTTAGCTGCTGAAGGCTCTCCAATTGTCCTCTCCTGGCATTGCCCTGGGCCCAAGGGAGCAGCCTTGCCCAAGATTTCGTCTTCTCCCTGGAGACAGAGTGCATTCAAGGGCTGGTGGTTGAGAGGGTACAGAGTCCCTCAACAGGGGATAACTCTGAAGGGCTATCTCGGCTTCCATACCCCTTATGAGGACACCAGAGGCCAGGCCTATAGTTGCCCTTGAGCTCCACTTCTTTCTCTGGCCACTCCTTCCTTTCTTATTGGTGCTGATTCACATGCATTCCCTGATAGGCCACCTGTACACACATCTCAGAGATTCTAAGGCTGTTTCCGGGGGGGGAGGTGACCTATGACACCTGTGATATGTCTTCCACGTTAAAGTCTTTGACCCTGGATTTAATTTATGTCATTGATTTGGAAAAAAAGCTCTACTGAACCATATGTTCATTTTAATAAATGCAATCAATCCAAAAAAGTCAGAAAGAAAGTAAAATTCATTCAAAGTCCTCATATTCTTGTAAGCATCAGGATGCATGTGTGTGAGTGTGGGGGTGTATCCTATAAAGATGAGATTGTGCACCACATATTATACTACAGTAGTTGCAAAAACTGCTGGTCTTTCAATATCCATTCTCCTTGACCCTCATCATCACAGAATTAATTCATGCATGTGACTGCTTATCTTCCTTACATCTAGATATGGCTCTGTGACCCAGTTCAGGCCAAGGGCATGTGAAAGGAAGTGGTGAGGGTAACTTCCGGGTCATGTCCTCAGGAGTAAGGGATGTGCCTTCCCTTACTGAATGCTGTAGTTTACATCTTGAGTGACCCTCAGAGGCCTATGTATCAAATCCATAGCCCCCAGAATGGGATTACTGGGAGGTGGAGGAACCATTGAGAGGCGGGGTTGAGTGGGAGGTCCTTCGGGTAGATTAGGGGGGTGCCCTTGAAGGAGATTGGGGGCCCCTACTCTCTTCCTTCTCATTGTTCCCGGGCCACAAGGTGAGTGATTTTGCTCTGCCATGGACTCCAGCCATGACATGCTACCTCAGCATAGGCCCAGAGAAACAAGGTGAACAGATCATGGACTGAAAACTGAGCCAAAATAAATCTGTTTTCTTTCTTTTTTTTTTTCCTCTGGTGCTGGGGATTGAACTCAGGACCTTGTGCTTTCGAAGCAGGTGCGGTGCCACTGAGCTAAATCCCTGACCCAAACCTGTTTTCTTTATACATTGATGATCTCAGGTATTTTGTTAGAACAACAAAAAGCTAACACAGCCCTTTCCCTACTGATGACAGTACTGAAAAGCCTTTAGCATAAAATAGCAGATCCCATTTTTTCTTGATTTACTACTTTAAAAATTGCATATTAATCCCTGGTAGTTGAGGCTTAGATCTCTCCAAGCATGTTTGTGTGGGCACCAATAGCTGCCTTGTGGTCAGATGAAGTTTGAGACGCCTGTGAGACCCGCAGGTGGAAATCTCCAGTGTATCTTGGATATGTGGCTCTAGCTCCATCTTCCCTCACCTCTAGGCTTCTCTGGAGTATTCTGATTTGAAATCCTTTCTTTGAATCAAATTAATTTTAAATGAAGACATAAAAATTGTACGCATCCATGGAGTACCACATCATATTTCAATACACGTATACAATGTGTAATGTCTAAATCAGAATAAACATTTATATCTGCAAATATTTATCATTTTCTTCTTATACCAAATTTCCCTTTTTACTTCTGTTTATTTATACACTCTCTTTTTCCTATTCATTTTTTTTTTTTTTTTTGGTACCAGGGATCGAACTTGGGACCTTCTGCTTTCAAGGCAGGTGCCAAAACTACTGAGCTAAATCCCTGGCCTTTCCTATTCTTTTTGTCCTGTCTCCCTAAGACTCTACTTGAATTCCTATAGCTTTACTTAATATTCTATGACACAAGCTAGAAGTTTTTCCTTTTCAAACTTTTCATGGTTATCCTTGTATACCTATTTTCTACTTCAATGTTAGAATTGTCGTGTCTAAATTTCTAAGAACAGGGCCGGGGATTTAGCTGAGTGGTTTTGCCACCTGCCTTGCAAGCGCAAGGACCTGAGTTTGATCCTCAGTACCAAAAAAAAAAAATCTAATTAATTAATTAATTAATTAATTTCTAAGAACAGTTATTTTGTGATTTTTTTCTAAAATTGCAAAAACAGGGCCAGGGATTTAGCTCTGTGGTTCTGCTGCCTGCCTCGAAAGCATAAGGTTCCAAGTTCGATCCCCGATACCAAAAAGAAAAAAAAAATTAAAATTGCAAATCACCTAACATATTAGTTTAGGGAAACTGTAATTTTGCAGATTGAGTATTCTATCCAAGATCCAGACCATGCCTTCCCATCTGTCATTGGTAGTTTTACATATTTTTCCCTTCATGAACATTGGTTATTCAGTTTATTTTTCAGATACTGTGTGTTATTTATAGGCCTTTATCTTTGCCACTGTTTTTTCTAGCTGGTTAATGATTGACTAGTAAAAGGGGCTTGGTGTGAACTGTACAGCAACCTCCCCCATTATCCCCTGTCTTGGCCAAAGACTTCCTGTATTGGGGCATACTAACAGAACATGTGTGTGCTTTGTGTGTCTATTTCTTGTATGTGAACACTGCTTCATAGGCTGGGTATGATGGAAACTATCATTGTTCTTTACACTGGCTCCCACACATCAGCCTCCTACTTCATCTCCACTGCAGGGCAGGTGGATTTCACTGAGAGGCTCTGCAGCAGATACAAGCCATGCATCCTACACCATGCAGAAATTTAAGTCATGAGTTTTCCATATATGTCAGTCAGCTTTGTATTACTGTAGCAAAATGCTCAATGTAATCAACTTAAAGAGAGGAAAGGTTTGTTTAGATTCATTTTTAGAGGGTTCAGTCCATGGTTGGTTGGCCCTGTTGCTTTGGGTCTGCAGCAAAGCAGCAGGTCATGGTGGTAGAGACAGCCCTTTCATCTCATGGTCAGGAGCAAAAAGGAAGAGAAGTAGCCAGCATTCCAATATCTCCTTTGGAGGACACAGCCCTGGACATAGAGACCTCTAACTTGACCTTGCCTCTGAAGAATGATACAGGCTGGGGACCAAGCCTTCCTGGCCCAGGTCTTAGGGGCACCCTACCCACATGACAGCAGTGTACATGCAGACTGTCACTCGTGACCCATGTAGTTATGAGACTACATATTCCCATTCCTTGACGAACCAAGGAAGCTGGAGCTGTTTTTCCTTTTGTCCTGAAATAACAATAAAGTTTTGAAATAAATAAAGTGAACCAAGGACAGTAGAGGAAAAACTGGGATCTCTTTGATATCATTTAATCCCTGGTGTTTCTGTATTTTTTAGTGCTTTGGGATTTGCCAGCTCCGTGGTTCTTCTCCAGTTGCCGGGAGCTTGTTGAGTGAGATACTGTGATCTCTGAGGAAAGGTGAGCTGTGGAATTTTGCAGCAGCTGACTGTTTATTACAAGCGAGGCTCTGTGCAGCACTGAGCGCTGGCCAGGAAGAGACAGCTTAGGACCAAGAAAGGGAGTGTTGTCCAGCAGTGGTGCTGCCAGGAAGCAGAGTTCCCTGGAAGGTTTCTTTAGCTCGGGTCCACTCACTAATTCTACTCAAAGACCCAGTGTTGGAGGGTGAATACCAAGATAACCGCAGATGGTTTTTTTGGTTTTTTTGTTTTTGGTACCGGGCATCCCCGCGGATGTTTTTTATAGGCCTATGAGACTTTGTTCAGCCAAAAAAGTGTTTTCATTGCAATTATTTCTGATTTGTTTAGTGGCTTACACCCCCTCTCACCCCAGCCTTGGGCCTTTCAATCCCTTCAGTGTGCTGTAACTGTGAAAAGGTGACCAACCACTGGGGTAGTCAATTTGGGGCCAGGATGGTGGGATTTAAATATAACTGTGCAAGTGACAGAATGATTCATTACCTCGTAGGTCACTGGAAAAGATCAGAGTCTCTCCACCGCATTTCATGGGCTGATATGAATCATACAGGCATCCTGAGCACAAACAGTTCTCAGGGTTCTAGGGCCAAATTGGCTTAGGAAATGCTGCATACTAATACCCTCTCGGCGCCGTACAATGTGCATTAGCATATTAAAAGTTCTGAGAAGTACAGCAGTGAAGAGTCCAGTTTTAATTCTGCTGAGTGATTAAGCAAGTTTATTAGCCCAAGGGACAAATGTCTTTTAAGCCTAACAGGTTTCCCTTAGCACCAATTTTGGAAAGGCCCGAAGAGATTTAATGAAATTTTACTTCTTCTTTGGTCACAGAGTCCCAGCAGCCCATTAAAATGTGTGTCAATGTTGAATTACTAGAGCTAAATTTTAAATGAAATGCAATCAAAATCTAATTCCGGTGAATTTGCTTCTTTGTTCAAAATGTCATTGGTGTATTTAAATGCATTAGATACAAGGAATAGTGTGCCTTTTAACTCCCGTGGGTCCTTTGTCACTTTCAGAAAACAACCTTTAATGCATCCATGAATTAATTTATTCAAATAATAGCTATGAAGGAACTCCCAGGTCTGTAGCTCAGTGCTAAGTGTGAAAAGCTGGAGATATTTTGGAGACTGGGCATGGCAGGGGAAAAGAGGGCTTGGCAAATGTAAGAAGCCATGAATATCATTTGCATGGCTTCTGCCCACTCCATGGGCACGGTTCTGTGCCCTGCACTGGGTGGCTGTCAGAGAGGAAGTTGCAGCCTGGGCTTGGGAAGGCGGTGGCCCAACCAGGAAGTAGGTCATCTTTTCATTGGAGCCCTTGAGGGTTTTTCTAGGGACACAGACACTCAAACTAAATCCCCAGAAGTGGCAGTTCACAGAGGTGGCAGCAGTACTGCTGTGTGACAGACATCCTCAATGCTCAGTTGCTTAACAGTCTCCATTCTCTCTCGAAGGTTGGCTAGGTTCATCTGATTGAGCTGGGCTGGGTGGCTGTGCTCTGCTTCTCACTGTAGATCTGCAGGTCAGCCGGGTTGTCTCTGTGCCTCATGTTTCTGGACCTTCTTGGGTCAATGGATTTACCCAGGAAGGTCCTCCTGGAAAAGGAAAGCAGGGTCATGCGTGACCATGCAAGCGGCCCAAGCCTCTGCATCTGCTGTGGTAGTAGTTTGTTGGCAAAGCTCTTTGTGGGTTAGGGTAGTTTGCCTCATCTCTTCAGGGTGGCAGTTACGCAACATAGGGAATGATGTAGGAGCCAGCCAACGGTTGAATAATACACCAGTCTACTGCACTGTGTGAAGGGCCCCCTTTAGAGCCAAGAGGAGGTCCCCACTTCTGGGACTTCAGTTGCACCCAGGTGTTTAGAACTCAGCATGGCTCCTTGAAGAAGGATTTCCTTCTGACTCAGTGAGATCTGAGGGTTGGCAACCGACTTTGAATAAGAACTAGCAAATGTGTGATGGTTACATTCATGTGTCAATTTGACAGGGACATCCAGGTAACAGGAGGAGTATTGTTTCTGGGTGTGTCTATGAGCATGTTTCTAGAACTGGTAGATTGAGCAGAAAGATCCACTCTCCAAAGTGGATCCACTCTCCAAAGTGGATGGGCTTCATCCACTCATCCAGTTCCTGGGGCCTGCAGAGCAAAACAGCAGAGGAAGGGAGAATTTTCTGTCTCCTCTAGAGCTGGGACATCCACCTTCTCCTGACCTTGGACCCCAGAGATCCTGGTTCTCAGGCTTCAGATTTAACCAGGAGTGACACATTCATCAGCTCCCCTGGCTCTCTGGTCTTCAGATGGGGACTGAATTGCATCATCAGATTTCTTGATTCTCTAGCTGCAGGTGGCAAATTGTGGGACTTCATGGCCTTCCTAACTGGAGGAGTCAATTCCCATAATAAATATCTGCCTTTCTGTCTCTCTGTGTGTCTTCTCTCTCCCTCTCTCTCTCTCTCTCTCCCTCCCCCTCCTCTGTCTCTCTCTAACACACACACACACACACACACACACGCACGCACACACACACGCACTTTCTATTGGCTCTGTTTCTCTGGAGAATCATGTCTTACATACCAGGGATGGAAGTTTGGCCAGGTGAACAGACTGATCTCCAAGCTGTGTGTTCTGGCCACATCCTCCTCCATCACAGACTCAAGCTCTGTCTGAGAACTGAAATCAGCCGAAGGTCTGGGATTCAGCTAGGGCCTTTGTGTACATAGAAGATGTGTTTTCCCCTGCCCCCATCACCTCAAGCTCCTCCTGAGGAAACCCTTGGAGGAAGAACTCCAATCAACTAAGGGCTAATAGAGGAAACCAGAGAAAGATTGCGTGTTGAATGCGTAATAGACCTAAGGCCTAAACAAAGCAAAGAAGAATGGAGTAGAGCATAAGGTAGACTTGTCAGATGGCCCTCTCCCACACTGACTCTGGGTTGGGCCCTGTGATTTGTTTGGCCACTGGAACAATGGTGGATATTAGGCAGGCAGAGACTTGCAAAGGGTTTGTGTGGTGGGGCTGCCTCATTGCTGTTCAAAGTCCTTCTGCCTCCAAGCAGACAAGCCCAGGCCAGCCTGCTGGAGGATGAGGGAAAGGAGAGACCTCTGCCTCCGCTGACATCGAGCCAGACCTGCCAGGGAGGCTCTCAAGAGCAGCCACAGTGCCAACCCCATAAATGGTGTGCCTGCCAGTGTGGAAGACCCTCTCGGCCCACCCTTGGGACTGTGAGAAACAATGATCTACTAAATGTAGGAGAGAGTGCTTTGTTAGAGGAAAGTCACTAATACGTAATTAATGTCAGTGTTATATTTCTTGGCAGTGTACAAATAAGGTAAAGTACAGAATAAGGTTGTGGATTATGTTGTTAATGCTGACAGATTATGTTGTCTAAATTTAAGAGAATTTAAGAATGAAAAGATAAACATAAGCAGCCATAGTATTATTGACTAAAATTGGGTTGCTAAAGAGGGAGAGAGCTGGGGACAGAGAAACAGAAGGTCATTTCACTGTTCACTCTGAAGGGAATCAACAGACACTGACAAAAGAAATAGGAAATTTTAGGTATTACATAAACGCATTAGTATAAAATAACCACTCGGACAAAATGCAGATCTCCCTAATAGATGAGGAACTGCAAAAAAAGGTAAGGAAAATAAGTCACATATATTGTTAAAACATACACTAAAATTTTTTAAAACTTCAATTGCCTTACTTTGTGAGATCACCATTATTTTCATCATTACTGAGAAAAAAAGTTTAAACCACGACATGCTCCACTGTAAGTCACACTCTGATTTCAGAGTTGTTAACATGTGAAAAATTTTACCAAGAACTGTTACAATGCAGTATCTTAAAAAGAAAATATGTAAAATATCATAGACCTAAGACTTAATATATATGTGATATTAGATGTATATATATAGTACATATAAATATAAGTCACTCATTAGAAAAAGATTTTCAGGTTGAATCACAAAGTGAAATAGAAATACTAAAAAGCACGGGCAAAGATATGCCAGCCAAAAAATCAGTGTGTATGTGTATCTATGTGTGTGTGTGTTCGTGTGTGTGTGTGTAGCATAACACTACACAAGGTAAAAATTTGGGCCTAAAAGTATTAAACAGAGCAAAAACTGGCATCTGATAATACCAAAGGATAAAATTCATGAAAATATAGCTGTTGTAGATAAATATGCACACAATATTACAGCAGTTCCTTTCATTAAACAAATATTAAAGAAACATAAGGAGAAATAGACATAAAAAACCACACAAATAATATACCTTAATTGCCTATTTCAGTCTAAAACAGATGACAAAAAGTTATTTTTTTTAACTTGGCTATTTTGTGCTCATTCTAAATGAAGATTATATAGTTCTAAGGGAAAAATGTGCCCGACGTAAGAAGTGATAGGTTGCACACTTGAATGGCACATATCTGGTGACCATGCAAGTGTATGTTTAGAGGCGCACAAAGACTGAAAGGACCATAGGGAGCCATAATGATTTGTCTGAGAATTGTGTCTATAGCAGTGGTGGCAAATCTATGGCACGTGTGTTATTCTGTTCTTCTTTTTTTGTTGTTGTTACCGGGGATCAAACTCTGGTCCTTGCGCTTGCGCAGCAGGCGGGCAAACCACTGAGCTAAATCCCCAGCCCTTCTGTTCTTCTTCTAAGGCAAAAGCTATTAATGTAGAGTTATTTTTTTCTAAACTAAAACCTCAATATTCAGGTTTAATGGCACTGTTGGCACTTTGAAATAAATAAGTGGAATTTGGGTTGCACTTGGCACTCACTTGGTCTCTAAACAGTTCGCCATCACTGGTCTATAGACTTCAGCAAATTGTTCTGATGGCATAACCTCTTAAGAAAGATACTAAGTAATTCTTTATCATGGACCTGCACATTCATTGTAGAGAGCAGCCATGCGAGTGCTGGTCTATGCAAGGGTCCATCTAGGGGCATCCAAACATGGAATATAGTAATGTAGGAATTATTTTATCATATGACTAAGAGTTTATTAAGTAGCTTTCTGCTGTTATAACAAAATAGCTGAGGTAATAAACTATTTTGGTGGAAAGGTTTGTCTTGCTCAGTGGTCTCAGAGGTTTCAGTCTGTGGTTGCATGGCCGTGTTGCTCTGGGCTGTGGGAATGTATAGCACATGAGGCTGCTCACCTCATGGCTGCTAGGAAGCAAAGGATGAGGAAGAGCCTGGGGTCTCCATATCTCCTTCAAGGCCACACCCCCAATAACCTACCAACCTTCATCTAGGCCCTGCCTCCTAAAGGTTCCATGGCCTCCCAGTAGCCCTACAGGTCAGTGACCAAGCTTTGGACACATAGACCTTTGTGAGGCACTCCAGGTCCACACAGCAGCACCGAGCATCTTACTTCTCAGCTGATAACGAGAGTGTAGACAGGACCCTGGGGTATGCATTGGGTGACTGTTTTCTGTGCTTAATGCATCAGCCTTGACATAGGAAAAATAATGCCTACTGTTCTTTCAGTGGAATCCTTGGCATTTAGCTAAAGGAACAGAAGTATATGAAACCAATTCCAGAGAATTACATACTTCCAAGGGGGATGAGGGAGAGAACATAACCAAATTCTGAGAAATCACTAGTTTTAGATAAGGAAACTGAGGGCCCAGTTGTCTAAATGACGTATCTATAGTCCCACAAGTAGATAGAAGGAGGAGTTGGATTAGCACATCTGCTGCTTTCCAAGATGAAAGACATTAGATGTCTTCCGCCTCCACTACCTGAATATTCATTAGATTTAGAACCATGCATAACTAGGATAGATGTTCCATTTCATAGGATATATTTTATATGTGTTCATCTATCCATGAAGTACTGTCACCGTATTTATAATTTTCTGCACCTGTAAGAGACATCTCATGGGAGGAAGCTTCATCCCTTGACATTTTATATCTGCAAGGTGTGTGCTTCTCCCACAACACTGCACTAATCCAGAAGCAGACCCATTGATTGGTTTTTTCTCATGCCCACTGATCCCCTTTCCACTATTGCAGCTGTTTTGCTGACCCAATTTCCTCACTGGGAATGTTCCCAGTCAGCTGTGGCAAACAAAAGCCAAGAAACACAAAATTTAACAGTTGCATACATCTAGTTAAAAATAACAATGCATGCAGGGCTTCTTATGTTAAAAATTTTCCATATGCATGTTTCAAAGCCAAAGTGCACCAAATTTCAAAATAAAGCTTGTGGAAACATTAGCAGGCGTGAGTGGACTCTGTAAGCTGATGGTCCCCAAGCCAGATGTGAAGATAAAATACTATGGAGAGAGAATCCTCCGTGTTTTCCAAGTTAAGCAAATTTTCAAAAACAGTAAACACGACAAGTGGATAAGGTCTTGAGTCAACAAAGAGAACCAGAGGAGCGTCCCAAGCATGGCCTACTTAAAGATGTGGTACTATACAGTCAGGCAAAAGTACTTTCAGCACCTACATTATGCCCAGTCCTGTGTAAACTGGATTGGTAATGGTGTTCATTGTTTGTGTTTCTTTCCGTGTCATAAACTTTGTGATAAACCTTAAATCCTATTTTGGCCAGCTATAACAGGTTCCCAGAATATTCCCAGGAGCTTCCTGACTGCCTACCTCAAGTATGCCTTTTTATTTTATTTTTTAACTTCAGCTGGATATTGGAAGAAGGTTGTCATTTATTAGCACTTTGAATGCAAATATATATATGAATATAAATAAATAAATATATGTAAAGAGCTATCTGTTTTGAGTTGCTATTGGTGTTCCTCCATTAGGGCATATTATCAAGAATATCCCCTGTCTTGTTAAAATGGAATATAGGCCAATAGCTATTCAGAGGTCTCTAGTTTCTCATGTATTTGGGATTTAATAAAATATATTCCTGTATGTAAGAGCCTATTTTTAGTATATTACATAATTTTCGTATTTTTGAAATTCTTTTGAGCTTTTTTGGTCTAACTCTTTTCCTCCCAATGGTGATTTCATAATTCTGTGTATGAGGAAGGGCTCAGAATAAAAAGAGGGGAAATGAAAATGAATGTAATGTAAACGTGAATCAAACTGGCTGTAAGACACAGCTGATGGGAAAGAGGAGGAAGCAGGAGCCTAAGTTGGGAGACAGATTCAGCTCCAGGGGAAGCCTAGAGGGAGACAGCAGTAATTAATTTCTAATGTTCACTTATGTTAGGTAATTGTGAACTGTCCTATTGTTCATGTAGGTATTCATTTATTTGGCTGACTTCCGGTCTGGCTGTAATAGAGTAGCTGAGTAGCTGGTATTAGACCTAACCTCTTAGAGAAGTAACTGTAGCAAGTGGATGAAACCTATGAAACAATGGCTTTTTGACATTAGACAGAAATTGCTTGAAGTCATGGTCCTGGAGCCAAAGGAAGCACTTGAAGTAGCTTCCACATTTACCCTGGCTTTTTGCTTGGAGGTAATTTCTAAATAACAGAATGGGAAAGTTTAGTCAAGCAGAGAGCTGCAGTCTCCTGGGAAGTAGAAACAGAGAAGAGAATTTTAGCCACTAAGATAGTGGCAATTTAAGAAAAAGAAAAGCTGAAACAATTTGCTATTATCCTGTACACAAGAAACAATAAAGGATTACTATTGCCTGAATATGTCCCCCCCCAAAAAAAAACCCTCATGTTGAATACTAATCCCCAGTTGTTGGTATTTGGAGGTGAGGCCTGTGGGAAGTAATTAGAGGTAGATTAGGTCATGAGGGTAGAGCCTTTGTCATGTGATTATTCCCTTATGGAAGAGGAAGAGATATGAAGACTGTCTTGTGTGTGCACCAAAGGGGGTCACATGAAGACATGACTTAGGAAGAGAGTCCTCACCAAGGACCTGGCAAGGGGTACCCTGGTCTTAGGCTCCCAACCTCCAGAACTGTGACAAATAAATGCTCATTGTTTAAACCACCCATGCATTCTGTTCTAACAGCTGAACTGACCAAGACAACAGTGAAGAGAAAAGATCCCAAATGGAAGCCCACATCTTTTTTTAAAATAGGCATAAGGAATTTATTGGGCAAAATTTTAAAAGTACATAAAGAGCAGCCCAGAGGAAGGGGCTTCAGGGCAACCATTCCACCGCCCCCAGCCCAGAGAAGGGGCTTCCAGGCTGCGGTTCCACCGCTCCCACCGCAAAGGAGGTGAGCCGCGAGGGTGCCAACAGCAGCCCCCCCACCCCCCTTCGAAATGAGAAGACACATAAACAAGTCTCAAAGTCAGACTTCCAGATCACCTAGAGCAACCCCAAAGGGAAACGAGATGGAACACTCTGATACTCAACCACCTGGACTCCCTGAACTGGCAA
>NW_004624974.1:174738-235918 GCF_000247695.1 Heterocephalus glaber | reverse complement strand
AAAAATAAGAACCAAGACAGATTATGTAAAGGTGCAAATTTCCAATGATGAATGTCATTATATTATATACCTAAATTGTACCAATAAAATAAAAGTTTTTTTAAAAGTACACAAAGAAATAGAATGCAGGCCCTCCAGAGAGAGGTACATTATAGTCTGGGAATATTTATGAGTTTTTGGCAGTGGACATCTGGAATTTGTGAATTTGCAGAAAGTATAGGCTTGGTTTTACAGGAGAAATGTGATGGCCCACCTACTGGTAGAAAGAAAATGGCTCATTATAGAGGTGAAAGGATGGCCCATTTTATAGGAGAAAGGCATGGCCTAGTCCATTGATTTATTTTTTTTAAGATGGGTAATCTAGGGCCGGGGATTTAGCTCAGTGGTTTCACCACCTTTGCTGCATAAGCACAAGGACCCACGTTCAATCCCCAGTACAAAAAAAAAAAAAAAAAAAAAAATGGGTGATCTAAGATGTTTTATCTAAAAACATTCTTTGACGCCTTTGAATCTGTTTCTCTTAAGGTCAGGATTTGCCCTTTCCCTTATCAAGTAAGCTAATTTGTAAACTTATTGTAACTTTAAGGGGTTTGGGGTGTGATGGACCTATAAGAACAGGATAAATAAGACAGGGAGTGCAGATATGGGTAACCTTGGACAACTTAGTGTCCTAAAGTTGCAGTCTTCTTAAGTATAATTATGAATTATGATATTCCTTGTCTCCTTCCTACTGTCTTTATTTCTTCTATCCTACATCATTTCTTCCCCTCCTCCTGAGACTTTGATCCCTTATTTTTGCTTTTGACTTTTTTTTTTTGGTAACAGGGATCGAACTCATGTCCTTGCACTTGTGGGGCAGGCAGCGGCACCACTCAGCTAAATCCCAGCCCTGATCCCTTATTTTTAATTAAGGGATGCAGAGAGGCTGAAGGTCTGTCTTCTTATGACTGCTTCAGGGTCAGGGGTATGTTGACCCTGCCCAACCGGGGATCAAAAGTCTTTCCCTGACTAATCTAAAGGAGACATAGGAAGATGGGTTTGGAAATTTAATGAACTATTATCCTTTGATATTCTTAAAAGAGGACAAAGACATTAGCAAGCATAGACTTTAAGGCTTCATTTTGTAATCATGTTAAAGAAGCAGAGGCCAAAAATTAAAAGTAGAATATTGGTGAACAGTGGCTCCAAAAAGTTGTAGACATCAAACAAAATTAGGTGGTGGGCCAGGGAAGTAGCTCAGCAGCACAGCACCTGCATGGCAAGTGTGAGGTCCTGAATTTGATCCCTAGTACAAAAAAAGAAAAATAATTAGATGGAATTTGGCATAAGCCTTTTATCTTTAATATTAATATCTATAGATGTTAACCCAAGTATAACAGGTAGAGTTTAAGAGCATATAGACTCTTCCTTCTTTTGTCAAAGAAATCCAATGTCTTCCTATTTTAATTATAATACTACTCAAGGAATACAGTAAATAAAAATATCTACATTTTTTGTGACTATTGGTCCATTAAAACTTATACTATAGGGTATGGAACCTGGATCTGGTCTCTACTAGGTAGTCCTGAAGGCCTGTTATCAAACTTGGGTCCTTGTGCTTGCGCAGCAGGTGGCAAAACCACTAAGCTAAATCCCCAGCCCCGGAGGTCCGTATCTTTAGGAAGGACTGAGGACACATAAATGGATAGGTAAATAAAAACACATTTTTAAGACTACTGACCTTTTAAAGCAAAATAATGAGGGATATGGAGAAAGTCTTATGTACAAGTAAAATTTATAATAAGTAGCACAAAATAGGGTGAATGGTTAAAAGGAATCAAACAGTTAATAAGGTTCTAACATTGTACCTGAAGTTGTAGGATAATAATTTAAGGTACAGTGTGATAAACTAAGGAGACATAATCCCTGAGCAACCATTATGTACCCCATGAAGAGGTGTTACTAAATATTCTAGGCAGAAGGATGCAAAATGCAATGGCTCTGAATCAGGATGGCAAGAGGCCAAGTGGCTGGTGTGGTTGTAGCACAGAGCATGAGGGCAAGGACAGCAAGAAGAGGGCTGGGGATTTAGCTCAGTGGAGCCATGCCTGCCTGGCAAGCTCAAGGTCCTGAGTTCGGTTAAAAAGAGAGAGACAGAGAACAGCAGGAAGTGAAGTGGAAGAGCTCTTTGAGACCCAGGTTATGTGGTACCTCAAGCCCAAGTATTCACCTTCTCTAAGAAGGTAGAGTTGCCGCCATAGTTGTTCTCTTTGTGCATCTCTGTAGAGCATTATCAATCTGCATGCAGGAGCCCAGGGCCATGTGCTGTGTGACCTAAAGCAGACTGCTGGTGGTGTGTTTCTATGGCATTGAACTGCTGAGAGGTGGCCCTGAAGTGGCATATTTCTTACAGTTCTAGAGGCCATGCACCACATAACAAGTGTTCTGAATTGAATTTTGTCCTCTTGAAAAAGACATTTAAGTCCTAAACACAGTATCTCAGAATGTGACTTTATTTGGAGACAGAATCTTTTTTTTTTTTTTTTGTACCAGGGATTGAACTCGGGACCTTGTGCTTATAAGGCAGGTGGCAGCACCACTGAGCTAAATCCCCAGCCCTGGAGACAGAATCCTGATAGAAGTAACCAAGCTAACATGAAGTCCCCCGGAGGATCTCTGATCTGGGGACATTTGGAGACTGACAGACGAAGATGGAAGATGATGCAAATATGCAGGGACAAGCCAAGGAGAAAAGCCTAGAACAGGTTCTCCCTCACAGTTGGCTCTCAGGAGAAACTACCCCTGCCCATACCTTGGTCTGGACTTCTGCCTTCAGCAGTGTGAGACAATCAGCGTCTGTTAATTAAGAGCCCCAACCCCAGTCAGTAGTTTCTTGTTACAGTATCCTGATGCTCACTCTGGGGCCTGGGCTTGTGCCCCTGTGCCTACGGTAGGAATGATATGAAAGCTCCATATTGAGGCGTCCTGTCTCCCTCATTCACCCAGTTGAGCCCTGCAGTGAGCAATGTGTTTCCCTGGAATTTTTCTGAATTCGTATAATGCTCTAGATCTTCTAGGCTTGCTCCTGCTGTGTGCCCACCTGGAATCCATTATCACCTTCTCCCTCACTCGTATCACCTTGATTTTATTCTGGGCAACAATATACTAAAATAAAAACAAAAAGCAAAAGAAACGAAACCAAACACAGACTATTTTTTAGCTCCCCCTGCAGGTAAGCGCTCCAGGTGACTAAGATTCGGTCTTGGGCACTTCTCAGTGATGGGCGGGTGGAGCTTGAAAGAGAAGTTCCTTCAAACGGGGCGGCTCAGCTTGACTGCCCTTCAGCCCTCCTCTTCCTATTGCTACTCCCAGCAGCTATTTGGAGGTACAGTTGTCCCTCAGTGTTCCCAGGGGGTTAGTCAAAGGACACCCCCCGCATTGCAGTTACCAACATCCTAAGCTGCTCAAGTCCCTTCCACAAAATGGCATAACATTTGCACGGATCCAGTGCATATCCTCCTGTAGATCCTAAATCATCTCTAGATGACCTCGAATACTGAATACAATGGAAATGCTATATAAACCATTTCATACTGTATTGTTTAGAGAATAATGAGAAAAAAATCTGTCCATGTTCAGTATAGATGAAAAATTTTGTAAAAAAATTTTTTTGATTTACACTTGGTTAGATCTGCCATTGAGAAAGGTGGAGATTCAGAGGGCTGACTGCATAAGTATGTGGGTCACACCTAAGATGACAAACAGAGAGTTCAAAGGGCCTAGGATTTTTGATGGCATCACAGAGCTGTGATACAGCTCTGTACTGCTTCTGGCAGGCAGAGAGAAAAATGCACGTTCTTTCTTCTAAGCTACCTTTTCTCAGCCTCTGTACTTAGAGCTGAGCATACTTCTGAGCCGATCCTGACTACAATTCTTATTTCACAAAAATATTCTCCACAGTAGTCTAGAGTCTAAAATTTCCAGCTAGCTGTTAACATAGCATTTCTTCTTGAAGTGTGATAGAAATGGTTTTGTGAGAAGTAAAGAAAAACCAAGGACTACAGTCGTATAATATATAAACAATTTGCTTAATCCTTAGTCTCTACATCTGCAGAATGGAGATAGGAATACTTCTCTTCTCTCAGGACTGTCATGAGGCAAATTCCTCAAAAGCTCCTCGCCCCTGACTTAGGAAGAGCAACAGCAGAGCTACTTTTTATTCCTATGATTCTCAGAGGAATCCCAAGTACAACTGTTTCCTTTACAGCCCTTTCCCTCCTGCTCTTTGCACAGTGTGCAATTCCAGAGCAAATGGGGCAGTCTCAGCACACACCGGGCATCGTTAGGGAAGTGCGGTTGAGCACACTGTCTGACCAGGGTCCTAGGCTTGGCAGCTTCCCTCAAGCACAGCAGATCCCTCTTTTCCGCAGGGGTGTGCCCCAAGGCCCCTAGTGGGTGGTTGAAACCTCAGAAGTTTTAGATTGCTGCACATAAATATGTATGGTAAGCTTTAGTTTGTGAGTTAGGCATGGTAAAAGATTAGCAACCACACTTAATCCTAAAATATAATTATTATAGCAATATATTAGAGTACATGTTGCTTAGAATTTATGACCTCTTTATGTCTAGAACCTTCCATTTTCATATTTTCAGATGGCAGCTGTCCAAGGATGACTGAAACCACAGAAAGCAAAACTGAGAAGGGGGCGACTGTACTGGCAGGGAGAGTGTGCAGGGTGAAGTTGTGGTAGAGAAGTGGCCCTCGCCTGGCTTCACAGGGTGGCAGGGCTGCTGCACACCTCTAAGGCTTCACAGTGGCTTTTTAGCGACACACCCAGAGTTGCCTGGGCTGACCCACAGGACCCGCGAGCGCCTGTCTGGCAGATTTGTACCTGTGCCTTCCCAGTGCCCAATACCCCGCACACTCTAGGAAACTGAACTGCAACCCCAGAGTAGTCTGGCGAGCATATAGCAGAACGGTAAGGGGTGACTTATCTCAGGAGGTCAGGGATTTGTGTTTGTGTCCTTCAGTCTTCTATCCGCAAATCCTAGAACAGTGCCTACCACATCGTAGTCCTGATCCAATATTTGTCTACCAGTTGAATGAATGGAGGGTCAGAAACAATAACAGCAGTTCATTTAGTCTGGCAGCCTGAAACTTAACATCTTCATTCCTGCCCCCCTTCTATTTAGATTCAGTAAAACCCTAGTAGTAAGATGAGGTTTGGCTCTAAGTAAGAGACGTAATGGTTGTTTAAATAAGATGGTCATTTATTTCTCTTTTGTGTCCAAGAGCGGTGGGCAGTGCAGATCCAGTAGAATATTCCTACCTCCAGAGCCTCAGACTCCTATCTTGGTGTACTGTAATGAGCTTCTGTTCCCCAAATCCTGCCATTATGTTCAAATCCGGCCAGTATGAAAGAGGAAGGGGAGAAAAAGAAGCACAGGGCAAAACCCCACTAAGTATAAAAGACCTTCTTGGAAGCTGTGTGAAGACATCTCTGCTTGTATATGACTGGCTAGAACATAGTCACACGGCCATTCCTCTATGCTTGAAAGATGCGAGGTTGTGCTCTTTGTCCTGGGTTGTCTGGTGCTCAGCTGAAAGATGGAATTTGTGTGGCAATGAAAGAAGAGGAGTAGGCACAGGCTCACCACACCCAGACACCTGTGCTTTAAGCCAGCATCCTTGGTGATTCCAGTGCACATCGAACAACTTAGGTGGAGTCTGAGATGCACAGTTCATCTTCCTGGGAGCATGTTCTTCCCTCACAGAGACAGTGGTGCATGCTGTCAAGTCCTGGACCTTGCTTCCCTCTCGGGTACATCCCTTTGTCAGTGAGCTCATGGTAACATTATCTGATGCCACTCTCTTACACTCTGTTACTTTTAAAGCCCAGCACTCCCTAAGTGTCTAACCTGAGCCAAGAGTCCTGTTCATCCTGGTGAACCCTGAGCACTACCCTCGATGAAAGTTTTGCCATTTGACAAGTGAGCAAAGCAGGTCTCAAAGCTGTTTAATAACACAAGAGCGGCAGAGCTGAGGTGGAAATCAGGTCTGGTTTGCATAGAAGTTTCCATTCTCTGCACCACAGACAGCATCTGACTCATGATGGTTTGACCTGTGATTGTTTGATATAGGAAGGTGTGAAAGCAGCAAGAAAAATCACTGGATATGTTAACAGGAATGGAGGATTCAGGAAAGAATCCTGTGAGTTTAAAGCTAGAGTAATAGAGATTACCCAATCTGAACTACAAAGAGAATAGACAACAAAATGAAGAGTGCTCAGGAGAACCTGTGGGACCATAACAAAAGATCCAAGAGCTGTATAATTGAGTTCTATAAGAAAAGACAGAGAGCAAGGCTGAAATAGTACTCAAAGAATAATGGATCAAAAATTTCCCATGTTTGGCAAAGGACACAAATCTATAGATCCAAGAAAGAGAGCAAACTCCAAACAGAATAAGTACAAGGAAATCCACACTGAGACACATGGATTGTGTGTGTCTGAAAAAAAAAACAAAAAACTTCAAAATCTAAAGACAAATTAAGAATCTTGAAACCAGCAGTGGAGAAGTAGAACCTTATTTATATGAGAAAAGCAATTAGAATGATGACAGATTTCTCATCAGAAACCAGGAAGGCCAACAAAAATTATCTATTAAAATCTATACCCAAAAAACATCTTCCAGGGAAATCAAGACATTTCCAAATGAACAAAACCAAAAATCAAGACATTTCCAAATGAACAAAAAAATCACTAAAAGAGCAATTAGAAAGAAACAGAAGTTAAATGATGGAAGAAGGAATCTTGGAACACCAGGAAGGAAGGAAGAACAAAAGAAAGGGTCAAAATGAGGTTAAATACACATATAAATGTCTTTTCTAAATATGTGTTTGATGACTGATGCAAGATTTATAACAATGTCCTATGTGATTCTCAAAGTACACAGAGGAAGTAGTGAGACAATGGTATTATAAATGGGGGCAGGCTTAGGGACAGAGGTGAAGTTTCTTACTCCATATGACCTAGTAAAATCTCAACACTGGTCACCTGTGATGGTATGTATACAATGTAATGTAACCACTAAAAATCTATAAAATGCCACGCTTAGAAACAGTATAGATAAGAAGAGACAGATTCTCAAAAATGTTTAACCCATTGGAAGGATAACAATGAAATGAAGAATATAGGAAATAGAGCACAAAAACAAAATTCTGGGCTTAGTCCCTGACATATCAATAATTGCATTAAGTTGAAATGGTATAAATACACCAATGAAAAGCTAGAGATTGGTATAGTGGATAAAAAAATTACTCAGCCTTAGGCAGTGTACAAGGAACGAACTTAGGTATCTTTAAAAGGATGAAAAAAGTAACACTATACAAACGCTAATCAAAAGAAAGCAGGAACAGCTGCTCAGATGAGGTGCACTTTACATTAAAAGACCCAAAACTGGGGCCGAGGATTTAGCTCAGTGGTTCCGCCGCCTGCCTCGAAAGCGCAAGGACCTGAGTTCAATCCCTGATAAAAAAAAAAAAGACCCCAAACCAAACAAACAAAAACCAAAACACCCTAGAGATAGAGAAAAGTCCTGCACAATGGTAAAAGGGCTGATCCACCAAGAAAACATAGCAATTCTAAAAGTCTATGCACCACAAAACCAGAGGTGCAAGATGCATGAGAGAAAAAAATACAGCTGGAACTGAAAGTAGACAAATCTGCAGTTTTACTTGGAGACTTCAACATTTCTCAGCAGCTGATAAAAAAATATTAACAGAAAACTCAACATCACTATGAACCGACAGGATCTAAGCATCTGTAGAACATTCCACCAATCAACAGTGGAATACATATTCTACTCAAATGCCCATAGGACTCAATGCCGATAGAGGGTATCCTTGACGGGGGCGGGGGGGGGTGTGTGTGACAAAACATAGCTTGCAAGTTTAAAGGAATTGAAATTATACAGCGCATTCTTTGGACGTAATGAAATCAAACCAGAAACAAATAATGGAAAGATAACAGAAACGAAGTGACATGTGGTTGGAATCATACAGTCTGTAGCCTTTTCGGGTTGGCTTCTTTCACTTGCGTTTACATTTCTTCTACATCTTTGCACAGTTTGATAGATCATTTATTTTTAGTGCTGAATAATATTGCATTGTCTGTACCACAGTTTATTTATCCATTCATCTCCTAATGAACATTTTCATTGTCTCCATGTTTTGACATTTATGAATAAACCATGTAAACGTCAGGTGGAGGTTTTTGTGTGGACCTAAGTTTTCAGTCAGTGATAAGGAGTATGCTTGCTGAATTGTATGGTAAAAAGCTGTCCAACTTTGCATTCCTCTCAGTAACTTTGTTACTTCATATTCTTACCGGCATTCGATATTGTCAGTGTTTTGAATTTTGGCCAAAGTGATGTTTCTGTGATTTGCAATGTCCTAGGAATATAAACATATTGGGCATCTCTTTGTTTGCTATATTCATTTGAAGAGTTTTAGGAGTTCTTTGAATATTTTGGAGAACAGTCCTGTCTCAGATATGTCTTTTACAAATATTTCTCCAAGTAGGTGGCATCACTTTTTATATTCTTGACAGGGTCTTTTGTAGAGTAAAAGTTTTTCATTTTAATAAAACCTTGCTTATCAGTTCTTTCACAGATCCTTTGTACCTGCAAAGTCATTGCCAAACTCAAGGCCATCTAAATTTTCTCCTGTGCTGTCTTATAAGAGTGTTAGAGTTTTGAGTTATACTTTTAGGTTTATGGCCCAGTTTGGGTAAATTTTTGTGAAAGGTATAAGATCTGTGTCCACATTCATTTTTTTCGGTATGTGGATGACCAGTTATTCCATCATCAATTTTTACAAAGTTGTCTTTTCTCCATTGTGTTGCTCTTGCTCCTTAGCCCGAGATCATTGATCACATTTGTGTGACTCTGTTTCTGGGCTCTCTAGCCTGTTCCATTGATCTGTTTGTCTCTTCTTTCATTAATACCATGATATCTTGATATTGTATCTTTCTAGTAAGTCCTGAAATGGAGTAGTGTCAATCTTTCTACTTTTGTTCTCTTTCAATGAGGTTTAATACATTGTGATCTACTTTTGTGCCTCTATGTAAACTTTAGAATCTGTTTCCATAGAATAACTTTGACCAGGGTTGCATCGAATCTACTCATCAATTTTGGAAGAGCTGACATCTTGCCAATCCTACTCTTTTTATCCATGAGCATGGAATATCTCTCCATTTATTTAGTTCTTTGATTTTTTTCATCAGTTTCCTTCATATGGATCTTATATATCTTTTCTTAGATTTGTACCTAAATATTTCATATTTGGGGATGCTAATGTACATGGTATTGTGTTTTTAATTTGAAATTCTAATTGCTCATTGCAGGTAAAAAGAAAACAGTTGATTCTTGCACATTAACTTTGTATTGTGCAACCTTGCTATAATTTATTAGTTCCAAGAGGTTTTTAGTCAATATTTTCAGATTCCCTACATAGATATAAATATTTTATCTGCAAACAAAGACAGTTTTATTCCTCCTTTCCCAGTCCATACAAATTTTATTTCCTTTTCTTGTCTTACTGTGTTAGCTAGGACTCCCAACATGATGTTGAGAATGAATGATGAGAAGGAACATCTTTACTGTAGATTCGATGCAACCCTGGTTATATTGGTATGATCACATGATTTTTTTCTTTAGCTTGTTGCTATGATGGTTTACCTTATGTTTTTTAGTTTAATAGTGGACATCTTCAGCTCATATAGCTGCAACATAGTAAGTTCTGTAACATGAATATCTGAGATAACAATGAGAAGTTAGGATGGCCCAGTGGACAATTTATTGGAAAGCTATAGCTTCTTGGGTTTGCTTAGAAACCGGGCAGCTTTTCTATAACTTGGTTTCCCCTGGTGAAAAATGAATGCTTGGGTTTCTCCCCTGCTCCATTCCAGTGTGCAGGCCCCATGATTGCTCCAAGAAGAAGCCATATCTTCACAAACACATTTAACTCGGAAGAGATGAATTATTTTGCACATGAGATAAGGTGTTAAGGGGCCATCATAAATAACAATAAATGTCTCATAAACTAAACAGTGTTCTAGACTCTGAGTTATTTTACACACACACACACACACACACACACACACACACAGAGTTTCCAGTGGTCCAAGTGCCCTCTTTTTAGGAAAGGGACTTGATAGCTCTCCTTCTCAAGAACTAAGATATGATCAGATTAGCTCATTGGCCCTTCAGCTCCTCTTGAGCTTAATTTTTTTTTTTTTTTTTTGGTACCGGGGATTGAACTCATGACCTTGTGCTTGCGAGGCAGGTACTGGAACCACTGAGCTACATCCCCAGCCCCTCTTGAGCTTAATTTTGATTGTGTGCTAAATGTCTTTCCTGCAGGACTTTTTCCCTCTCATCAACAAATTATTTTGGTTTCTTTATAATCCAGGATTTAAAGCCATTGATCTGAGGCTCATATGGTTCAGTCAACAGGTCTGGCTCTAGCTGCTTGGGAAACGAGGTATGTGCAATCCCAGACATCTTTGCCCCGTGGCGCCTCCCTCACCATCCATCTTAGCATTATGAAGGGCCCCGTTGTAAAAGGTGTCTGAGATGGCACCTTCATTGGGAATAGGAAGAGAGTGGCCCAGTGCATTCCAGGGGAAAGGCAGGAGTGCGTGTGTCATGTCCACATGAGTGAAAACTGGGCCAGGCACATTGGAGAACAACAGATGCCCTAGCTTGGACCTGGGATGTCCCCCAACAGGTCATGTGTTAAGGCTTGGGTCCCGGCCTGTGGCACTATTAGGAGGTAATGAAATCATTAGGGAGTGGAGCCTAGTGGGATGAAGTTGGGCCATTGGGGGCCTTCCTTTGAAGGCACTATTGGGATCCTAGTTCCTTTCCCTTCCTGGCTGCCAGGAAGTGAGCAGCCTCCTGCCACACACTCCCATGATGATGTACTCTCCTGCCACAGGCCCAAAGCCACGTTGGTCATAGACTGAAACCATGAGCCTCCTTTTAAGGTTTTTAATCTTAGATATTTTATCATAGTGTTGGATACCTGACTAACAAGGTAAATAACCCTAAGCCAACCTTGGAACTACCAGCAAAAAACACTGCCAAGTCATGAGAAAGCAAGCTGGGTCTCATTTTCTGCAGTAAACCTGTTGGTGTGAACAGGGAGCAGGAGAAGGGTGGTCCCCAATAGTAAGAAGAAATGTGAGGAACAAGGGAAGCACAAGTTTAAGGGCAATTTCCTAAAAAATACCTTGCCCAAAGAGCAAGGAATTGGTTTTTTTGTTTTTTTGTTTGTTTGTTTGTTTTGTTTTGTTTTAAGGGATTGGTTTTGAAGGAAGTAAATGCCACTTGGGGATGAATTCAACAAAACAAGGAAGCAAAGGTGCAGCACACAAGTGCCAATGGCCAAGACAGGTCAGCAGTGCCTTGGCTTTGTTACACAGGCCCATTTCATCTTTGGGTCTCTCTCGCGCTCGCTCTCTGTCTCTCTCTCTCTCTCTCTCTCTCTGGTTCTCTTGAATACATGCGGGGTGGTAGAAAGGGTGTGGGTTTTGGAGCTAAAACTTAGTAGGTTTAAGTTCTATTTTTGCAATTTAATAACCTTGTGGCCTTCTGTGGCTAATATAGCCTAATTTAACCAAAGCTCAGTGACTTAGTCACTCTCCCATTGCCAGGACACAATATCTGAAACCCACAACCTAAAGAAGGAGGAGTTTACCTTGGGTCACAGTTTTTAGAAGACTCAATCCATAATTGAATGGCTCCAAAGCAGAAGAGGCATGGTGGAAGGGTCTGGCAGAAGAACACTGCTCACATCACGGTGGTCAGGAAGCAGGGAGAGAAGGGAGGAGCTGGAAAGGGAGAGAAACCCTTCCAGGGCACATCCCCAGTGACCGCCTCTTCCAACCAGGACCTATGCTGATGAGTACCATGCCCAATCACCTTCCAAAAACCCCACCTCCGAACACATGAGACCTTGAGGGGACATTGTAGATCTAAAGCAAAACACTCAAGAGAGGTTAAGCAAGTGGCTCCTAGCTAGACAGCTGGAAAGGGAACTACAGAGGCACGACAGGGATTCTGGTTTGCCTCATCTTCAAGCCTGTACATAGAATGTTTGGCTACACTTGTCCTGGGAAATAGATTAACAATCTACACCAATAATAATGTTACACAACTGGAGTTATTTGGTGACAGCTGTAAAAAGCAGTTCCCAGGGCTGGGGATTTAGCTCAGTGGTTCCATCATCTGCCTTGCAAGTGCAAGTTCCCGAGTTTGATCCCTAGTACCAAAAAAAAAAAAAAAAAAGATGTAGTTCCCAACTCAGTGTTCATACTACCTTCTGTGAATTTGATTCATAATATATAAAATCACCACATCTGAACTTGCATATAGAATAGTTTTCCCCCTCTTCCATCCATGCCCAGTGGATGTCTGAAACTGCAGATAGTATTGAATCCTATACACAAGGTGTTTTTTCCTATCTGCACACACCTATGACAAAGTTGAGTTCAAATGTTAGGCACCATACGAGATTAACACAACAATAAGTAGACCAGTGATAATGGCACACTGTGATAGAAGTTATGTGGATGCTCCCCCTCAGAAAGAGAAACCGTAGATAAGGGGCCCTACTCTTCTGAGGGTGACATATCAAGAAAAACTTCATTTTGTGCATAAAGTTGTGAAAAATGTATCAGTCAGATGCTCTTGGCTGCAGTTAACAGAAAACCTAATTCAGACTGTTTAATCAAAAAAGTAGTGTATCAGTATTCCCATAACCAGAAGTCTAGAGTTGTGGCTGACTTCCAGGGGGAATAATCCAGGGTCCCAACTTCATTTTTGTCTTGTGATCCTCGGCAGCTCCCTCTTTGATGTTGGTTTCAATCAGTGTGCAGAGGAAGAGAGAACCTCTTTCTGGGCGCCTTTGCCACAGCCGCCCCCCGCCCCCCGCCCCACTTCCCTATGCACCTGTTGGACTGGCCCTACACAGACAGTGCCCCAGGAGGGACAGCATACAGAAGGAGGGCACTGGCTGGTCACTTGCCCACTCCCAGGGAATGACCTGCACACTCACCTCCAGCTGAGCCGATCTGGTACCTGGGCCAGTCTTTCTTCTGCCCCTTGGGCTGAGTACAGAGAAAATCTAGCACTATGAACAGGGACAAGGGAGAGGACATGTTAAGATCACAGCCACCAATGATCTTCCCAGTGAAGGAATCTGAACAAAAGCTGGATGTGTGCAGCTCTCCCAGAGATGTTCTGTATTTCAAACCATGCGATAAATAGTCAATGTGTCTTCCTCTGTGATCGCAGCAAAAACAAAATTAAAGATCCAACCTTGAGGAGGTTTCAGAATGTGTCTGAAGTTGAATTCAATCATGACAGCATATAAACCTATTCATTCTAATGAGTGTGACCGTGCTGGTCACCAGCAATACGGAGACAAATGGGGTATGGTTCAAACCCTCCAGGAGCCTACAAGCAACTCAGCAGGACCCTTGGGAATATGAAGCAAGAGTGGGACCATCGCATCAGCTTCCTGCACAGGGAGTCTCGCTCCATCTGTCCCTGTTTGTGGGACTCGGTGGTGCTGGCGGCTCTGGGAACCAGCTGTCTGGGTGCTAAATTACCATGTACCGGCCCTGGGACTCAGGCGAGTTGCTGGATTCCTTCACCTCTCTGCTGCTTGTTTCAGTAACTTCAGTACACACACACACAGACACACACACAGACACACACAGAAGACAACACTAAAACCTTCAGAAAGACGTTGTGGTGACTAAATGTGTTAATGTGCCTGAAACAGTAACATTCAGTAAGGGCTCATTAAACATTTTGTTATTTTCGTTATCACTTGTTAAGAAATTCTGTATTCAGTGAGACTCAAGATCCCTTTGATTTTAGCACAAGTAGGAGAACTGCTATGATGAGAAAGGGTGGTTTTGGTTCTGTCCCCATGAAGTCCGCCTTCTCGTTGGGTTGAAGAGAGGTGAGGTGAGTGGGTGTCTCTCTTATTGTGATAAGATACAAACAAAAGATAGCTAACATCTATCTTTTTAATCATCTTAAGTGTGCAATACACTGGCATTAAGAAATTTACAATGTACTGCAACTATTACCATTATCCATTTCCAGAAAATTTTCATCATCCCAAATTCTGTACCATCAAACAATGGGTCAGTGACTCCCTGTCATTACCTCCTCCAGCTCCTGATAACCTCCCATCTGCTTTTTGCCCATATAAATTCACCTATTCCAGTACTTCATGTAAGTAGAACCATATGATATATGTCCTTGTGCACCTGGCTTATTTCACTCAGCATAATGTTTTCAGGATACATCCATGCTGTGCAATGTATCAGAATTTCATTCCATTTTAAGGGTGAATAAAATTGCATCATTCTATACCTGGAGAGTCAACCAGTTGCAGATTAAAAACATTAAAAATATTGTGTCTGTACTGAACATGTACAGACTTTTTCTTGATACCATACTCTAAATAATACAGTATAACAATGATTTACAGAGTGTTTACATTGTATTAGGTATTTTCAATAATCAAGAGATGATTGGAAGTGTACAGGAGGATGTGTGTGAGTTATATGCAAACATATCACTGTATGTAAGGGACTTGACCATAGTACAGATTTTGGCACTCACAGGGGCCTTGGAACCAACCCTCTGCAAATACTGTGAGACACCTGTATATGCTACATTTTTGTTTAATCATTCATATGTTGATGTATATTTGGCTTCTTTAAACTTTTTAGCTATTGTGAGTAAAGCTGCTATTACCATTGGTGTGGAAGTATCTGCTTGAGTTCCCAATTACCATTTTTTTATTTGACTGTGTTTCCATAGCCCGAAATCCAGGAATTGCTGGATCATATGGTAACTCTTTAATTTTTGGTGGAACAGTCAACCTATTTTCCATCCTGGCTGCACCATTCTAAATTCCCACCCTTGGTACACAAGAATTCCAATTTCTCCCTACCTTTGCCAACACTGTTATTGTCCTTTTTTTGATAATAGCCATCCTCGTGGATATGAAGTGGTGTTTCTCTTTTTCTTAATGCTGTTACCACACTCCAGGCCCCTGACACTTATTGCTCATCTTTTAAGGTAGTAGCCCAAGTACAGTTTCTCATCACACAGCCAAACTGGATATATTTTCAAAACTATCTTATTAATATGAAGGAGAACAAAACAGAAAACCTCAAATATGCAAAAAGCATTGTTATGGTTTGGATAAAAAATATTCTCTAAAAGCTCATGTTCAGAAGTGGAGCTTTTGGAACATGCATGGATCATGGGCTGAATGTGTTGTTGGAGGAAGTAGGTCACTAGGGGCATAATCCAGAAGGGTATATCAGGTCTGTCTGTCTCCTCCCACTCCCTTCTTTTCCCTGCTGCTATGAGGTGAGCAGCTTTGCTCCACCACCCCTTTCCACCATGATGTTTCTGCCTTAGAGCCAGCTGACCATGGACTGAAACCTCTGAAATTGTGAGCCAAAAGAAACTCTCCCTCTTTTGAGTTTCAGATATCAGGAATTTTCTTCCAGCTATGAAAAGCTGACTAACAAAAGCAGAAGAAGTTTAGCTTACAAAAGATATTAGTTGGGCCGGGGATTTAGCTCGGTGGTTCTGCCCCCTGCCTCGCAAGCATAAGTTCTCGAGTTCGATCCCTGGTACCAAAAAAAAAAAGAAAAAAAAATCTTAGTTTGTAAACTTGCTGGGAATACAGGCCCTGCTGAAATCACCTGCTTCCCTACCCCCAGAAGGTGGAACAACTAGTGAGGCTCACGACAGGGATCTAACTCCCTGCTCCTGGGTCCATGAGGAGACATCACCAAGTACCCACAAGCTCAGCCTCTCAGGCACATTGTGTCACTCACTTTCTGGCTAAGCATGGTTTTTATTTACTTGCCTCTCAAAGGTCTTCCTACTGGTCTTGCTTCTGGATGATAGTCAAACAAACAGGTGATATGGAAAACTCTTGCAGCTCACACAATGAGTTATGCCACCTTTTAAATAAAACCCAGTTTATAGGACAAAAGTCTAGCAGACGTTACTGCCTGCACACACACTACCCACATAACATTGTCATAAGGACCCCACAATGTGGCTACTTCCACAGACAACCTGTTCAAAGATGAGCCCATGAGATTTATTTGCTCAGGTGTTCTCTGCTGTTGCCTTACATGGTGTTTCAGGATCAAACCACTCCAAAACAGCAGATTAGAAAGGAGCAGCTCTTTCTTTTGTCTGTGAGCCTGGAGGTCAAGTGGGTCATCTGGATAGGCCTTACTTAGAGTTTCTTATGAGGTTGTAACCATTTCACAACTGGGGCTGTGATCTTGCAAGCCTTTGTTTTCACATGCCTCTCACCTGGGCTGGGAAGATTGGACAGCTGGGTGTCCCCAGGCACCTCTCTGTGTCTGTCTCTGTTTTTCATGAGTGACTGCTCTAGTATGGCTATCTCATTGTAGCCATACTCCATACTTGACAACCGAAGTCCCCTTTACTAGCAACTGTGAATCTTTTCATCTCTTCACTATCACATGGGGGTGAAGGAAAACTGCCAGTGCTCCCGTGTGCAACAAAGACCATCACTGTTTAAAATCTAGATATTGGGCCGGGGATTTAGCTCAGTGGTTCCGGCGCCTGCCATGCAAGCTCATGGTCCCAGGTTGGATCCCCGGTACCAAAATAAATAAATAAATAAATAAAATCTAGATATTCACAAAGAGAAGTTTCAATAAGGCATCCAGTATATAAGATGCAACTAGTTTGCTGTAGTTTGGATCTGAAATGTCACCCAAAGACCCATGTGGCAAGGGCTTGGTCTCAATCTATGGCACTCTTTAAGAGGTGGGGCCTAGTGGAAGAAAGTAGGTCATTGTGGACCTTCTGGGGACACTGGGACCCTAGATCTTTCCAGTCTCTTTCTTTGCTTCCTGACTGCCATGAGGTAAGCAGCCTCCTCAGCTCCCATCTTAAAAATCTCCTACCATGATATATATGACACTGTCACCACAGGCCCAAAAGTTATAGGACCAAGCAACCACGGACTGACATCTCTGAAACCATGAGCCAGAACAAACCCTTCTTTCTTTTTTTTTTTTTGGTACCAGGGATCGAACGCAAGACCTTGCACTTGGGAGGCAGGCGCCAGAACCACTGAGCTAAATCCCCAGCCCACAAACCCTTCTTTCTTATTACTTGTTTATCTCAGGTATTTTGTCACCTATGGAAATATAATACAGGTTTTAAAAATCAATTTACTACTTCCTGAGGAATGAGCCCAACCTTCTCTGGCAGGGCTGAAAGGAGCTAAATCAGGATTGGGAGCTGGCATTGTGATGATAAGAAGCAAAATGGTGTATTAATCACTTTATCATCACTGGTACAAATTACCTGACACTCATAATTTAAAGGAGGAGACTCACAGTTTCCAGTGGTTCAGTCCATAGTCAGCTGGGCTCACATCAGAAACAACATGGTAAAGGGCCTGGCAGAGAAATGCCGCTCACACTATGGCCACCAGAAAGCAGAGAAGGAGTCACACAGTGGCCCACTTCCAGTTGGACCGTACCTCCTAACAGTACATTTAACCATGAGCTTATCAATGGATGAATCCACTGATGAGTATGTTGCCCCATAATCCAATCACCTTCTAAACATATGAGACTTTGGGGGACATTTTAGATCTAAACCATAACAGCAAGGCCACTGTATGGCTATCTGAATTTAACCTGTGGCCCAAAACATTTTCTATGGTCTCTCAAACAAGTTTTCAAGCTTTTTTTTTAACCTCCTTTCCTTACTTTGGAAAATGAGAATAATTGTAGCAGCTACATCATGGATTTTGTGAAAAACTAAATTATACATTTTGCCAAAAGCATGTAGAACATTTTGGTTATAGAGTAACACCTTCCTAAATGATTAATAATTGTTATTGATATTCTTTCAAAATCCTAAATTTTGCCATGAATCCTAGGATTTTTATTGACAAGATTTTGGCCTGATGTCCCGAACTCTCAGAAAGTACTGATGAGACTATACATGAGTACACATAAATAGAATAAAAATGTTCAGATTGGTTTGACACAAAGACAATTCTCCTTTAGCAATTATGGGGCTATAAAAAGAATGAGCACTGTGTTAGCCTTCTCAACACATTTCCAGAAGAACTTGGCTCAAGGATGAATTACAGTACAGACCAGCACTGGCTACCCTCAAAGCTCCTTTGCCCGTCCCTATGGAAGTTTCAGGGCTGAATGCATCTTTTTGGCAGCAAGAAAATTTGCCAAGCAGGAGTGTGAAAATCAGAATTGCCAAGACTAAAACAAAAGCAAATGCATTTCACTATTTTAAGGAGGCACCAAGGTTGAGCTTTGCAGCTGTTGTTCTTTCTGAAAGAAAATACTGGCCCCTGGCTAGAAAAAAAATGGAATGTAATTATGTGGAGCTGGGGTGGGAAAGAAAAATTGTAATGCAAAACATGATGGATGCTGTTTTGTCAGTCGAAACTGCTGGAATGTGGCAGTAGAGTGAAGCAACATAATAACTCTTTCTTCTTGGCCAATCTGGCAGGTGGAAATGTGGCAAGACACCACATCTTTTTGTGTGTTTTTTTCTCTACATAATTATGTCAGGTTTGTACAATGGATTGTAGAGTCATCAGTAATGAAAATAAAGCAGATGTACTACATTGAGGCAAAAAGTTACAGTTCTGTTGAGATTTTTTTTCTGCGGATGTATATTTTGCAAATTCCACAGAGATCTTCTCTTCAGGTCATTTTACAGGATGATCAACTTTCCATCTTTGCGTTCATGGCTTCCAGGTAGAGTGGATTTTATTTACATCAAGTCAGAGCTAATCACATGTTAAACCATGATTTATGTCACAGTCAGGAAGCCTCAACCGAAAGCATTCATCAAGGAGACTCAATTTGCTGTGTGTTCTGCAGAGAATGTGGTCTGGCGGGGAGTGAACGGATGCTCCTCAGGGAGGGAGATGGTGTAGGGAATATTTTAAATTTATATGTTTTCAGAAGTAAGAAATCTGAGTGATGATTCAAATATTTTAACTTAACCAAATTATGTGAGGCATGGGCCTTTAATTTTAATTAATGAGGATTAATCCTTTTTAATTTAAGAGATAACCATTAATAGAAAGGGAATATATTTGTATGCCATAATAAAAATAACAGATACCCCAAAGAAGATGTATCTGAACCACATTATTTAACAGAAAGAGCATATATTAAATGTACAGCTGTGTGTTTAACAAGTGCTCTCCAGTGGTGGGACAGTCTGAGAAATGTATGCTAGGTGGTTTTGCGCTTGTGTGAGCATCATTGAGTATATTTACAAGGACTAAGGTGTCTAGGTGATACAGGGGATAGGTCACCAGGCCATGTTGCCTTATGGGATAGCCATCGTGTATGCAATCTGTCATTGGCTAGCTATGAGTGATCGGCAAGCACATGGAGAGATGCTCCCATCATCAGTCGCCAGCAAAATGCAATTTGAAACCAAGATGAGGCTCCTTCTAGTCTCGACAGAGTGACTAATATTAAATAGACTGACAAAACCAAGTGTTGACTTGATGCAGAGCTGTTAGAACCCTAGTGGGCCAAGCACAGTGACACATGCCTGTAATCCTAGCTGCTGAGGAGGCTGAGGCAGGAGAATCTTGAGTTTGAGCCCAGGCTGGGCAACTTATTGAGACCCTGTCTCAAAATAAAAAATAAAAAGGGCTGGAGGTGTAGCCCATTTGTAGAGCACCCCTGGGTTTCATCCTCAGTACCCTCCCCACCAGAAAAAAAGAGGCTCTCTCGTATATTACTTGTAGGAGCATAATGGTACACCCTTTTAGAAGCATGGTGGTTTCCTATGAAGTTAAATGTATACCTACCCAGAAATTCCACATTGAGGTTTCGTTCAAGGGAAACACAAATTTATGTTCACAAGAATCCTTCCACTCCTTTTTTGATCTGTTTCTAGGTTTTGCTTCATTTCCCTTCGCACACCACTTTCTTTCTTGGGCCAATACCCAGAGGACCAGCAGTTCACCCCAAACTGTGTTAAAGGCGAGGCCCCCTGGTTGATGGCTCTCCTGGGAGATGATGGGCCCTTCAAGAGGCAAGGCCTAGTGAGAGGTGTCAGGGCTCAGAGGCATGTCCTCAAAGGGGACTAGGGACTCTGGTCTCTTCCTCCTGTCCTTTACCACCAGGTGAATGGTTTTCCTCTATGTAAACCTGACTTGATGTGCAGTTTCCCCTACAGATTGTGGGCTGGAACCTCAAATCTGAGAACCAAAATAAACCTTTTCTTGTTAGTCAATTATCTCAAGTGTTTGTTAGAGTAACAGAAAGCTGACTCACATAGAGACACACACAGAGATACAGTGGCACCTCAGCTCAGCTCATGAACTTAATTTGTCCTGATTCTGGAAAAGATGGCCGTGTCTGTGTTTGTCTGGGAAATATGGCCATGGTCGTGTTTGTCACCTGATGCAGAGTTTGCAAACAAAAACAAAATTTTGCCAATATTTCTGTATGTGAACCTAATTATTTGCAAACGAAAGTGTTCGTGAACCAGGTACCATTTGTACAAAATTGAAGCAACACAAATGTCCAGTAATAGGAAAAGACTCCTACAGTTTCTAGACTGTGTATGCTAACCAGTAATAGAGTGGAATTGACTACTGATACATCTTCAGTCTCACAAACCTTACAGTGAGGGCCGGGGATTTAGCTCAGTGGTTCCGCTGCCTGCCTCTCAAGCACAAGGTTCTAAGTTTGATCCCTGGTACCAAAACAAAAACAAAAACAAAACAAAAACCTTACAGTGAACAAGAGTACATACTGCATGATTGTACGTGTGTGCAGCTCTAGGACAGGTGAAGTAATGTGTAGGGGACAAGTCAGAGAGGGTCACCTGGAGCTGAGGTTGCCTGGAAGTGAGTGGATTGGAATATTCTGGGGTGATGGAGATGTTTGATTGAGTGTTGGTTACATGGGTGTAGATATTTATCCAAATGTATTAAATTGCACATTAAGAACTGTATATTTCACTGTATGTAAATTTTACCTCAATAAAAAATTGAAAATTCCCCCTCAAATCAGAGTATCCTCTAATATTTAATATGAAAATTTTTCCCATGTAAAATCCCACATTAATAATTCAGGGAGCACTAATAGCTATAATTTCACAAATGAAAGCTAAGAAAATCTAAACTGTATTTCAAGGAAAACTTGTGACTTTTAACATGAAGCATTTGTAACTGTAGTCAGTATCTCGGTTCTAGTGTGATTTTTCCAGGTGGCTGGTGCAAAGCTTGAAGTAGCTGGCATGTCCGGAGCTTAGTAAGGGGAGGGGGACGTAGGGGTTCTCTAGCTCATCCCTGACCTTTAAGTTCCTATTTCCACTCCTTTTTTGATCTCTTTCTAGGTTTTGCTTCATTTCCCTTTGCACACCACTTTCTTTTTTGGGACAATACCCAGAGAACCAGCAAGATCTTATCACCCCTCCATACCACTGATTTGGGGTGTATTTGAGCCTATCCGACTGGATTTCAAGCAGTTCATTAGCACAGCACAGCACATTAGATGGTAAATATGCCTCTGGGAGCATTTCCTCACTCCTTCTGCCTTTAACTTTTCCCCGTTCCTCCCTTGCTTGCTTCAACCCTCAGCCTTGGTTTTGCAGTTTTCCTTCTCACCTGTCCTGGCTGGACTCCAAGGCCAGACTTTTAACACGTCACAGGTCCACTGAGGCATTATGCTCAGATTCCAGACAGAAATTTTAAACTAATAAGTTTTCTCCCTTTCATCTACTTCTACACAAAGAGAAACAGAAAATTCTCACAAATATCCTTTAACTTGAAGGAAGTGGGTGGAGAATGTAAATATGCAGCTCTGGGGCAGAGAAAGCTGCTTGAAGAATGGAAAATCTCACACATCCACCAGATCACAGAAGGGGCCATTGTCTTGGGGTTCTGCTGGGTGGAGAAAATGACTCAAAGCCCACAGGAGGGGGACACATCCCTGTGAGGGTGGCTGTCCCAAAGGAACTCGCTAGATGAGCGGAGGAGAGCAGAGTTCCATCCTCTGGTGAGGGCTCCAGCTATCACAGCCAACTCAACATCACGCCCACCCAAACCCCATGCCCTCAAGTTACATAAAACCCAATAAAAACAACATAGTCCACAGATTGTGGCTCAGAGAAGGCAAATGAGTGTCAGATCAGGTGGGAAAAGACCGAGAAGAAACTTGTCTTGCCAGTAGCAGGGCAAACAGCAGACCTGAGCAGATGGAGACCATCAAAGCAGACATGAGGTGAAAAGAAATGGCCTGTGGATATGGACACATATTCAACAGAAGAGTATAATATTCAACACAAGTGTGTGAAACGCTGCATGGAAATAGCAGTCAAAGAACCCACTCTGGAGGAAAACACAACCTAAGGAACAGAAGAAGACTTCTACATGTGCTTCATGATATGAGAGAACTAAAAAACAAAACTATGAATTCACTGAGACAGGCTCAATACTGAGGTAATACAGTAATATAACAAAAAGAGATGAATAAAAAGCTGAAGATACAAGGAAAAATAATGGGACTCTGTTATGGCTTGTATCTAGATTTTCCCCAAACCCCATGCAGTCATAGGTGGGGCTTTTTGGAGGTAGCTGGATCTCGGGTATGTGCTGCTGGGATCAAGGATGTGATGCTGGGATTGATTGATGGTGCAATGCTAAGATTAAGGGTCTGAGTGCTACCTTTCCCAAGGGTGGGTAACCTGGATAAAATATAAGAGACAGAAAGAGGGCTGTTGTGGTCATCCCTTCTTTGCTTGCTTGCTGCTTGCTGCCTTCTGCCTGCCTGCTTTGCCAGGGAACTGTTTCTCCTCTGTGATGCCCCTCTGTCATGCCACCCTGCCTTGGAGCCAGCCAATTATGGTCTGAAACCTCTACAAACTCTGAGCTGAAATAAACTTTTCCTCCTTTCACTTTGGGTATCAGATATTTTGTCACAGCAATGAGAAAAGTAACTAAGACAGACTCCAAAGACTATTACAGATCTAACTAATAACAGGAATACGTAGGCATGATCAAATTTCTAATCTTGAGAAAAGGTTTCAGATACGATAATTTCAGAGGAGAAATACAAGAAGACTAAAGCAATTAAAGAAAAGATGATAGATTTGAAGAAATGACAAAGACAAAGACAAGTATACTTAAGAGTCCCTCAAATACAAAACCCAAGACATTCAGCAGAAAGAATATTAACAGATGTGTTAGAGTTAACAATCCCTGTAACGGAGGAATCGAAATCTCCAAAGTGCACAACATTGGTTAAGTTATTGAACTTTAAGGCTAAAGTCTTTCTTCAGGCATTCAGATACATAAACAAGTATTTTTTTTTCTTGAGACAGAGTCTCACTATGTAGTTCAGTCTGACTTTGAATTCACTATGTAGCCCAGCCTGGCCTCAAACTTGTGGCAATCTTCCTGCCTCAGCCTCCTGAGTGCTGAGATTACAGGCATGCACCACCACACCTGCCAACAAGTATTTTTTAAGGGACAAAAATCATCCTTGGATTCTGCCTCAGCAGCATCCAATGACAATAAATATTACAGTAGAGTAAACATCGGTAATGTTTGAAGGGAAGAAAGTAGAATTCCAGAGAATTATGGCCAGCCAAACAGTTCCTCCGGTCAAGGGGAAGCAGGAAATTAAACTTCAGCATGAAAGGACCCAAGGAATACTGCATATGGCACTTCTCTTTAAAACAAAAGACAACTTGATAATAGTTAGGACCAATGATAAGATTCAAATTTCTTTTTAATTCAGTAATAGAGAAAAGGTAGTAAAAAGGCCAATATTACATCATATAAACACAGAAATGTTAAAGTCATATAAACACAGACCAAAAACTAAGCAACTGGAAAAATATTTATTGAGCTAAATGTGAATGTTAGGATACTTGACAGAATAAGAAAAATAAAATATAATTCATAAAGTGCTGGTGGAGGAAAGAAGTATAAGAATGTAAATCTCATTCCACAGCAAGGAGTCAGTAATTTTTTTTCCAAAATTGAGACATGCAAATAAAAATATATAATAAATCCAGCTGTCTAATTGCTCTATGAGCTTAGTGAAATTTGAAGGGCCATCTTATGAGTAAAATCCATTTTTTGGACATTCAGCAATTCCTTCAGTTTCACCCAAGTTTTTGTTCTTTTGTCAAAGTCAGATATTAAATATCTCTCAAAAAGCATATATATTCTATAGATGTCTGACTGGAATGATATTCATTTGGTGTTTAGACTGTTTTCTTCCTTGGTGGAATTTTCTGTTTTTGTTTTTGCTTTCCTTTAAAGCTTTTCCTATAGCTTTTTTTTTCATTTTATGGAAACTTTAATAATTTTTTAAATAAACATGAAGGCAACTTAGAAAAGGCAACAATGAAGGAAGGTAACTTGCCCTAACAGGGTTGGCCTTTGCAAGGCTACTGTAGGATTAAAATAATGTGGCACTAACAGAGGGGCAGGTAGTTATTTCACTGAAACAGAATGGAGTCCATAAACTGACTTGTGTTTATATGGAGATTTGGTGCATGTTCAATGTGATATATGAAATCAATGGGAATAGCTGAGCATGATGGCATACACACTTGTAATCCCAGCACTCCAGGAGGCTGAAGCAGGAGGATTGCAAGTTTGAGCCAAGTCTGAGCAACTTGATGATTTAGCAAAACCCTGTGTCAAAATTAAAAATTAAAAAAAAATAAAAAGACATGGGGATGTAGTTCAGTGCAAAGGCCCTGGGTTCAATCCTCATTACCAAAAAAAAAGGAGCAGTTAATAAATTCTGTTACAAAAAAGTTTAGATATTTGAAAAATAAGTTATAAAACACAATAAATTCCTAATGCTTCAAAGTTTTAAGAAGGAGAAATGAGAAATTATAAATGATATCTAAGTAGGAAAGGAAGATCATTATGAAATCTAAAGAAGAAAATTAAAATGATGATTAAATTGGCAACTTGCAATTTTAAATGTATGTGAAAAATCACCAGAAAAAAGTAAAATAAAATGTGAAGTAGTAAAAATTTACATCACATATTTAATAGGCAATTATTCAGTATCCTTCATATGTGAAGAACTTCTACATTTCAGTAAGAAAATGAATAAATGACAAGGACAGATAAGTCATAAAGAGAAAACACAAAAATAGTCCATATGAACCATTTTATTTTACTTGTAAATGTGCATATTTAAAAACTGTGAAATTCCAACTTGGTTTGCTTTCCCATGGATCAAACTGGAAACTTAAAAACCTAGATAAAACAGTGTATGTGAAGTTCAGCCAATATGCATTTTTCTACACTTAAAGTGGCATAATATTTTCTTGAAGGACAATTTGGCAGCATAGTGTATCAAAACCCTTAAAAACATACAGACCTGTATATGCCACAATTTCACTTTTAGGAACTAATGCTAAAGAAATGGTTGAGTATTGTTAAAAAAAAAAAAAGCAGCATTTCCCAAAGTGATTGAGAACTTCTCCCCACGTTTTCATAAAAACTCCTGTACCTACCCTGCCACTGTCTGCCATAAGAGACGAGGGAATGTGCAGTTACTCTTTTCTCTCCACATTTCCCTCAACAGACAGATGTGTGTGTTAAATAAAAATGACAGGAGGGCATCGTCTGGGATTAAACTACACGGAGCAAGATGGCGTCACCTGCGCTAAGTTTCATGGCTCCAGGATGAAACCAAATTGTTTATCTGACCTTCATTCCAGACACTTGATTATTGAAACAGCCAGATTTCCCAGTGACATGATTGTAAATTTCAGCTGACATGGTCATGATATTCCCTGAGCCAAAAGAATGAACCTGCAGTCACCAAATGGTAACTAATCAGTTACTTTCCTATTGTTTTGTTTCCCTCTCCCTGCCTTACAAGAAAAGCAACTTTTAAGTGAACAATCTACCTTTTTGTTCTTTCTTTGTGTTTTCTTCAGCCTTTATCTATAAAACCAGCCTTCTTCACTCAGACCACCAGAACACTTACTCTATTGTATGGAATAAAGTGTTGTTGCCTAGCTCTAAAATTGAAAATAAAGCCAATTAAGACCTTTGAACTGAGTTGTAATTTCACCCTTTGGTATGTGTCTTACTGGTTTTTGATTGTTACACTACTTATGTCTGCTCACTTATAATTATGAATAAGCTTTCCACGTTGGGTTTTATAAACAGAAAACCAATACATATCCTTTTTCATGATGATTAAGTATTCCTTCTAGAGTTAAAAATTAGCACCCTGCCTCACAGGGTGGGAATCGTCATCTGTTTTATCATAAACATAACCCAAAAGCTTAGAAAAGAACAGTGCCCTGGTACCTAATAGATATTCAATAAATACTTGAATATATATTTGGTGATTAAATAAATATACCAAGTGGTATGATTGGATTCATGGAGATGAACGCTTAATTCTTTGTCATTAAAACTGTGCCACTAGGGAAAAATGAGAATCTAATGTATTCCTCAAAATGAGATTAGAGAATGTTGGGAAAGCTCATTTTATTTATTTGTTCATTTATTTACTTATTTTTTTGAAACAGAGTCACCACATAGCCTAGGCTGCCTTGAACTCACTATGTAGCCCAGTCTGGCTTGGCCCTCACAGCGATCCTCCTGCCTCAGCCTCCCCAGTTCTGGGAAGACAGGTATACCCCCCCACACACTCAACCAGAAAGCTCATTTTAAATATGGCTTCCTGTTTTCAGAACTACTAAACCAGCATGTCCAAAAGATCCTGTGCAAACCTGTATTTTCAACACACACTAAATGCAACTCCTCCACACATTACATATCAAGAACCATCATTCTGTAGCATCCTTTCCATTTTCATTCTGGCCTCATTCATTTCTTCTGGATCACAGACAGTTGTCACAATTTGCTGAATTCTCTGTGGTCTTCTCCTTAGAACCTTTTTTTTTTTTTTTTAAGTTTTGTTTGCTAGAATACTTTCAGAATAGATTACTTGAATAGAGAAAATTTAGATGATAATTCTGAGTTCTAGTGATGTTAGAAATGTTCTCGTCCTGCATTCACAGTGATACAAGGTCTGAGTGGGTCTAGGACTCTAGATTGAAGATTCTTCACTCCTGGACTTTGGCACATTGCTGTGTGGTCCTTACGATGGCTGGCATTGCCAGTGAAGAGATGGAGGTCTAATTCCTTGGGTCCAGACAGTCTGTTTAACCTAGCTGAGGAGTAGTTTAGCTCTGATCTTTATTTCATTTTTAGATCTCATGGGGCTGAACTCTCATTAGGGTAAGCTTTCATATGAGCTTTTATTAAAAAGGAATCTTCCATGGCCCTTGGGTTCTTCTAGGTAGAAGACTCTGATCACTGGATCACTGGTCTGAAGGGAACATTGCAGTGTTGCCCTACTTCTAGGCCAGGAATCAGTGAATTTTCTGTAAAGTAAATATTTTAGAGAGTGGTTGTTTAGGCTTTTCAGGCTGTACAGCCAGCAAATGTCTCTGTTGCAAATCCTCAGTTGCAGTTTGAAAATAGCCATTGCAAAATGTAAATAAATGAGCATGGTGTGGCTATGTTCCAGTAAAACTTTACTTATGGGCACTGAAATTTGAATTTCATGTACTTTCATATGGCACAAATTAGCTTCCTTTTGATTTTTTCTAAACCATGGAAGAGCCATTGATAGTTTTCATGCTATACAGAAATACATGGAGAGCTGGATCTGACCCATGCCTGGGCTTTGCCAACCCCTGCTCTAGGCCAACAGAGAAGGCTCAACATAGCACTTTTCCCTGGTCTAGCGGTTCTCTCCAGAGTATTTATTTTGTTTATTCTTCACATCCTTTTTTCCCCTGCCATTAACATCATCTTCCCTAACTGAAGGCCCTTTGATTCCCAGAAAATGGATTGTTTTCCAAAAGAAAAGCAAATAAAGGATAAGATTACACATAAGGCTATTTTGGTAATTCCAGAGGAGTCCTCTGTGAATGCAGATCTGGGTTAGGGAGGCCTAGGCACTCCAATTACACACAATTACATAGCAATTATAATGAATAAAAGCTAAGTATGTAGACTTTGCAATATCTAATGTATCCATGAATTAGTGGTCATCAGTTGTTGCAAACATCACAAAAGGGAGAGAGCTGGTCACGATGTACCTCTTTTCTTTTTTGGTGTTGAGGATTGAGCCCAGGGGTGGTGTCCCACTGAGTATGCCACCATGCCCAGCACAGTGTGCCTCCTAAAGGGGGTGCACAGTGTGATAGCCAACCCAACTCTATCTTGGGTCTCAACGCCATTTTATATCTGTGTTTAAACAAAGTGTTTTCTCTATGTCCAGACGTCTTCTTCCCTTTTTATTTGTTCTTACAGCTCCTATTCTTGGATATCTCCTGCCTGCCCTAAGACTCTCTACTCTGGGGTTGTCATCTTCACAACCTGTTACAACCCTGGTCTGCATGCTTAAAAATTTTTCCTCAAGATTTTCTGAGTATAAAATAAAAATGTCAAAAGACAAACTCCACACTTTTTGTGAGCTTGAGTGGCCCTCTTTTGGTGTGGGCTGGCCCCCTGAGGGCTCCCTCAACCCTGCCTTGGTTCAAACAGTTTAAAAGGTTGTTATCAGATCACCAGGACAGCCCAATCAGTTCCCTTACATTGACTCTTGGTTTAGTGCAGTGCAGCACCTTCCTCCATGGCTAAAGGCCTGCGCTGCAAAGGCCTATTCAAAGCTGCTTGTTTCCAAAAGCTGTTTTCCTCCTCATAGACAAACTCCAGAGAGGCAAAAACTGGTTCTACAACAGATACTAAAAAAAGTCCTCCCCCATCCACCTCCACATAACCCCAGTTCGCCCCCCTCTCCTGTCCATCCTGACCAGTCTGTCCCCAGCTCCCTCATTTCTTCCTCTACTTCCCCTGCTACCTCTCCCCCCATAGGAGCGCATCTCTGATCCTGGCAGGAGGTCACCACCTCAAAAAGACACAGTCCACAGATTCTCTTGCCTTCGAGGGAGGCCCCGCCTCCAGATGGGGCAGGACCAGGAACCTGCCAGTTCCTGATATATGTTCCCTTTCCCACTTCTGACCTCTGCAACTAAAAAACCAAAAATCTACCATTCTCTAAAAAGCCCCAGGTTCTGATTTCCCTAATAGGGTCAATCTTTAAAACTCATTACCCACCTGAGATAACTGTCAACAGTTGTCCTTGACCCTGTTCACTCCTAAAGAGCGAGACAAATTAGGTTTGAGGCTAAAAAGGTTTTATTGGGGGAGGGTGTTAAAAAAAGAGGCCCACAGATTGGTAAAACAAGGGTTCCCCTTAGAGCAGCCTAAATGAGATCCAAATTCTTGAGCGCGGGGGGGGGGGGGGGCAGGCTTTAATCGCTTTTCACCAAAACTCATTAAATGAGATTCAAGCAGCAGTTGGAAAACCCATACATCTGTCAAAAACCACTAAAATAATACAGAGACCAAGAGTCCCCCACTGCTTTCCTAGAGAGACTCAGAGAGGCCTTCCAGCTTTATACCCCGTTCGACCCTTCTGCTCCAAAACCCAATAGAGCTATAAATTTGGCTTATGTTACTCAGTCTACACCCAATATTTTAAAAAATTACAAAAATTAGAGAGATTCCCCAAAATAAACACATCTTAGCTGTTAAAGATAGCTCAAAAGGTGTTCGACAACAGAGATTCAAAAAACCAAAAATTGGCCACAGCCATGGCTGAGTGGTTGACAAAAAAAAAAAAAGCAAAGATCTTGACAACAGCCATCCAAAGAGACCCCATGGGACCCAGCCCCCAAAAGCCCAAAGGGTGGGTACCTCAAAAGCCAGGAGGACACCCGCCATTAGGCAAAAATCAATGTGCCTTTTACAAAAAAAAAAAAAGACACTAAAAAAAATAAATGCCCCCACAGGCCCTCTGCCAAGATACAGTCCCTCCCCACATCCGAAAAAAAAAAGACAATTCAGACTGAGGGGGCCAGGGCTTCTTCTCTCTTAGTCCCCGGGAGCCCATAATAAATGTTAAAATAGGGGGCCAATGGGTCCGTTTCCTGGTAAACACTGGCACTAAGAGGTCGGTATTAAAAAGTCCCCTAAAAGCCGGGGATTTAGCTCAGTGGTTTCACCGCCTGCTGCGCAAGCGGAAGGACCCGATTTTCGATCCCCGGTACCAAAAAAAAAAAAAAAAGCTTTCATCACAAACAGTTCCCATCCAGGGGGCCACAAAAACATCTAAAACTGCCCACTCACAAGTGAGTGACTGGTGAGCCTGAGATCAAAACAAGTTACTCACTCTTTTCTAATAATACCAGACTGACTGCCCATTCCCCTTGCTGGGGTGAGACCTCCTTCATAAGCTAAAGGCCACCATTTCTTTCACCCAAATGAGGCTCAGATGTCCCTCCCTTCATACCAACTGTCTTTGACCACAGCCCTGTCCAAAAAATATCTCCTCTCAAAAGAAAAAAAAAAAAAACAACCAGCAGAGATAAGCCCTGGCGGCTTATTAGACAGACTTCAGACAGAGTTCCCGAAGGCGTGCGCAAAAACTAACCCACCAGGCTTGGCCGCCCACCACACTCCAGTGATAGTCGAGCTCTTATTGACAGCCATGCCTGCATGAGTTCAACAATACCCCATCTCTGAAACGGCCAGACAGGAGGTAGCCCCTCACATTAAGAGGTTGATAAACTTTCAAATATTAACTCCCCACAAGTCTCCATAAAACACCCCATTCCAGCTGATATAAAAACCCAAATCATCAGATTGCAGGCTGGTTCAAGACTAAAAACATTAACCGGCGAGTAATAACTCCACATCCTACTGTCCCCAACCCATGTACCCTTCTGAGTTTGCTGCCTCCTAACCACCAAATATACTGTGCTAGATTTAAAAGATGCTTTTTTCAGTGTTCCCCTTGGGCCAGCTACCCAGCCTATGTTCACTTTCAAATAAACTTACCCAGTTTCCAGCAACTCCTGCCAGCTCACCTAGACCCGGCTGCCTCAAAGACTCAAAATACACCCACCCTGTTCGGCTAGGCCCTCCAAAAAACCTTGGTGAGTTTTCAGTCTCACCACCCTAACCTCACCCTGCTTCAATGTATAGATGATTTGTTATTAGCTGCTACTAGCTATTCAAAATGCCCTCAAGAGTTGCGAGGGCTTCTTCAGCTATTGGAGGAGTTGGGCTACCGCATGTCAGCCAAAAAGGCACAACTCTGTGCCCCTAAAATACCACACCTAAAATATAAAATCTCAAAAAGAAAGAGCTTTGTCCCAAGCCAAAAAAGGGCCATCCTCCAGATATCCACACCAACTACCAAAAACCAGCTCTGGCTCTGACACTACCTGATGTTACTAAACCTTTTCATCTATTTATCCATGAGATTAAAAAAAAACTGCTAAGAGAGTTCTAATACAGTCCTTAAAACCCTAAAAGTGCCCTGTGGCCTATCTCTCTAAAAGAACAGATCCTGTGGCCTCAGGATGGCCTTCATGTCTTGGGGCAATAGCTGCTACAGCTTTATTGGTCAAAGAGGCTGCTGATTTAACCCTCAGACAAAACCTGGACCCAACTGCCCCTCATTCAATAGAGACTCTGCTCAGGGGAGAGCTACGAACAAATAGATGCCAAATGCCCACCCCACTCAGTATCAAAACCTCTTGCTCAACCAGCCTCGAACAGTCTTCTCAACAAGACAGGTCCTCAGTCCGGCTACACTGATGCCAGATGATGACCCCGGCATCCCACTTCATGACTATAAAGAGGTGCTAGACCAGACGCTGGGGAGGGACTGATCAAACTTTAACAGACACTCCCTTGACTGAGAGAGACAACACCCTCTTCACAGATAAAAACAACTTGAGGATAAGCAGAGTGCAGAGGGCAAGAGCTACAATAACTATGGTTAATAAAGTCAGTTGGGCCCAGCCTCTGCCCAAGGAGACCTTGGCCCAAAAGATAAAACTGATTGCCTTGGCCCAGGCCTTAAAATAAATAAATAAATAAATAAATAGACTGACAATCGATATGCGTTTGCTACTGTACATGTCCACACAAACATCTACAAGGAGAGAAGGCTTCTGACAGCCACAAAAAAGACTGTCAAAAACAAAAAAGAGAGGGGCCGGAGATTTAGCTCAGTGGTTTCGCCGCCTGCTGCGCAAGAGCAAGGACCTGAGTTCGATTCCCGGTACCAAAAAAAAAAGAGAGAGAGATTGTCTCTCCTAGAGATATTGTCTCTCCTAGAGATATTGTCTCTCCTAGATATTGCTCCCAACTAGCCCCACTTACAATAAAAAATAAAAAACAAGCCTGGCTACAAACAAAAAAAGATCCCCAAGACTGATAAAAATGTCCAGATAGTCACATCTACCTCCCCCAGACATTAAAACAACAGCTCATCCAGCAGCTGCATTTGGTCACACACCAGGGAGGCTCCAAGATGGCTGGGCTTCCAGCTCCAAGATACTGCTTTTCAAACCCTCAAGAGCTGACCCACCAGAGCTCTTTTAGGTGCCCAACCTGTATACAAATAAATCCCTGCCAGGGCCCATGTATACCCCTCAGGGTCAGATTCCGAGATAAAAATCCCCCAAAACACTAAAAAATAGATTTCACAGAGCTCAAACCACCAGTGGGCTGCTATTGCTACCTCCTGGTTTTCATAGATACCGTCTCAGGTTGGACAGAGGTCTGTGCTACTCAGTGAGAGACTGCCACTATAGTGACAAAAAAACTTCTTCAAAAATTAATTCCCAGATTCAAACTACCAGTGTCCATTAAATCTGACAATGGCCCTGCCTTTGTAGCCTCTGTAACTCAGTCCCATAAGACACTAGATATAACTTTAAAACTCCACTGTGCCTACCAACCCCAAAGCTCGAGACAAATAAAACAGATAAATCAGACCCTAAAATCTAACTAAACTGATGTTAAAAACTGATAGAGGATGGGTCAGCCTGCTGCCTTTGGCTGTCCTTAGAGTTAGACACACTCTTTATAAAAGAAGTTTTACTCCTTATAAAATTATGTTTAAAAGTCCCCTTCCCCTGCTCCCCAAGGTTAAAAATAAGATACTAAAACAATTTTCTAACCAGTCCCTGTTAAAATATCTCCATAAAGTCTCATAAAGAAGATGTGTCTTTTAAATAAAATGGAGTACTACTCAGCCATAAAGAATGACAAACTAGAGACATTTATAGCTAAATGGATACATATTGAGGTTCTTAAGTGAAATAAATAGGACACACATGTGTAAGTACCGAATAGTTTTTCTAGTGTGAGAAACTGAAAGTGTAAATAAGGACTAAAAGGTATAATAGATAATGTGAAATAGGAAGACAAGGGGCAAAGGGGAAGGGGAAGTGGGAGGGCTAGGGGAAAGGAAAGCAGGGAATGGAATTAATATGAGAAAATGAAAAAATGGAAACAAAGTCTTTGTAAATAGGGAGGGATGGAGGGGTTGAAGGGAGGCCAGGGGAAGGGGGAAAAATAAGAACCAAGAGAGATTATGTAAAGGTGCAAATTTCCAATGATGAATGTCATTATATTGTATACCTACAATGTACCAATAAAATAAAATTTTTTAAAAAAAGATTGGAGTTTCAGGTCCTTTTTTATGACTGAGTCTTTTATATGTTTAGAGTACTTCTGATCGCAGTGGAAAAGGTTTCTTTGCTCTAACAGGGCAATCTTGCCTAAGGCAATAGAACAGGCAAGGTGGGCAGGCCCTGCGCAGGTGCTGTGGATTCTGGAGAGTTACAGAAAACCCCAGTCTTGCTCACTATGCCTTCTAGGGAGGGGCCAGAATACCGGAGCTTTTCTTTCCCATGTCGCCATGAACACGTCCTCCACATCCTTCCAGGCAGGGAAAGCTGGTCCCCACATTCACGCCTGCCCCATCACCCTGTCCCACCTTCTGCTCCACTCTTCCAAAACACTCGGCCTCAACTTTCTGCGGCACTTACTTTCTCCCCAGGCAGTCACCTCTGCTGGACACGGTTTCCGTCTCTCACTGACCCTGCCCTTGGCAGGACAGGTGCCGCTCTGCCTCCTTGCGGTCCCAGAGCCCTGGCACACAGCAGGCGCTCCGGCCCGTGGGGAGGTAGGTGGGACTGTCCAGTGCGGGGTTCACTGCCCCACCGTGGCTGCCGCCTTGCTCTGCCCACCCCGAGCTCCCTGCATGGCCTTTTCCTCGACTGTGCAGTGACACTATCTCTGTCTGAGTCTTGCTCTGCTTCTTCAGCTCCTTTTTCCTTTAAACCCCATGTCCTCTGAGAATATCTTTCACGTGTGCTGTTCTCCAAGCCGGCTTCCCTGCTGGGAAGAAAATGTAGCCACCCATTGGCACGAATACAGCAGTATGCTTGGCAATTACATTCAGGTTTTGTAAAAATAGTGCTTATTTTTTTCAATTATAGAAAGAATGCAAGCTTACAATAGAAAATTGGGAAGTATTAAAAACTAGAAAAGAAGAAATAATTATCCATGATTTCACTGCCTGGAACACCCACTGCTAACATTTTAGTGTATTTCCTTGCAGTCATTTTCTATGAATATTTAAGTGGTTGGATTCATTTTCTAGGTACACTTTCACACTTTTAATTTAAAGTTGCCACATGAGCATTGCATTTGTCTCTGGTGCACAAACATATAGGTGCATACTATTTGGGCATTTACATAAACTCTTCATAAATATCGGTAAAATTAAAAGCTTATGTATTGAGCTGCAGGTGTAACAAGCAGAGGACTTGCCTGGCATGTGTGGGGCCTTCGATTTCATTCCTAACACTGAAAAAAACCTCACAAAAGAATAAAAAATAAAACAGATATATTTACACTAGTGATAGAACCTCATTGTAACAAAAGAAAAAAATAAGAGGAATGTGTAATTTGGAAAGGGAAAGTTCCTCATCCCCCCTCCCCTCAGATATTAGCATCATTATTGGTAAAGCTTTTCTATACATATATTAACATTAGCATGTTTAAACACATGTACACCCTTTAATTTCTATCCTTTAATGGCTGCATTGCAAAGTTGTGAGGAGATAGTAAAACATGCTGATTAAATGTGGGCTGCTCTCGCATAGTCTCAGCATCTGTCTCCTCCCCCTTCCCTGAGGCAACAACAGAGAGAGATCTGCAGCCCATCCTCCTCCCAGTGCCCTCATGAGCACATGTGTGCATGTACACATACTCCTTTTCGTGCTGTGCATGGCCGCTTTTGCACTAGAGCAGCAGACTTGAGTAAATGCCAGGGATGGTATGGCTCTCAAGCCACGTGACCTTCCCACCTGCCTTATGGCTCTTTCTGTGTATTAACAGACAGAAATACAAAGGCATTAAATTCAAGGAAAAATCAAGTTTTATTTGGAAAATAGCACTGCAATGGGAATATGCACACTACAGTACTCCATTAGCATATTCAAAGAGGTTGAAGCAGAAGGAAGTTTGTGTTTTTTTTGGTACCGGGGATTCAACTCGGGACCTTGTGCTTTCGAGGTAGGCCGTGGAACCACTGAGCTAAATCCCTGGCCCAGAAGGAAGTTTTAAAAAGCAAAAATGGGGAGGATGACATCAAATATTTTCAAACAATAATTCTCCATCACTGTGATCGATACTGACATTCATCTGAGATTGAACAGACAATTGCTGGGCAGATACCCTTGCGGAGGGACTTCATGTCTAAGGCCGTGGTGATCTCCACAAACTAGGGTTCTGGCAGTCTTCTGTGATAATTATTGTCAAGCAGTCACGTGTAAGAACCCTTCCCTCATAACCTCCTGGCTTTACTTTTTGGTAGGGTTGACATAAGTGACTCCATTTTGATTTTGACAACTTTCACACATGACCAAAGGGACTTTGTAGATCAATTCAAGTACATTGACTTGAACATGTGGAAGTTATCCTGGATTATCTGAGGGGGCCCAATGTGATCACATGGGCCTTTAAAAACAGAAGAGGGCCAGGTGTGGTATTGAACACCTGAAATCCCAGCAACGGAGAAGCTGAGGCCAACCTGAACTACAAAGCAAGACCCTGTCTCAAAACAAAATAAAATCAAACCCATAAGCAAAAGCACAGGAGGAAGGAGAGAGATTTGAAGCACTGAGGGCTTGAAGCTGGAGGAGACCATGTGGCAGGAAACAGAACCCTCAATCCTCCAACCACATGGAGTCCAATCCTGCCAACCCCTGAAAGAGCCGCACCCACAGAAGCAAAGAAAATGATCTGAGAATTTAAGTCACCAGGTCTATGGTCATCTGACAGCCGAGTAAATAACGAGTACAGATTTGTTTTGTCCTGTAGCTATTTACTGGCTGGCTCTTCACAGGAAATGTTTACCCAGCCTAGGTGTGACTGCCTCATTTCCTCGAGAGCTTCGAACACTCACAGTGGAGTTGCACTTATTCGCCCTCAAGAACACAAGGTTTCTCAGATGTGCGAGTGCCAGAGCACCAGCAAGGTCCGTGTGTTCATGGCTCCATCCTTTTTCAGGACTGGTTTCTAAGATCATGGTTTCTGCTTCAAGAAGCACACTTGCGGGGAATTTTTTCAGACATTACAACATTGCCTTCCAAAGATGCATCAGGTGGGCAGAGGAGGCTGAGAAGACAGATCCAAGGTGGCAGGTCAGGCTATGGGGAGGGTGCAAGGACTCTGAACTCTGGAAGGCAGCAGAGCCAACGAACAAGGTTCTCTGATGGACCCAGAAGGTGGCATCTAGACTCCAGTCTTCAGTCCCTCCTTGATCGCTAAGGAGTCTATAATATCCGTAGCTGAGACGTTCGTTACACAGGGCAGCTGCTGACGGCATGTGAGTCATTTCTCTTCACCTCCTAACTCAGTGGCCCTCCTGGCTATCCCATGGGGAAGGCATTATCAGTCCTTTTGTTGTTATTCTTTTTTAGTGCAAGGTTTGAATCCAGAGGTTCTCTACCACTAAGCTGCAACCCCAGCCCTTTTAATTTTTAATTTTGAGACAGGGTCTTACTAAATTTCCCAAACTGGCCTCAAATTCGCCATCCTCCTGCCTCAGCCTCCGTGCTACTGAGCCCAGCACCAACCCTGTTTTAAATGGCAAGAGGAGTAACATGTGCAATGAATGGTCTGTCCCTGAAGAGAGCACTGTGGCCTTTGAACACAGCCATGGTGACACTAAAGTGCAATCTCCACCTACCCTGCGGAGGGGTAAGGCAATCTCACACCCCCTTCTGAGGAAGCCTGCTTGTCTCCCCATCCTGCTGAGTAAGGACCAAGGCCAAGAAGCCAAGGTCCAGGAGAAATGGACATAGGGGGGGAGGAACTGACCGGGCACAAGGGAGACTTCTGGAGGTGCTGGTCCTGTTGTCTTCCCTCTGGATACTGATTGGAGGGTGTGTTCACTGTGAGAAAATGCACTGAGTTGCAGATGTACCAGCTGTGAGTGTTTTGAATGTATATTAGAGTTTGATTTTTTTGTTGTTTTGAGACAGGATCTCACTATGTATTCCAGGCTGGCCTTAAATTCACTACAGTATGTAGCCCAGGCTGGCCCTAAACTCATGGTGATCCTCCTGCCTCAGCCTTCTGAGTGCTAGGATCATGAGCATGCACCACCATGCCTGGCCTGGGCTGGAGCTTTGTTTGAGCTGTGTTTGTTTGGGGTTGAAAGGAGAAGCTCTGTGACAAAGCAGCCTGGGTCCAGGTAGGAAGCCCAGTGGGGAAGGAGGGCATGTTTCTAAGCCTCTGCTATTGGAAGTTAACAGTATTGCTTTTGTATTAGATTAAGAGTTTGGCAGCCTCCTCCTTTATCCATGCTTTGCTTTCTGTGTATGTTCATCAACTTTACATTGCTGTGACAAATGCTTGAGACAAACAACTTATAAAGAGGAAAGGTTTCTTTTGGCTCAGTTTTAGAACCTTACATTCCCAGTCACTTGGCCTCTTTGCTTTGTTCTCGTGTAACACAGCACATCATGGCAGGAACACTCTGCAGAGGCGGCCCCATGGCTGCTGGGAAGCAAAGAGAAAGAGGGATGAATGAGCCAGAGTCCCAACATCCCTTCAAGGCCATGCCCCCATGGCCCAACTTCCTCCTCGAGAGGAAGTTTCCTCCATATAAATGTGCTGGGCTAAGGGCAAGTCTGGAGCAGAGGACCTCTGGGAACACTTCCAGTCCAAACTCTAGCAGCATGGGGACATTTCTGATCCAACCAAAAAGGCAGTCTGAAAATAGCAAATGAAAAGTCCCAGAAATAAAAAATTCATACCTTTTAGATGACTTTTCTTAGGCTACATTGTTATAACTGTTTTGTTATTATTAGTTATTGTTGTTAATATCTTACAGTACCTAATTTACAAATTAAACGTCATTGTAGGTGTGCACATAGAGGAAAAGCACAGCATAGATAGGATTTGGTGCCATCCTTGTTTCAAGCACCCATGAGGAATCTTGGAATGTTTTTGATTACTTTTGTTTTCCTGCACAACTTTTCTTTTCCTTGCAGTTAATAATTCTTTTGTTTTCATGTGTTTGGTTTTCTATGTATTTATCATCAGTTTAATCCCAAACTCTATAGCTGTTGTCTGTATTTCTTCATAATGTCATATGCATCCAACATATTGGTTGAATATTTGTTATATATTGGGGATTGAATCCAGGGATGCTCTACCTCTGAGCTACATCCCCATTCCTTTTTATTTTTTCAGACAGAATCTTGTTAAGTTACCCAGCCTGGTCTCAAATTCACCACCCTCTTGCATCAACCTCCAAGGTTGCTGGGATCACAAGTATATACCCCATGCCCAACACCGTCCCCTCCCCTTGAAAGCAAGCTTCTGCTGTCCCCCGAGAGAGGATTGAGACAGAGCAAAGCAGATCCTGTGCTCAACTTACTTTCTCCACCTAGTGCACCTCACACAGGACTCAACTAGAGAGGATCGTCTTATAACACTCCCTCCTCCAGACAACAAAAGCTATTCAGTTACAATCAGGAGACAAAAGGAAAAATGATAATATTTAGAAGAGAAATGTTCTAGACAATGAAAAAAATTATTAAACATCACATATTTTACATCAGTATGCATCCATGTGCACATATACAAAAGAAGGAAAAAGCAATAGATTCACATTTTTTATCATACTTACTTTTTTTTGGTACTGGGGATCAAACTTGGGACCTTGCGCTTACGAGGCAGGTGGTGGAACCACTGAGCTAATTCCCTGGCCATATTTACTTTTTTAAAGGGAGGGATTTATATTGCAGGTCACACTCCATTTCACTGTTCTAAATTTTAAATATAAAAAACCTCAAGTATGAAGAAATACTATAAAGGAATCCCAGAACTGAAATAACTTCAGTTGTTTCTTCATCTACAAATCACTGTATCGTTATCTACAGTGAAAAACAGAAACATCCAGGGCCCATGCCATGGACAGGTTGGAGACAGGAGCCCAAAGAAAGCTGGCAGAGTTCCAGACTTATGAGGAATCTGCAGCGGGGCTCAGCATTACCTGTGTCAGCTGTATGGACTAGGAAGTTGGTTGTGTTAGATTTCCATCACTGTGACAAAGCACCTGAGATAAACCACCTTGAAAGAGGAAAGTTTCATTTGGGCTCACGGTTTCCAAAGTTTCAGTCCATGGTCAGCTGGCCCTGTGGTGAGGTGGCACACCATGGCAGGCAGCATGTGGCAGAGCAAACCTGTTCACTTAAGAGAGGAAGAAACAGTCCTAACATGCCCTTTAAGGTCCGCCCCAAATTACCTAGTTTCTTCCAATAGGCCTGGCCTCTTAAAGACCCCACCAGCTCCCAATAACCATGGGCTGGGAATCAAACCTTCCACACATAAACTTTTGGGGTTCACTTTCAAACCATAGCATTTGTTAAAGGTTAAGTAATAAATGTGCCAATGTAAAGTGTAAATGTTTACATATAATTTGAGGTGTACTTATATATTTTGAATTAGTATATTTTAGCATAAATTTACTGTATGTTTACTATAAATTTATGTGAAATTTTAAATATGTATGTTTATAATGTCCCTGTTCATGAACAACATACTTCCTCATTCCCTGCTCTGGGGAAAACTGTTCCCACTACACTGCCTTTAGGACATACATCATGTTCTGGAAGTCTCTTACGTTATTTTAAATATAGAATTTGCTGACTACCTTCTGAACTGCAGATACTGCCTGGAGCTTTTACCTGTGTTGTCTTGTGTGTGCGTGTGTGTGTGTATGTGTGTATTTTTTGAGGGGGGTACTGGGGATCAAACTCAGGACCTTGTGCTTTCAAGGCAGGTGGCAGAACCATTGAGCTAAACCCCCATCTTGTGTATATTTTTAATTACATCCTCTTCTGGGTCATTTAGGTGACATTCACAGCTTCCAGGTTAGGCAATTCCAGGTTAACTGCACCTTCAGTCAAGCTCCAACACCGAAAATCCTCCTGTAGTAAAGGACCGGGTTACAGTCTCAGCTGGTGCCTGAGAGTAACTGCTTTCTGCAGCCACATGGGGATGTGGAGGGAGTGATGCTGTTATGCTTTATATCTAGATGTCCCCTGAACACCTCTTGCAATTACAGTCCAGGGCGGGTTGGGGAGGGGATTAGGTTACAGAGGTTTCTACACAGCTGCCTGCTGTTAGGAGGTGGGGTCTAATTGGAAAAGGCAGGACACCGTGGGCATGACCCAAAAGGGGATCTCTCCATTCCCGGCTTCTTCCTTGACTCAGTCCACTTCCTGGTCCCCATGCTATAAGCAGCTTTTCCTCCACCAGGCCCCTCTGCCATGCTGTTCTGCCTTGGAGCCACCTGACTATGGATCAAAGCAAGAGCCATAATAAACCTTTCCTCCCTTGAGCTGTGAGTGTCAGGTATTTTGTCCCAGCAATGAGGAAAGTGACTAAAACAAACGCAAATGCCCTGAGAGGCCTCTGTGCCACCTGTTCTGCCAGCCTCTCTCCATCTCTGACAATCAGAATCCTGACCTGTTCATCCTGGACGTCATCCCCAGGCTCAGCCTTGCCATCACAGCTTGATGGCTTTTGATCTCATGTTGGAAACTCATGTTTGCATAGATTTATTTTAGAAGACAGTTGCCACCTTACTTTCCTGCCTCAGCTTCGAACTTTAATCTAGGGATTGTGGTCAGTGACAAAGCTGATGCTGCAGACAGAGGTGAGGGTGACTGTACTCCTAGGGCAGGAGTAGCCCTCTCCTTCTTGAACTCCATCTGCTGCCTGCACTCTGTGCTGGGCCTGCTGTGAGCAAAGGATCTGCCTTAGTCTGTTTCTGTTGCTACCAAAAAAATACCAAAGGCTGGGTAATTTACGAAGGGGAGTAGTTTATTTTGGCTCCCAGTTCCAAAGTCCAGGAGTATCTGCTCAGCTTCTGGTGAGGCTCATGCATTGCCCCATGCATGGCGGAAAAGTCAAAGGGGAAGTGGGCTCCTGTGGAAAGAACACGTTTGCCAGAGAGACTCCGGGGAGGCACTAGGCTTGCTCTATAACCCGCTGACGAGATGTCCAACCCACTCTCCAGGGAGCAACATTAATCCCTTCAAGAGGGTGGAGCCCTAAGGTCAACATCTTTCTGCACTATTATGTCACAGTTAAATTTCAACATGAGTCTGGCAGGGACTAACCAAGTCAAAGCATAGCTTTCTTCTTTTCTAAGGCAAATATACAACTGAATGATTTTTTCCCCTGCATTTTCACTGCAAGAAGCAGTAGCAAACTGGATCCAGAAGTGCTCTTGAATATATAACCTTAAGTTAACCCTCTGATATAGAGCTCAAATTCTTTCCCTTTGTAACATCATGTTTTTCTCCTCCAGTATTTTGACAAATTTCAAATCTCTTCCAAAAGTTAAAAAGAATATGGAAATAATATCACCTATCAGTTCACCAACTGTTAACTTTTGGTTTTTGTTTTTATTTTTTGAGACAGGGTCTTGCTATGTAGTTCAGGCTAGCCTTGAACTCACTATGTAGCCCAGGCTGGCCTTGAACTCATGAAAATCCTCCTGCCTCAGCCTCCCAAATTCTAGAATTACAGATATGCATCACCACACCCGGCTTACCAACTGTTAACATTTTGCCACATTTTGCTTTAGCATTTTTTCTCCCTCTCGGCACATACATTCATACATTCCACACACTAATATACTTTAAAAAAATCTTTGAAAGTGAATTTCAGGCATCATATTTCACCTCTAAATACATCAGCATGGATTTCTTAGACACTCTCTTGTAGCAACAATGTCCTATAAGATTCTAATTTTCAGAAATCGGAAAATGACTACTAAGGCAGCATGCCAGGATAAATAAGGCAAAAAATTCAAATACATTCCATTAGTTTTGCCCACGGCACCTAGAACTCATGGGCACAGCATGTGAGGCATATAACAGGGAAGGCTGCTAGTGACCTCCTACTATTGGCTCTCTCATTTCTTACAGAGAAAGAACACCCAGTTTTAACTTTGCAGAGCCTGCCGGGTGGCTGTCCAGAGGAAGAACTCCATTTCCCATGTTCCTTGTAGCCAGGCTCTACCATGTTGGCACACCACCTGAGTGGCACCTGCAGTTCCCCAGCTGTAGCCTTGGGGAGGACTGGCACCCCCAGCTAGGGCACAGCACGCAGGCAGGATGACCATGGTACGTCACGCGTGCAGCATGGCAGAGGTGAGTGCAGAGTGCACTGTGGTGGGGAGAGAGCACAGAGGTAGGAAGCAAAGAGTATGGATGTGCAGGATGAGCTGTGCCCAGCCTTGTGAACAGGGATGGAGGTAGGAGGAGCCAGGGCCCCTGGCACACAGAAGCCTCCTGCCAGCCTGGACAGCTAGTGCCCGTACTGTTTCAAAGGCCACATACACATCTTTGTTTTGATTTTGGGACCTTCTTTTTTTTAGAGTAGCCTATGTGCAAATGGAGACCAAAGCCATAATCAACATCTTCTCCCTCTCCCTTCCTTCTTCCTTTCCCATGACCATGCTCCGGGTATAGTGGCACTTCTTACACATGTCTCAACCAGTGACCTTTGTATATGCTGCTTCCTCTGCCTAAATATCCTTTCCTTCCCCTCCTCTGCCTGGTAAACTCCTATTTAATCTTTGATGCCCCACTCAAATATCCCCTCCTTAGGGGGACCCTTCTCTGAGTACCACTTCTTGCAAGGTAGGATTCATGATTTGCTCCTCTTTGTATCCATATTAAAGTATATAAACCCTTATTATCACTTACTACCCAGTGCCCTGATTAGTGGCTCACATGTGGATGTCTCAAACTGAACTGTCCTTTCCATAAGGTCAGGGGCTCTATTTTCCTCGCTTTTGTATCCCTAACATAGACTGCATAGAAGAACCGGATGGACCTTTGGTGGCTGGATGCACGGCACAGATGATAGGATTTTGTGTGTCCCTGGGTATCCCTTGTTCTTTAAGAATGCATTTCCCTCTGCTAAGACAGCGCAGGTGGCCAGGACACCCACACCTCCCACAGGACCTGGTGAGTGCACATGCACTGTTCCATCTCAGACAGGCCGGGCACAGACACCACATTCATCTGGAAACCTGCATCATAGATGCTCAGGTCTCTGGCTGAACAAGCCTGCAGGTGGCTCCCGGCCCAGGACTGCAGCGACTGCGGGATTTTAAATCAAAGCCCTTGCTGGATCCATCTCCTTTCAGCTCTGTGCTTCGTGCCATGTGGGCTGCATGCAGTCCTGGCAGTTTCCACAAAATGCTCAGGAGAGCTCCTGGCTGACAGGGTAACGGGTGCTCGTCCTGCCCCAGAATGCTGTGGAGTTCTAGGGCTTTTCAGGAAGCTCGTTCCATTCCAGCGGGTGTCATGCTTTGCTTTGCTGTTATTCTGGGCCAAATATCTCAACAGCACTTGGAATTCTGTGAGTGCATTTTGTACTCAGGTGCTAATATGGGTATTAAAATGTATTTTTATTTTTGAGGGTTTTTTAGGGAGAAGAGTTTGGTACTAGGGATCAAACCCAGGGAGTGCTGAGCTACCCCTCCCATACACAACTTTTCTTATTTTATTTAGAGACAAGGTCATGCTAAGTTGCCCAGGCTGGCCTCAAACTTGTACCACCCCCACCCCGGCTTAGCCTCCTGAGGAGCTGGAATTACGGCCTGAGCTACCACACCCGGCTCATTTTCTTGGTTATAATGTGCAGCTTGTGTGTGTGTCTTGGAGTTGTTCTACCTTGGTGACACTGCTGTATATAGGACCCAGCACCCATCTGGGAGGCCCCAAGGGACTGAATCTGTGCCTGTTCAGCATGCTCCTATAGATAGTGACCTTGGTAATCTCATATCTTGCCTGGATTTTATTTCTGTAGAGATTTACCTTAAATAGCCTTAATTTGTAAAACTAAAATTATTCTCAGAAAATTTCCACCCCTCCAAAAAAATTTCACCCTCCAAACTGTGGCTTTTAAACATTAATCAAGAGCATGGATTCTCTGAGCATGCAATCATAAAATGTGTAGAATATAGTGTGTGTTACTGAGGATTAAATCCGGGGCCTTGAGACTGAGCTGCATCCTCATCTCTTTTTCTTTGAGACAGAGTCTCACTAAGTTGCTAATTTGCCCAGGCTGGGCTTGAACTTGGGATCCTCCTGCCTTGGCCTCCTGAAGTGCAGAGTACATTATCTTTATGTATTTATTTGTTTATTTCTGATCCATCCAGCTAGGAATTGAGTGCTGTCTCTGTGTCATTCTCATCATATGCCCAACCCCTGGCACATGGGAGGTGCGGGATGAGGCTGAGGGATGGATGGGTGGATGGGTGGATGGATGGATGGATGGGTGGATGGATGATGTCCCTTCTTTGGTAGCCGTATCTGCACAGTCAGCTGCTCTGGCAGGCAAGCCTGGACTTCTCTGCTTCTCACCTGTTCCTTCTGCTCCTTTGTCAGGCATGTGACGCTCTGACCCGCAGGCCTCATTCACTCCTTACCCTCATGGCTCTCCTCATGACATCTGGCCTTGCTTTTGTCTCCCTGCTTCCTTCGAGTTTGGCCTCAGGTTCTGCTGATGAGCTAGCTCCCCACGGGCTGGGATGGTGGTTTGAATGTGGTCTGGGCCGGGGCCCATGTGCTGAGGCCGGTTGAGGTGGCTTCACGAGGAAGACAGTGCAGGGGGAGGGACTGCAGGACCCCAGCTCTCCCTGCTTCCTTGTTGGAGATGGGGTGCTTCCTCCCACATGCACCCCCTCACTGCCACTCACGGAATGTGACAAGCGAGAGGACCCTCCCCAGTGCAGGTGCCCTTGAACCTCCCAAACTGGGCTTCACAACCCTCTGTCTTGATAAGGTGAATCCCCTCAGTTATTTCATCACAGCAATGAAAGACAGACTAGTACAATGGACCATTTAAATGCCCTAACTATTTTGAAAAAGAATTAAGGTTATTTTCAGAAGATAGTGGCAAAGATCTGTTTTCCTGTCTATTTAGAAAAGGCTAAAACAGGACAAGTTCTTAAGCACGCCGATCAGGAAGACTGCCAGTTTCTTATGTAACAGTGGTAATCACCAGACAAGGAAGAGAGAGAGAAGGCGAGGAGAGAGACAACATCCCGATAAGACTCCAGCACACAGAGCCATTCAGCCACTGCTTCCCAAGCTTGTGCTCTGCACTGGCTGTTCTTTATGTGCTGGGGTTCAAGCCTGGGGTTCAAGCCCTTCAGTGTCCAATGGAAGGAGACTGCAAATCACAAATAGAAGCCACACATGGAATTTTAAATTTCCTAGTAGATGCATCACCAAAGTAAAAAGAAACAAGTAAAAATAATTTCAGTAATAAAGTATGGCTAACCCAATTTGTCCAAAATATTCTAATTTCCAATCAATATAAAAACAGTTGGTGCTCTACATCCTTTTGTGTGCCAAGTCTTCAAATCCATTGTGTATTTGACACTAATAGAATATCTCACTTCAGACAAGCCATGTTTGAGGTAGTCATGGCTACCATATTGGACAAATGACCACCATATTGGACAGGGCCATTCTAGACAATAAACAAACAAATACACGATATATAATAATTACATGTATATAGACAATATAATTTTAGTATTGAGTATTGTGACATATTGTGGAGTACTGGGAATAGTAAGAGTATTCGGGAGAAAATGAAAACAGGACCAGTTAATAGATGATGAGGAGGCTATTGGTCAGGTGGGTTGAGGATGGCTTTCTGTAGAACTGGCATCTGAGGAGAACTGGAGGGAGTGAGGGAGAGAAAGCCATGACAAGGATGGAGAAGGAACAAGCCCCCTGGGTGGCGGGTCCAGCACAAGCACGAGCCCTGAGTTAGGACCCAAACAAGTACTGAATATGATAGCAGGCATGGAGGGAACAGTGGGTGGAGACGTCTTCGTGAGAGGGGGCCATCAGTACTGGTGCCAACTCTATACATCTCCATGCCCAGGCAAGGAATTTGACCTCCAGGCCTACCTCTTGCCTTCCAAGAACTTGAATCCAAGTCCACGTTTCTGATTGCTTCCATGTTGAAGGTAGAAAGTGTAAACTCTTTCCTGGGTGCTGTATTAGGGTCTTAATGCTCTAGATGTGGTTTGTTAGCCTGTCTTCTCCTCCCGTGTCCCCTGTGGTTTTTATATTCCTGTGACTTCTGTGAGTCCTTTGTACTCCAGACACAAGGACACAGTGTCCGAGGAGTTGGAGAGCATCTCTCTCTGAAAACCACTCCCCCAACATGGTGTCGGTGTCTAGCATGCCCTCAGAACACAGCTGTCCCTTTGGTCTACAGGGGAGTCTCTGGGACCCTTCCAATGGATACCAAAGATACTGCTCAAGTCACTTTTGTAAAGTGGTGTAGTATTTGCATACAACCTTTGCACATCACCTGTATGCTTTAAATCATTTCTAGATGACTTGTCAATACCATGCCAATAGTTTTATATTGTATTGTTTAGGAAATGACAAGAAACGTGTCCGATCAGGTGCAGTTTGTAGAACCCATGGATGCGTAGGGCTGACTGCATTTATCTCGTGTCTATTGCCGCCCTGGTTAGAAAGAGGACACATAGATGCATTATCAGCTCTTCTCCAGAATCAAGCACTTGCAGGCTTTCATTCTTTCCCTGAACTGAGGAAGCCTGACTCAAACAGCTTGTCTTTGTGCTGCTAATCAATGCCAGGCTCCACACTCTGAACACTCGCTGGCATTTACAGGGCTCCCCCACAGCAGGGCCCACCAAAAGCTGCCCCTTAGGCTGAGCATGAAGGAGCTTTCTGTGGGGATGTGAGCCCCTGAGGCTGCCTTCCGCTGAGCCTGGCCTTCAGCAGCAGGGTCTTTGGTTGCATTCTGTAGTCTTCCCCCAGTGGATAGATGCACTTTAGGGCCTCCTTCCCTCCTTCTCCTTTCCCTCCCTTCCCCATGCCCCTTTTCCTGCAGTCACCTGAGCTTCCTGAAAGAAGAAGGTAATATGGCCACCTCCACTTCCGGCAACCCCGGGAAGTTCTGAGCTGAACAAGTTATGCTCATGGCCCCATAAGGTGGATTATGATGTCCCCCTATCTGAGGGAGCTCTCTGGGGAAGATCTAGGATTCCTATTGCAGTGGCTGTGGGGCTGCTGATTACCAAACAATTTATTATAACCCCAGGGAAAGAAAGGCAGTGTCACTCCTCCCACAGCAACTTAGGCCCATTAACCGATGCCCTACCCACCCGGGATCCCATCACTCCATGGTCTGACCTGGTTCAGCTCCTTCACCTGCAGTGGTTTTTTTATGAATGCTCCCTAAGTTCTGCTTTAATCTCTAAGTAAACAGATGAAGAGTGAAATTAAGAGGTGGAACCACATGTTATTTCCAACATTTTCCAAACTTGATCTTTGTGATCTACGTTGGGTGCCAAGTTTCTGTCTCTCACAGTGTTTTGTGCTCCTTCCTCCCATGCTCGGGTCCTCCCACCCCTCCCTTCTTTGTCCTCCCAGTGCCGACAGGCAGGAGTTTAGATGTGGGCTGGTGTGCATCCATCCATTCAGTTTAAAATTTGCATGTTCTCGGGTTGGCATATCACAAATAGGCTGAGGCAGGAAAGAGGGAAAAGCTTCTAAGAGTGTTGGAAGGGTTTTCTGCTGCAGCAGCAACAGTTCAAATACCACATTAGTCAGAGCAAGTCACGTTAGCTGCTGCCTCAGATCAAATGCAGATCTCAGTGGCTCAACCCAGTACAGGGTTATTTCTTGTTTGTTTCAGAGCCCAGTGTGGGTTGGAGGTGGTGCAGGTGGCGGGTGGGGGTGGTCACACAGGGACCCAAGCTGTTCCCCTTATGTGGCCCTGCAGCATCTTCCAGGCACGGCCTGGCATGTTCATTTCCCTCACACCCCACTGGTCAGAAGCCAGCAGAGGGGCTCAGCGAGCTGGGGCAGGGGGCTGGGAAGCGGCGTCCAGTTGCGTCCCTGGGGAGGAGTGTGGGCCACCTCTGCCACAGGTAGGTGTGAACATGTGTGTGAATAAGTTTTGTTCTGTGTTGCACAGGTAGGCGAGCCAGAGGTAGTTTGAAAACCATAAAGAACGTGTTCTTAGAGGGACACTCTGCCTCCAGTGACTCCGCCGAGGGACTGTAGAGGAGTCTGGAGAGAGTCCGGAGACTCCTTGATACCAGTGGTTTCTAATCATTGTGAGGTTTCCTTTTTCACACGGACATCCCCGGCCCCTCTGGGACTGGTTCTTGTGAAAGGTGTAAGGTATGGATCCGGTGTTATCTTCGCCCATTGTCCAGGGCTTACCTTTGCCCTGCCTTTATCAAATACCACATCTCTGCCTGTGCTTGGGTCTGTCTTTTGATTTTCTCTTCTTTTCCACTGGTCCATTGGTCTGCTTATGCACTGGTACCACGCTGTTGAAAGGTCCACTCGGATGTCTGGACAGGCATTCTTGCATAACCAGGCATTCTTGCATAAAAGGCTTTTCCTGTGTTTTTGTGTCACTGTTTCTGGGAATTGAACCCAGTCCTTCACTGAGTTACACTCACAACCCTGCTTGCACGTTCAGACAGAAGAGGCTCCATATCAATTATCTAGCTCTGTGAAAAACCTAGCTGCTGTTTGTTTTTTTCGGTACTGGGGATTGAACTTGGGACCTTGCGCTTTCGAGGCAGGAGGCAGAACCACTGAGCTAAATCCCTGGCCCTTGCTGCTGTTTTTTGAGGGATTGTTTAAAATTTAGAAATTGGGAGAACTGCCATCTTCCCAATATCATTCTGCCCAAGGACAAGAAATGTCTTCCCATTCATTCTTTTTTTCCCTGTGTCTCTCAGGAGCGTTTAAGAAGAGCTTTGCACATTTCTTGTTATGTTTATTCCTAAATATTTTATCTTCTCTGTTGTTATCATAAGAAGCTCTTTCTGATGGGTGTGGTGGCACACGCCTGTAATACTAGCACTTGGGAGGCTGAGGCAGGAGGATCATCATGAGTTCGAGGCCAGCCTGAACTACACAGTGAGACCCTGTCTCAAAAAACAGAAAACAGGGCTGGGGATTTAGAAAACAGGGCTGGGGATTTAGCTCAGTGGTTTCGCTGCCTGCTGTGCAAGAGCAAGGACCCGAGTTTGATCCCCGGTACCAAAACAAACAAACAAACAAAAATAAAAAACAGAAAACAGAAAACATACAAAAAACAACAACAAAAATAAAAGGACCTTTTCCTTTCTCTACTTTTACATCGTCTAAATGCTTATTATATATTCATAAAGGTTATGGATTTTCATACTAATCTATATCCTGCTATCTTACCGATATTTATTTATTTACTTACTTATCTTTTTGAACTTCAATTTTTTTCCGACCTGCAAAATTCCCAAGAACCGCCTAAGGAATATTTCCAAATATACATGTGGAGACCCCCTTCCGAATTCTACATGGCAGGTGTCAGGGAGTCGTTATTGCTGCTATTGTTTTGAGACAGGGTCTCGCCATGCAGTCGAGGCTGGCCTCAAACTTGCGGCAACCCTCTCTCCTCTTCCTCCTGAATACTGGGATTACAGGTGTATGCCACCACCTCTGGCTTGTGTCAGGGAGTTTCGATGCTTCTTTGGTCAAAACCCACTGCCGCAGAGCCACAAGTCCTCAGATCCGAGGGTCGAAAGGTGAGGCTGGGCCGAGCAACGCATGCGCCGCCAAGAGGAGACAGAGGGAAGAGCAGCATCTCAGCAGCAAAAGCCTGGTTTGAACAGCAGATGGCAGACAGCCTGGGGCTACGAAGGGTGGAAATGCCTTGGACACCTGGGCCGGAGGCCTGGGGCAGAGCTGCGTGTTGGGACCACAGGTCTCCTCCCGCCAGCACAGGCTGTGCCGTGGAGATATGGAACCTAAGGCTGGGTCCCAAAGGATGCGGGCTACAGACCCCTGGTTGTTGATTTATATATTTACATGTTCATTTGGGGCTTCATGTGCCAGTCATGAAGCCCATCACCCAGTTCATTTTGCACCATGTCATCATTGTTGGTCCAGAGAACTTTGCTTTCTATGTTCTTATTTACTTATTTTATTGACTTACTTTTTCGGTGCTGGGAATGGAAATCCGGAGCCTCATGCATGCTAGGCAAGCACTCTACCAGCCCCTCACTCTGTGCTTAGTACATCTTGTTATTTTAATTTTACTTTACTATCAGTTTATTACTTATGCTTGTTATTATTATTTGTCATTTAAATATCTCTGTATTCCTCTCCCATTCTCCTTCCAAGCAAATACAGCCCATCTGTCCTGTTTAGAGTTTGTTATGCTCTGTGGAATTGTGTTGTAGATTTCAGTGTCTGTTTCACTTTGTCCGGGAAGCACTGAGACTATGAGACAGATATGTCTGTTCCTTCTGCCATCACAGTGAGGGATACTCAGGACCCACACCCACCCCTCCACAAAGGGCCCTGTGTGAGTTGGAGAGGATGATGCTCCCCACCCCAGCCCTGCTCCCCACTGGCTCAGCTCTCCCAGCCCCCAGCCTGGTGTGTATCACATCCTGTCCACATGCCAGGGTTCAGGGCCTTCCTCTGCCTCCCACCCAGAACCAGGCAGAGCAAACTGCCCAGCCCCAGCACCATGACATCTTCCCTCTCTGTACTCTGTGTTGGGACCCCTAGTCCTGTCCTCTCCCTATTCACAAAACACATCTTGGGCCACTGTGAACCATCCCCCCCACACACACACACACAGTGTGTGTGTGAGGAACTAGTGTGAGCAGAACTAGTGCTCCTATCTAGCTGCATTTTGGTGCCCGTTACCCAAGCCCCTCTGTTCCCCTCCTCCTCCCCAGGCTCTGTTACACATGGAGCTCTGTGTTTCTAACCAGCTCCCAGGAGAGCTCCCTGCTGCTGCTCCAAGGACCATACTTTGCCGGCAGAAACTAGGGGGCTCCTAGGGGGCTGGGTCTAAGCCTCCAGCCTTTGGGGACTGGAGTAACCCACTCTTCCCCAAAGCCTGGATGAGACAAGAGCCCAGGATGAAGGCACAGCCTAGCAGCCCTCAGTCCTCCTCCTATCCTTGGAAAGGGAGGGCTGCTCTCTCCACGTTGTGTGTGGGAACAACCACTGCTTTATCCTGCAGCATGTGCCCTCTCTGGCATCTGCAGCTGGAGCAGCTGTCTTCCTGTTCCTCTTCTGCTTTGGGCTGTGCCTTACATGAGGGGCAACCTCGGTGCTTATCTGAGCACCTAGCACAAGGACTGGCACTTGGCAGGTGCTGACTAAATGCAAGCTGGATGGATGAATGAATGAATGAATGACAGAAGAAGTAAGTGAATGCTGACTTCTTTGCCCAGACTGTCCCTGAAACAACGTCTGTTTCCGCTTGTGAGGCACCCTTCGAAAGGCTATTTTGCAGTGGCCACCGGTGGATCTTGACTTAGTCCTTGGAAGCCTCCCTCTCTCCATTTCTTGCCTTCTTGTTTCCTGTGTCTGCTTCTGAACCCTCAGCTGTAGGGTGCCCCCTTGTCCCACTGCCTTGACCTCCCTGCTCACTTTAGGACATCAGTGTGCCAAGCTCTGGGCTGGGGATCATTCTCATTCCTCTTTCTTCCCATTGCCAGCTGCTGCATGGAGACTTAGGCTCTCTGTCCAATTCCCCACCAACCCCAGTGCCAGGAACTTGCCCAACAGACAGCACTATGAGGGAAGTGCTTAGGGTAAGCCACAGGATGCAGATCTGGCCAGCTTATGCCAAATGGGACTTTCTCCGGGGCCTACTGAGCAGCTCAGAAGACAAACTGAGGTTCAAAGGCCAGGCCTGGAAACGACACATCAGGGCCCAGACCCCCGGTGTCCTGCAGCAGGCACACCAGCCACCTTGGGCCAGCATGAGAAAGTGTAAGAGCCACACCCTGCTCAAGAGTCCCCAGGGGGTGGTCACTGCCTTCCTGGGCCCTGGGCCACCTTGACGGACAGTTGGCCCAAGGATGCCCTCCATGGTCTTGAGTACTTACAAGGAAATTGGGTAATGGGAATTGGTTCCAGAGCCTCCCCCTGCCTTTCGAACACTAAATGTTCAAGTCCCTTATGAGAAACGGCACAATGTTTTCCTCTAACCTGTCACTCCTCCCATCAACTTCAATCCTCTCTAGCTTACTTGTTGCATCGACTGTGATGTCAGTGCGATCCATGTAGCTGTCAGTGGTATGGCTTAGGGAATCGTGGTAAGCAAAACCTGCTGTATGTATTCAGTCCAGATGCAACTTCCCCCCAGTATTTTCAATCCAGGTGTTGGATTCTTGAATGCAGAGAATGTGGTCACAGAGGTCTAATGGCACAATTGATGGGGTGGGTGGGGGTGGCTGCTTGGTTGTCAAATAAATCAAACATCCACTTAGACCTAGATCTCATAGGGATCTAAAGGGTTAGGGTGGGGAAATCTGCCCCAGCCTTGTGGCAGAGTATGGCTGAGAGTCCTCGAGAATGCTGCTTCCTGGTTTCCCATTTCTTGTCCCAGCTGGAAACAATGAGTCCAGTGGCAGGGAAAAGAGATGGCGTAAACCTCACCTCAGATGCAAGGAAGGGCAGGCCCTTGTTCTAATCCAGACATGGCCACTGAATGTGAGCTCCAGCCAAGAGGTCTGCCGAACGCTTGCTGGCTTCACTGGATGTACGAGGGCATGTGCACTTGATGCTGCACAAGGGAACATGCTTTCTAAGACACTGGTTCTCACGAATGTGGTATTGATGGAAGTGGTTTGCAGCAGACAGTGACAAGTTCTGTGGATGATAATAACACAGCTCACACCTACAGCATTTCCTATACGCCAGGGACAGTCCGGAGCACTCTAATGTGTTCATTCACTTCATTGTCACAATAATTCTATAAAGTAGATACTCTTATTACCTTGATTATACTGTTGAGGAAATGGAGGCACACAGAGGTTAAATAACTTGCTCAAGGTCACAAAGCTAAGCCCAGGAGCCAACTCAGCCCCCAGGGTCAGTACCCTTAGCTAGCACTCCACAAGCCTCTCTGACCCAAACTAGACAATTACAACAGCCCAGAGGGGGAAAATGCTGCTGTTTACAAAAGCTGTCTAGGTCGCTCCCTGTTATGGCTTGTGTCTAGATGTCCCGCCAAAGCTTCATGTGGTCATAGGTGGGGGTTTTTGGAGGTGGCTGGATCTAGGGTGCCTGGTGCTAGGATAAAGGTGTGAGGCTGGCATCAAAGGTGCCATCAGAACTACTTGCCCTGAAGGGAATATAAGGGATAGAAAGAAGGCTGCTGCCATTTCTTGCTGCTTGCTGCCTTTTCCCTGCCCTGCTTTGCCATGGACTCTTCCTCCGCCGTGCCACCTGCCTTGGAGCCAGCCAACCATGGACTGAAACCTTTCCTCCTTTAAACTTGGGTGCCAGGTATTTTGTCTCAGCAGTGCAAAAAGTAACTAAGGCACTTCCCTTCCCTCCTTAGCATTGCCTAAATTATCCGTACACTAAATTATCAGTAACCCTTTCGATATAGCTCTTCAGCCCTCCACTGGGCTTTCCCGATCTAAACATAGCTGTTACCTCATTTGCATTCCAAGGCCACATTTTGCTGTTAGGTCAGCAGTACCCATTTCAAAAAAAAATGTCTTTTTTTTTTTTTAATAAAATAGCTAAGTGCACGTGTGACCCACTACTTTTATTCGCTAGCAGTCTACTTTATTTTTGCCCAGTGACAACCCCAGGGAAATACTTTTCAATGTGTACAACTTTTCTTCGCTTCGCTAACCTGATTAGTCAGTGGAAGAATTTCTCCTCCACTGCTGAGTCCAAATCTCATTACAGTGCTGGGGCCCAGTTAGCAATTAACTGACATTCTGGACTTGCCAGATGCATTTAAAGAAAGTGGCACGTGGGTGGGGACCTGTCCTTTCATCTTGCTTTCATCTTGCTGTATTTGATTAGACTTAATGACCTTTCCCAAGAAGCCTGGTCCTTGTGCTTAAATATATAGTAAAAACCCCCCTTCACAGGATGACTAATGGTGAGGGCCAGAAGGACAGCTGGAGACTGCCCGGCCACCTTGATCTTGACCTATAGGAAGCTGAGGCCCCATGAATACCAGAGGCATGGCCTGCAGGTCAGAGGCAGTGCAGAGGCCAAACTCAGCTCTCCTACCTGGGTCCCCAAGTCCAGTCACAGCCACACCACTGACAAGATGGCTCTGCCAGATCTGTGTCCCACAAGCTCGTTATTTACTTAGTGACTTCCTTTATGCCAACCCATACTTTAAATTCACTGCATTTATTTTATTTTTTAATTTAATTTTATTTATGTTTTTGGTATCGGGGATCGAACTTGGGTCCTTGCACTTGTGCAGCAGGCGGCAAAACCACTGAGCTAAATCCCTGGCCCTGCATTTATTTTAAAAGGCTTCTTTAAATAGAAGGCAAGCAAACATTTGCCATAAAATAACAATAACCTTACAAGTAAAATCAATGACAGCAAAGCCAAGTTGTTAGCCTCTAGTGACAGACACGGGGCTGCTTTTGGGACAGTGCTGAAGGGACACAAACACCTGATGAGGACTTTACCTTTGCATCACTGAGACATCCGCTCAGTCTTCCCGAAGCCAGTTCGCATCTGTGTGTGGACAGATGAGAGTAAGTGGCCAGGTGAGGATCAAGGCACCTTTGCCTCTGCCCCAGGCTAGCCTTGTGCCAGGTTCCCCTCTGTGTGCCACCCCCTCCACTCTGAGGGTCCTCTTCAGTGCCTCCGTCCAGTGATGCCTTCGAAGATGGGGGTGACTTGACGTCAGCATCTGCTAATTTACCCCCCAATTTTGGTTCCAATTGATATAATTTCAGCAGGAGCCACACTGAAAGGTTTTAAAATTTGCTGTTTGATTTTTCCCCAGGCTGGTAAAAAAAAAAAAGCAGCAGAAAAAAAGCAGGGAAGTGCCTTTGTTTTCTACACCTGTCCTCCTGTAATGACATTTCCAGTGAGGTACCCAACAGTGTCTGAGGAAGAGGCAACTAGAGACCAAGCGAAGGGAAAACAAACTCCTGCACCCATGCATATCAATAAGGCCTCATATCCACCCCAAGTGCCCTTTCTCAGCCGTGGGTGTCAATGGCCCCAAACATCCTATGCAGGACATGTTTATGCAGAAGAAATTTAAGACTTTACGGGAAAAAATAGAAGAAGGAGGCTAAGGCAGCAATGATTTGAGGAAAACGTGTAGACACACATCGAGGCAGAAAACAATCAGTACACCCTGTCACACGTTTCGAACATTTCTGACTCCCCTAGTTGCATTCTCGGGTGCACCCTAGCCTAGTAACAGGATTGTTCTATTGTTATTTGTAAATGTATTCTGTTTTGTAGATATTATACATAGTACAAAGTGTTTCCTTTTTCCTTTCTCTTCCATCATCCAAATTTTCAATGATTGAAAAGAGATCTTTTTTTAAAAATTGAGAATTGCTGAATCCCAGCTCCCAGGTCCCACAGGGATTATAGGGGAAAGGTAACTCAAGCTGCAGGATGGCAAAGGCAACCAGTGTGGTGGTGCTCTCCTGTCATCCCAGCACCTGGGAGGCTGAGGCAGGAGGATTGCTGTGAGTTTGAGGTCAGCCTGGACTACATAATGAGTTCAAGACCAGCCTGACCTACATAGTAAGATGCTGTATCAAAAAACAAACAAACAAACAAACAAGACATCAAAGTGGCTAACATATTGCATCGGTTAGTTCTTGCTGAATAACAAGCCAGCCCCAGATTCATTGGCTTAACATAGCCTCCGCTATGTGGCTCTTGATTCTGAGGGATGGCTACTTGGGCTGGGCTCAGCTGGGCGGTTCTGTTGGTCTCAGCGGGGAAGACTTGCGCTGGGGACTGGTCACTCGTCTGCTAGGGAGCCTTGGTGTCCTCTGGGTGTCTCAGAATTGGGATGATGTCACTTCCACCACATCCTATTGGCCAGAGCCAAGTAAGAGGCTGGCACAGGTACAAGGCACGAGAGCCAGGCAGTGCCTCTGTGGAGGAAGAACTTTGAAATCAGTGCAAAGAGCTGGGGACAGGGAGCCTAAGTATCCACCCCTGCTGAGGAGCTGTCTCTCCAGTCTGTCCTCTGTCCCACTCTCCCTAAGCAGCTGGCTGCTCAGAGCCACTAGAAAGCTGGTCACTCCAGCTCTGCAGGACACCCTCATGTCCCACTGTCTTTGTCTTGCACTTTGTCACTTCCTGCCTAGGAATTTCCAGCACAGCTCATGCTCCTCAGCCCTCTGCATCTTTATAAAGCCACACAGAACCTGGGGACCGGAACAAAAGCAGTGGGCATGGACGAGAGGGAAACTCAATTCACTGTGAGAACTTGTTGGTTTTCATTTGAATTTTTAACATGTGCATCTATAACCTCTCTATTTTTTATTTCTTATTTTCAAATTTATTTGCACTAGTCCCCTGCACTAGTACCTTGAAAACATAAAAGTTGTACATATGAACCATATGATGCTTTGATACATGTACACATTGTGTAGTGTTTAAATTAGGTTAAACGCATCTATGTCTTCAAACAGTTACCATTTTCATTCTGGTGAAAACTTTCAAAATCCTTTTTGCTAGATTTATTTTTTTGAGATAAGTCTAGCTATGCTGTTCAGGCTGGCCTCAAACTCATTATGTAGCCCCAGGCTGGCCTTGAACTCACTGTGACTCCCCTGCCTCAGCCTCCCAAGTGCTGGAATTACAGGCAGGCACCACTGTACCTGGCTCTTCTAGAGTTTTTAAATGTGCATTGAGTTATTATTATCCATTGTTGCTCTACTGTGCAGAGCTTCTTGCTCCTATCTAACTGTGACTTAGTACCCATGGGTTAATCTTTCCCTCTCTTTCCCTCCCTCCTCTGGATCTATTACTTTAACTTAGTGATAATGAAATCCCACCCTGTCATGCTCTATCTACCACATGTTGGGTACTGGGCTAAGGACTCAACCTGCATGGTTCTATTCAACTCCATAAAATAGAGACAAATCTCAGTTAGCCTTACTTTATAGAGCTAAAAGCTGGGTAAGTGCCTGCCCACGATGAGGGACTTTCAAGTGGGTAGACCCAGGATTTGAACCCAGGCTCTCTAGCTCCAAGGCCTGTGGCCCTTGAGCTGCTCTCTCCTGCCTCTTCTTCACACAGAATATCTGGAGAGGGCTGTCTCCACTCACTGTCTCCACTTATTTTCCACCCACCTCATGAGTCAGTGCAAACTGACATCTACCCTGATTTGTCTATACACTGGGTTCTCTCCAAGGTTACAATGACCTCCTTGTCACTGAAATAACTGCACATGGCGCTGTCCTTCTTTTGCTTGATCTCCAGGCCACTTTGGACGCTGTTGGCCACAGAGTCTAAAGAGAGGGTCTCCATGAAGTCTCCCATGTGCTGTCCACTGAGAACTCAGAAGCCCTGCAGTGGCTCTGACCTCACTCCCCAACCCAGCTCCCAAACTGATTCCCTTTCCTTCCTTTACATCCTGCAGTTCAGGAAGGCACCCACCAGGGAGGGACACGAACATGAAATCCAAGCCTTGGAGGGGGTCACTGCAGAGGCTGAGTGGGAGGGGCCGACATGCGCAGCACCTGCAGGGGCAGCCTCTTCCCAGACACAGGGCAGTAGCCAGGCTCAGATGCTGCCTTCCCAGGCTTTTGGTCTTTTAGAGGAAATACAACCCAGTGTCATTATGTGAAATGTCTTTTTTTGTTTTGTTATGTTTTGCAGTATTGGAGATGGAACCCAGGGCTATTGCACTGAGCTACATCTCCAGCTCTCTTCTCGTTCTCTTTTAAAAAAACATTAAAAATTTTTGAGACAGAGTCTCACTAAGTTGCCCAGGCAGGGCTTGATCTTGCAATCCTCCTGCCTCAGCCTCCCAGAGGGCTGGAATTACAGTCCTGTGCCACCATGCCTTGCTAAATGTCCTGATTTTCAAATGTTGGTTACCAATTCAAATAGTGTAAAAACACTGCCCTGGGCAGATTGCTGCCAACCAGTGCAGCGTGCAAGTAGCCACACCAGAGCCCTGTCTGTCTCCTCCCCTCTCTTGGCTGCCATGGGTGCACCTGTCTCCTACCAGACCTCTGTCTTTGGACTCACGAGTCCAGCTGCCCACAGGCACCTCGGTAGGTGGAACCGTGGCCTCTGCTCTTTGAGAGAGGTTGGATTCTAGATTTGCGATGTGAAGTCACCAATGTCTAAAATTCACTTTTCCAAAATTCAGATGGAAAAGTACTTTTTCTTGAGTCAGACTGTGGGCCACCCAGCTGCCACCTCCAGTCTAGCATGAGCTAAATCATCAGATGCCATGCCATGCTGGTCCTGCATCGCCAGGCCCTTGGTCCATCTTTCTTTCCATGGGGCTGGCAGGGTGTCCACCTTCACAGTCCTGGGTTTTGGGAAAGAAGGCAGGCCCGCAGGGGAAAGCAGCTCACCAGGAAGTAACAGAACTGCTTGGAGGAGCTTTGTTCTGAGGCTTCATATCTCTGCTCACCTTTGTTTTCCTGGGTTTGATGGCACGGAGGCTACCTCTTCTCCATCGCCTACTCTGTGCACCACCTCTCTTCCTACTCTCCTTTGCTCTTGCACCCGGAGTGATTTATAACTGAGGTATGTAACATCCAAAATTCCTTTTATGTGCTTTTGTCTTTATGAGTACATGTCAGCAGTACATAACGATCACATTCTTCTTGGGGACTTGCACAGAACACATCTTAATTCTTTCTACTTCTCTTTCCTCTTTCCTTCTCCAACAACCAGAATTCTAGTGACTAGACAGCTGTGTTCGCATAAACTAAACTTGTTAGTGACAGAAACTCTTGGTTTCCTTACTGTCTCCTGGCTCATTCTTCCCCTCTTCCTCCTCACAGGAGTTTTCAGCATGTTCCACCCTCCCCAAACCCCAGAGGGTCTCTGAAGGTCACACAAGAACACCTGTGCCTCTTTTCCTTGAGTTGTCACCTGCTTTTTCACCCTCGGTTGTAGGAGCAGATTCGGTCAGCTTGTACTTTTCCTGGAGATTGTAGTTAGCAGTCCTGCTCTAGAGGTCTCTGGACACAGTGCAGGAAGGACCTGGTGGTTCTGCGACTTCCTTAGTGAAATGAAAAGGCAGCAACAAGACTTCTGCATCTGCAAAAGCAAGTTGAAGTGCTTTCCTCTGTTCCTCCTGTTAAATGCAACTAAACCCCCAGGCCTTATGCCTAAAACAGCACACGAAGACTCTGAAAGGCGGAGAGAAAAGACAGACCAGCTGGGAACCCTGGGCCACCAGGGACAATGCAAGCACCCTCCTGCTCCCCAGCCCTGGTGCTGGAGAAGCCAGGATCCCAGGAATGCCAGGCCAAAATGAAGACTTACCGAAAGCTGGCTCTTTCTAGCCGAAGCCAAGCAGGACAGAAAACTCCCAGAAGATAAGTGCTCTATGCCAGTCAAACATAAGGGGGGAAACCAAGCCCAAACCAAACTTGGCTACACCCACAAAGGCCGAGCGGGAAACTGGGACCTCTGCCTCCACCTAGGAGTGATGGGGGTGTCCCTCCCCCTTTTGTCTGAGTTGGCTCAGAACAAACAGGCAAAACAGAAAGCTCAAAACAAGACTCAGAGTCTGATGCTGTGATCTATAGGTGACCATATTTCAGGAGAAAATCGCTTGTTAAGAAACCAAAATATCTAACACTGGACAAAAACAAGACAATCAACAGATGCCAACAGAAAGAACAGCAATTATAAAGCAGCCATGATAAAAATGCTTTCATGGACACACTAAAATCCAAGTATGGACACACTAAAAACAAACAGAAAACAGAAAGTCCTAGCAAAGGAATGTAAGATATAAAAAAGAACCAAATAGAAACTTTAGAGCTGAAAAATATAGTAACAAATAAAATGCTTAGTGAATGGCCTTAATGGCCAAGTGGAGGGGACAGAAGAAAGAATCAGTGAACCAGAGGGCAGGGATAGTGATGCATGCCTCTGATTCCAGCTGAGGCAAGAGGATTGCCATAAGTTTGAGGCCAGCCTGGGCTACACAGTGAGTTCAGAGCCAGCCTGGAATACAGAGAGACCCTGTCTCAAAAAGCAAAAACAAAACAAAACAACAACAACAGAAAAGAATCAGTTAACTGGAACACAGGAAAAAATCACTCAAGCTGAATGACAGAGAAAATGTACACTGGAGTGAAGCAGGAATTCTGCAACAGGGGAAGAAAGAAAGTCCTGGCCTCAAGGACATATCATACTGCCATCTAAAAGATCTAAGATTCATGTCACCAGAGTCCCAGAAGGAGAAGAGACAAGATGGTGAGGATGAAAGTGTACTTAAAGAAATGATGCTGAAAATGTCCTCAATTTGGCAGCAGACATAAACCTGGAATTGTTCAGATTCAAGAAGCTGAACAGACACCAAGTAAAATAAATCCAAGGAAATCCATACCAAGACACATCATAGTAAAACACCTGAAAACTAAAGACAAATATCAATTCTAGAAGCACTGAAAAAGACATGGTGTATTACCTACAAGACAAAAAGCATTCAAGTGGCAGCAGACATTCCATCAGATACCAGCAAGTCCAGAACAGAGGCCACAATGTTTTTCAAGCACAGAAGAAGGAG
>NW_004624974.1:139469-174504 GCF_000247695.1 Heterocephalus glaber | reverse complement strand
AAAGCTGTTAACCTAGTGAAAATGCTCTCTAGTGAAAATGCTCTCCAAGTGAAAATGCTCTCCAAGAATGAAGGGGAATCAAAACATGTGCAGATGATGGAAAACCAAGAGAATTTTTTTTTTGGTATTGAGGATCCAACTCGGGATCTTGTGCTTGCGAGGCAGGCTGCAGAACCACTGAGCTGTCTCCGGCCCATCCAAGAGAATTTTTGACAGCAGAACTACCCCAAAAGAATGACGAAAGGAAATGACAAAATAGGGAAGGAAGAATACAGTTAAAACATGAGTAAAAATGTGGGATCAAATAAAATAGGCCTTCTTCCTCCTCTTCTCTAAATTATATTTTATGGTTGAATCAAAAATTATAGCACAGGGCTGGGGATTTAGCTCAGTGGTTCAGGCGCCTGCCTTGCAAGCACAAGGTCCCAAGTTCAATCCCTGGTACCAAAGAAAAAAAAAAAGGTATTTAAAAATTAAACCACTATCTGATGTGGTTCTCAGTGTATGTAGAGGGAATAGATGAGGCAGCTGTAGTATTAAATGGGTACAGTAAGGGACATAAGAGGATATCAGGTTTCTATAACCTCTAGAATTGGTAAAATTACATAAAATGCAATTCAAAGAACCACTAAGAAATCTATACAAAGATATATACTCAAACACTGTTTAGATAAATACAAATGGAACTCTAAAAATTCCTGTTCAAGCAACCCTCAGGGAGGCAAGAAAAAGAAAATAGAAAAGGTAACAGCACACAAAAGAGAACAGCAGACTTAAGCCCTAACATAATCTTTAAATGTAAATGGTCTGAAATTACCAATGCAAAGATAGACATTGATACAACGAACTACATTTTTAAAAATTTATTTCTGACTTCTACATAAAATGTACATAAAATGGTACAACATGTGAAGTTTTGATACATGTATACTGTTTAAGGCTTAAATCAGTTTAAACATGTCTATCTCTTCAAACATTTATAATGAAAAGTTTCAAAATTCTTTCTCTTAGCTTTTTGGCACGTGCAGCCCATTATGTACACCCTGTTGTACTGCAGCCCACTAGAACTTCTTGCTCCTGCCTAATCCTAGATCAGTACCCACTGACTGGTCCTTTCTCACCTTCCTTAGCCTCCTATCACCATTGCTGTCTTCCCTAGCCTCTAGAAGCTACCATTTTATTCTCAACTTCCATGAGCTCAACATTTTAAATTATGCTTATACGTGAGAGCACAGAGTACAGTACTTGTTTTTTTGTGTCTGGCTTACTTAACTGAACATAATTATTTCCAGTTTCACCCCTGTTGTCAACAAGACTTTCTTCTTTTATGGGTCAGTAGCATCCTACTGTGTATAGGTACCACATTTTCTGTATCCAACAAATTTTTAAAAATGATCCAACCATGCGTTGTTCACAAGAAACTCACCAAAAATACCATGATGCTCAATGTAGAAAATCCTGAGTAAGTTGCAAACAAAAGCAAAATTCAAACCCTCCTCTATTATGTCTGATAAGTGAGCTCAGGAGGTCACAGGATACAAGATCAAAAGACAAAAACCAATCTTATCTCCACATACTTGATATTAACATGTAGAAACTGACATTAAAAGCATATGACATCTATAATTAGTTAAAATAAACAAAAGTGTACATCTGACAACCATGTGCAGGATTTTATGCTGAAACACTTCAACCTTGATAAAATAAATCAAAGAAGAACTAAATTAATTGATAGATATACCATGTACATGGATTGGAATTCTTGTTCAGCTTTGTTTTTTGTGGTTCTGGGGACTGAACCCAGAGCCTTCACACTGAGTTATACCCCCAGCCCTTTTTTTATTTTTTATTTTGAGACAGGCTCTCATTAAGTTGCCCAGGTTGGCCTCAAAATTGTGACCTCGGCTTCCCACAGACTGGAATACTTAAGAGTAAAAATGGCAATTGTCAGCAAATTGATACACATATTTAACACATTTCCTATCAAGATCTCAGCCACAGTTTTTAACAAATATAGAGAAGATTACCCCAAAATTCATACTGAAAAGTAAAGGAACTAGAATAGCTAAACCCACCTTATAAAGGGAGAAAAAAGTGGAAGGAAACGATCTGTCCAGTTTCAAGGTTTATCAGGTAGTTTCAATAATAAAGATTTGCGGTATTGGTGGAGGAATCAGCACAGATCAGTGGAGTAGACTAGAGAACCAGAAAAGACTCATACAGCAGAAAAGCAGAATTTGGTGCAGGTGCAGAAGCAGTCCAAGGGAATGGTGTCAGATTTCAGCAGACTGATGGTGTACCTGGGTGCGTACAGACAACTGAGCCTGGACCTGAATCTTATACCCTATACAAACATTCAGTCCCCATGGGTTGCAGAAGTAATGAAGTGCAAAACTATATAACACATATAGAAGAGCATCAGAGGAGATCGTCAAACGTTGGACTAAGCAGAGAACTCTTTGACTTAACACCAAAAGAATGATTCATAAAAGGAAAAAACTGATACATTGGGGTTTACCAAAGTTAGAACATTTCCTTTCCAAAAGACCCAGATAAGAGAATGAAAAGATGGGCTACATGAAGAAAATATTTGACTAGTCTAGAATAAATCAAGAACCTTTGAGACACAACAGTACAAGAACAATTAGGAAACATTTCACTGAATAGGACAGAGAGATGACAGACAAGCACACGGGAAGGGATACATCACTATTAGCCATCAGGGAAAATAAAATAAAACCACAGGGACACACTCAACAGTGGGGCTCAATTTTTTTTAAGTGGGGACAGTATTTAAGGCTGACAAGAACGCTTAGAAACAGAATATCTCATGGATTGCTGGGGGAATGTACACTGGTAGAGGCACTTGGGAAGGCATCTTGCTGGTCTCTTTTTAAAAATAAGCTTGCCATTTCTATGTGGTCCAGTAATTGCACTCCTGGGCATTCAGCTCAAGAGAAATGAAGACATATGTCCATGTAGACACAGCAACTTTAGTAGGATAGCCCCAGACTGCAAACAGCCCAGGAAAGCTTCGGTGGGTTTGAAACAGAGTGGTCCATCTGCACCTTGGAACCCTCTACACAACACCTCAGATTGATTTATGGTGAATGAAAGGAGCGAACGCTAAAAGGTCACCTACTGTTATGATTCCATTTACAAAACATTCTCAAACCGAGCAAATTGTGAAAATGTAGAACAAGGTCATGATTGCCAGGAGTTCTTGGGGAAATGAGGATGAGAGGGAAGTGAATACGGCTATAAAAGGGTAACTACTGGCGATCTTGGCAGCTAGGGAAATGTTCCGTTTCTTGACTCTATTAAAGTCAACATCCTGACTGAGAAACCATACTGTCCCTTTGTAAGAAGTCACCACTGGATAAACTGGCTAAAGGACATACAGCAACTCTGTACTATTTCTTACAGCTGCACATGAATCTATAATCATCTCAAGATAAAAAGAAAGTTTAATTGGTAAAAAATTGAATGCTAAAGAACGAGTAGAGGTCTGAGCGTGGTGGCACAAGCCTATAATCTCAGCACTTAGGAAGCTGAAGCAAGAGGATCTCTGTGAGTTCCAAGCCAGCCTGGGCTATATAGTGAGTTCAAGGTCAGCCTGAACCACATAGTGAGATCCTGTTTCCAAACAAACAAAATAAAACAAAAACAGGATAAGTAGAAAAGAGCATAGGCAACATAGTAAGAAACTTTGGGCCGGGGATTTAGGTCAGTGGTACCACCACCTGCCTTGCAAGTGCAAGGTCCCGAGTTCAATCCCCGGTACCAAAAAACCCCCCAAAACCCCAAAACATAGTAAGAAACTTCTTAATAATTTGTGGTAAATGTTTAACTAAAAGGAAAAAGCCAGATATAGAACAACACCCCTTACTCTCAAGAGTTGAGGTCTCACCATGTGGCCCTAGCTTGGCCTTAAATTCCTGGACGGAAGTCATCCTCCTGCTCCCTGGTAAACCAGGCCTAGGTGCCTGCCCCAGTTTCTTTACTCCCAAATTCTTGGTTGGCGGAGCACACAAATGAGTAACCAAGCTGGAAGGAGCTCTAGATTGCTACACAAGTCCTGCTGACATCTCTGCAAAGTCTCTCTTCAAAACTTTAAAACTATTTTGTCACGAAATGCTGGGGGTGGGAGCATTTAAAAAATTGTTATTTATTTATTTTTGTGAGACAGGGTCTTGCTATGTAGTTCAAGTTGGCCTTGAACTCTATGTAGCCCAGCCTGGCCTCCAACCTGTGGCAATCCTCCTGCCTCAGCCCTCTTGGGATTACAGGTGTGCACCACGACTCAGGGCTGGGGTGGGAGTATTTGAACCGAGGGCTGTGTGAGAGGGCCTGCCATAACCCAGCCACACCCAGCCACAGTCCCAGACAAATACAGTCCACTGAGCAGGCCCAGCTTTGCAACAGTCCCCAGCTCCCTCCCCCCAGGCCACTGCTTCTAAACCTCCCCAGCCTGAGTTCCCAGATAAAAAGTCACAGCCACTTCTCTGTCCAGCCCCAGCCACCACCCCCAAGGCAAAGGGCCCAGAGAGCAGCCACCACCTAAGCTGCTTCTCTAGGGCTATTGTTTCAGTTCTAAAGTCAGAGAAAGGCACTCCACAGCCCAGGGCCTCCTGGGACCCCAAGCTCTCGGGAGGACATCAGGACTCCAACTCTAGTGCTGGTGTCGCCTCTCTACGGCCACACTGGAAGTATCCTGGACAGCGTTCAGACTGACCCCAGCCTATGCAAACGCACCAGAGAATTTATGGTGAGCTAGGGAGGGTAGAGGGGCAGGCATTTGTCCGCTCTGGCTTTCCTCCTGGCCCAGCTTTTTACAATGTCTGTGTGTGGTGTCTTTGTGTATGTGTGTGCCTGTGTATGTGTGTGTATACTTGTGTTGCTTTCTGGGGATGTCACGTGTGTGTCGTGTTGTGTGTGTAACGCATATGGTATCTGCGTGCCCCCATGTGCAGTGTAGTGTCTGTGTACCTGTGGTATCTATGTGCACACATGTGTGCCGCGCGCCTCCAGACTTGTATGCGTGTGTCCCCGTGCCTGGTGCCTGTGAACGCGCCTGTGCACCTCGTGCCCTTCCGCCTAGTGACAGTCCCCAGGCGGCCACCTCGGGGCGCGGCTTCCCCGCGAGGCCGGTGAACGGGTGGCGCCCCGCTCCTCCCCGCGGGCCGGGCACACGTGGGCCCCGGCGCCGCCTCCCCGCGTCCCCACCCATTGCTGCTGCCCCGCTGCTGCCGCTGCCCGCCCGGGGATAAAGTGGCGGCGCAGACGCCGCGCCCTATCGCCGCGGAGCAGGCGCGCGCACACCGGAATCGCGGCGCTCAGGGACGTGACGGCGCGGGTGGCCCGGTAACCGCCCCCCGTCCTCGCCCCAGCCCCAGCCTGCCGGGGCCGCCGCGGGGTGGGGGCAGCATCCGGGGTCCCTGGCGCGCCCGGCGTGGGCTCCGCGCCCCCCGCGTGCGTGTGCATGCGCGAGTGTGCGCGGGTGTCGGGGTGCGCGTGTGTGTGAGCGCCCCCTGCGGCTCCCTTGCGCCAGCCCTGGCCAACTTGTCCCCGCCAACTCCGTGTTCCCACCCGGGTGCGGCGACCCGGGGCAGCGAAGTCCCCAGTCCCCGTGGCGTTCCGAGGACAGCGGCGGGCCCCGTGCCCTGTGCGCTCGGAGGCGCGCGCGGCAAAGTTTGTCCCGAGCCCCGAGGGGAGACGGCCTGGGGGACCTGCGCTCTCACCGCGAGGCGCCCCGGGGTGCCGCGGAGCCCGACTCCGCATTCCTGGCCGTGGGTGCGGGCCCGTGCCCCGCCTCCCGGCCCCGGCGATTTGTTTGGGGAAAGTGATGACAGGAGCTAGTGGCTGGGAATTGGCGCCCGGGGCCCGCCCCGGCAGGGAGGGGAGCCCGCGGGGCTGTCGGTGAGCGCGGCACCTACCCGAGCCCCGAAGCCTGATCTGGGCTCCAGGCGCCGGGCGGGGCGCAGGGCGCGGGAGCTGCTGTGACCGCCGCGATGAGAGAGCAGCCCTTATTTGCCTGGCTGTGATCCTCGAGGCTTGGCGGTTGTGGAATGCAAACGCCAGGACGTGATGGAAGCAGGTTTGTGGTGCATCTTTGGGATTTCAGAGAGGAGCATTAACCGGAGGCGCATCCACCTCGTCATTGTGCCCCCCCCCCGACGATTCCTCGGAGGCTTAAGGGAGATGGGGCTTCTTGCAGCTGGGTCTTTGTACCCACTGAGCTGACTATAATTTCCGCTTGATTACAGCTAAAATAGTCTTTAAGATGAAGTTTCCTGAAATGATTTAAAATAAACACAGATGGAAGGGGGGGGGGAGCTGTAATGAGGCACTTAAAAAATAAAGTGAGCATTTTCTAGAGAACAAGTGGGATTTTTCAGTCTTGGAGAGATTTGCAAGAAATGTATGTAATTTTTAAAAGATCTTTCAAATAGAGGTTTAAAAAAAATCAGTTTTAAAAAATGTTCCTGACTCTGCACAAGGCTTTCCTTCCCTGTCTCCAGGAGTTTCTGACTTTGGGATGTGTTTGCCTTTCTCGCCAGGAGTTGAAGACCCTTCCAGGATGCCGGAGGAAGGTTCTCCGCGGCAGCGGCTGCAGAACAATCCTGTCCCAGACTTTCCTCACCTGCTCAATGCTGATGGGCAGTACCTCTTCTGCCAGTACTGGAAGCCCAGCAGGCCTCCCAAGTAAGTGTTTCGCAGCGGTGGGCTGGGCCGAAGTGGTCCCTGCTCCTGCTGCCTGCAGAGCCACCCTGTCTGAGACCAACTTCCTTCACGGTTTGAACCCTGACCACTGCTGAGTTTTGTACTTCACCATTTTCTTAAAAATTAAGATGCAAGAGTTCTCTTTTTATGATGACAACTGAGATAACGGATGGTACCGTATGGCAGTTTTCAAAAATTCTGCATGACTTCGGTTTTTGCACAGGAGTTGATTTCATGTGGTACAGGCATTCATTTCAAATCAAACCCAACAAGTAAGGAAAAACCCCTAAATGCTAAAGAAAACCAAAATGATGGAGATGTGCCTGTGTAAAGATCTGTAGCTATTTTGACCTTTGCTCTCTATTCCTGCTTAATTCTGACCCTCAGAAGATGGTATCCCGTATGCCTGGGGGACAGGGGTCTGGGTGTGCCCTCTGATTCCCCTCCACCTCCCTCAGGGACTTGTCTTGCTGTGGGAAGCTGGCGTGGGGACTGCACACAGCCAGACAGCTAGTCTCCTGCTGCTGTGCTCCTCATGGGAAGAGCAGGAAAACCCTGCTTTTGTGTTATTCTGGGAAAGACTGTTTGTGGTGACCAGTTGGCCTGGTGACAGGCGAAGGTTTCCTGGCCTGTGTTCTGGGGCAGTGTACCTGTTCTGTAGGCCTCTTGCCTCCTACGGGAGATGATGTGGATCACGTTCCCCTCGGTGTCCGGGTAATCTACTACTGCTGTGCATTTCTCTGGTATCTTCAGCAAGGTGCATGTAATCTGGGCAGCTGCACATTAAAAACACACAAGCCCTGACTCAACCTCACAGCTCCAGAGCAGCTGTACCACCTTGCCGTATTGCTTTCTCTCTAGCACCTGCCCCAAGTGGGCAACAGGCTGATAAAACTCCTGCCAGTTTAAAAGGATTTGTGTCTATGTGTGCATGTAAGAGGAAGAAAGGAGGGTGAGAGGAGTCGTCAAGCATATGATGCTGTTAATGCTGTATTCTTACTCTGACTTACCTGGCGGTAGTACTGGGCACCCTGGTTAGATTCCTAACAAGTTACTGTGTGGTGAGTTACTTGGTTAATACACAGAGAGGGAACAGGGAATTGAAAGTTGCAGTGTTTCGTGTGCAGCCCCAGGCTTCGGGGGCTTTGTTGGTTGTGTTGCAAGGGTGTCCTAGTTTGGTGTCAGTAAAAGAAAGAGGGCGGCTGGGAGCAGTGGGCATGGCTGAGTTGGCTGCCCTTCCTGGACTGGGGGTGGCTGGCATCCTGCCCCGCCTTGCCCTGCAGGCAGTGCTCCCTGCCCAGTGCTTTTGCTCTGCTTGGAGACAGCAGCTCAGTCCCGGAGTTGCAACTGAGCTGTGTCTTGGAAGCCTCACCCGCCTTGTGGTAGATCCCGAGGGCAATAAGAAGGGGAGGAGGTGGCAGGGGGGCGGGGGGCCAGGGGGCAGGGGGTCTGCAGGGCTGTAGGATGTGGAAGGGAAAGAGGTCTGAAAAAGTCAAGGAAAAACAAAAAACGTTAAGGGCACTAGCACCGAAAGAAAAACAGATCCACCAGTATTTGTGACTCAGTTGACACTTTGTGTAGTGACATCCCCATTTTCTGGAAGAGGATTAGAGGTCAGCAAAGCTCCCATGGCTAGCCCAGCTGGCCTGGCTCTGAAGGCCACCATCTACCTGTCCTGCCTCCACTCCCTAGAGATGACACTGATCACCAAGCTCCCTCTTCAGGGGTGATCTTTGAAAGCATTTCACAGCTGACCAATGGACCAGAGGAGGGTACCTGAACCTTCCTGTGGACAGGTATCATCCAGTGTGCTGGATCTTGGGGAGGCCTGGGGTCCTGGAGAAGGGATTATGGCAGCCAGCATGGCAGGGAAGCAGTGGCAGTTTGGGGCAGAGGATTGTGCCAAGTGATGGGGAGGCTTCTCCCAATCTTAATGTCAGAGAGCGATAGCTGCCCTCTTGGCATGGTCTGGAGGAGGCACCCCCCACACATACCCGATCACCTACACGGCATCATCTACTTTGCTTCTGCAAACTCAGGTCATGTTGGGCCTCAGCTTCCCCTTGCTCCGGCTCTTTCCCCCTCTTTAATGCAGTCAGAGCTTTCCCTCCCACAATCCTGCCTCCTCCTAGTCTGGGAGACAGGGAGAAAACAAAGAGGGGACCCACTCTGACCCTCCCCCATGCCTGCTGTGCTGACCAGGGGCCGCCTTACCTGGTCTGCACCTGCTGCGTCCTGTTCTCCCCAGCAGAGGCCTTGGGCCCTCAGAAGCCCCTGGAGTCCTGTGGGCTGTCTTATCCAGAAGGGCGTGTGTGTTCGAGGGAGCCTCCCTTTGTTAGCACTGGTTTGGGTTTGTTTTCTGGGTAAAAAGCTGCTCCCTGGGCTTCTGCAGAGCAGCCCCTGGGGGGCCCGGGCTCCAGGTCCAGCTCTGCAGGTGCCTCGGGCAACAGCTTGTGAGTTCCAGGTGGCAGCTTTGAGCTGGCAAACCGGCTGAACCTGCTCTCCGGACACAAGCTGTGGCTTTCTAGATTTCATACTCCTCAGGCTGGGCACTGAGGAGGAAGAAGGCTCCTCTCGTGCCAGTCATTATGTTTGGACAACCAGCATGATGCTGCTTCTAACAGAGCAGGCCAGGGTCACAGTTCATCCCTCCATTTGGCAACGTCAAGACAGATTCCGCTCCTCTAGGAGTGTTTGCAGCAACAACAAATATTATGCTACTTATGGTGTATCTCATTTTAATTGAGTGCCAGGTAGGCCCTGGGGTTAGACTAGACCCTGTACCTACACGATCTCATTTAATGTTCACATCAGCCTCTGAGACCCTTACATTCTGTGTGTGTGTGGTGAGTGTGAGTACGTGCCTGTGTGCTAGGGATTGAACCCAGGGCTTTTGCATTGACCTACATCCCTGGTCCTTTTTGTTTGTTTTATTTTGAAACAGAGTCATGCTAAATTACTGAGTTGCCCAGGCTGGGCCCCAGCTTGAGATCCTCCTGCTTCAGCCTCCCAGAGTACTGATTACAGGTGTGCCCCACCATGCCCAGCAGTATGATTGTTACTGCTTTTCACATGAGGAAAATGAGGTCCAAAGTTATAAACCATTGACCAGGTGCCAGCCCCTAGATTTGCCCTCAATCCTTTTGACTCAGAGCCAGTTGTTCTTTTTAACACTGCTGAGCATGACAGATTGTGTCCCTACAGGTAGTGTTTTCCTGATTAGTCTTTACAGTTGGGGTTAGGGAACAGATCACTTCCTATAGTAAAAACAAATAGAATAATTCTCCTTCAATATTTACTCGTAATATACCAGAAGTGGACTTGAGATTAAAGAGAGTCACCCATTCTGAGGGGAAAATCTTATCATGCCCTGAGTGACCAGTTGCCTTCTCGGCTTCAGTATGTTGCAGTGATTCTTAGGTAGATAAATTCCCATTGATGTTATCAGCAGCAGAGCTGTGGATGTGGGGCAGTTGTTTATGTACCCCAGGCTGGCCACAAACTTGTGATCCTCCTGCCTCAGCCTCCACAATGCTGAAATTACAGGTGTGCGCCACCATGCCTGCCGTCGTGGGCTCTAGAGCTGGGAGTAATACTTAGTAACTTTCTATTCCACCCACCAAGTGCCCCTTAGGCCCTAGAAAGGATGATGACTTAGCTGCTGAAGACTCTTCAGCCATACCCAGAGCAGGGAAGGTGTTTCCGGGCCACTTGATAAATGATTAAATCACATCACTGGGCAGTGATGTAGTGAAAACAACACTGATCAAAAAGCCCTCATTTGCTTCCTTCTGACCTGGAAGGTTTTGACCCCTACAGGCTAGAACGAGGGCTGGAGCTGGGGCTGGGGGTCAGTTCTTGCTCTTGGGCTGGGGGGGAAAGGCCTGCTGTGGAGACCTGTGCAGGGGTGGCCTGAGGCCATCCTCCCCTCCTGGATCTTTTCCACCCACCCACCCTTCCTCCGGTGCCCTGGAGCAGCCATGCCTTCCTCCCGTGGCTTCTGTGGTGACTGTGGTGTTGAAGGTCGGGGCTGCCTCAGAGGGTGTGGGTCCCCCCAGGGGTGGGGTATCCTGACACGAACCCCGGGGACGTGAGTCTCTGCGCCAGGCAGAACCAGGCCTGGCCTTCTTTTCCTTTGTTACCCAAGGCTTCAGTAAAGTGGCTTCCTCCTCTGTAACCCTGAGGCCTTCCCATGACTTCCTCCTCGCCAGCCCCCCAGTGCCCCTGGCTGAGCTGTCCTGGGCCTGGTGTGGCCCTGTGGTTAATAGGAATTTCCGGCCGGCCCCTCCCCGTTCCCCGGGAGGCCTGCCCCAGGGACACCCCACCCCCACTCTCCCACGGGGTCTGATCCCTGTCCTTCCCTGAGGCGCGGTAATCACTTTCTCTGAAGGTTTCCATGCCATCTGGAATGCTGAGCAGTGCCACCTTGAGACACCTTCTCCGACTTGTCCAAATTTACCTGGAGAAGAGTCCTTTCGCCGGAAGCTGGGATGCTTTTTAATGACACAAAACATCCTTCCTTCCTGCCACTCTCAAAATGTCCTCCTCACGTCAGCCGACAGCCTCTTGGGTGTGGCACAGTGGCCCCACTGAGCCATCTGGATCCAGACCAACTCTCACTGATTCTCAAGATTCCTCTTCTCTGCCTTCTGGGAGTTTCCTTCTCCAAGATAAGCCTAGCTCCTGCCCTCCTGTGGGTTGTTAGGCTGGTATTCGGCGCCTGTCTCCCACCCTGCTTATGGGGTGAGTTAAGGGTTAGGGGACCTTCTGCAGGGTGTGCCTTTGTTGCTAGATGAGGTCCAAGGAGGTTCCCCTAATGAGGACCTCACCTTGCCCAAGTTGATTCTTGACTCATCATGGAGAGGAACTTCAGGAAAGGCAGAGGCAGGTTCCTTGGGTGCAGTTAGAGAAGTGCTCTTGAGCCAGCTAAAGCAAAGCTTGGCGTTATCAGCCAGGTTAGTATGCAAGGCATTTGCCTGTGTTTGAAGTTTAGACCTATGACGCCCAACCTATTCATCCAGTTACTGTTTCTTGGAGAGAGGAAGTCTCTGGAATTTATGGGTTTATAGTGTCAGAAGAAATACTGGTTGACATTATGGACTTAGTTTTTCTTTAAGACTTTCAGAGATTTGAGCATGAGGGGCTGGAGCAAAAGGGGCCCAGGGGTGAAAAAGACCACGATCTTGAGTAACTTTGATTGTATCGTGAAGCTGCAGTTACCTCAGAATTACAGTTTAAAACTTACAATGTCCTTGTCTCCTTTCTACCTATTTTTATTTTTTCTATCCTCCCCTACCTCGAGTGTAGACAGAGCAGAAAGAGGTATTTCCATCTTTTCATGCAGCCCTTGCAAAATCAGCACCCGGGACTCGGATAGCCTGATGTCCAGCTCAATAGTGTCGGGCTGGGCCAGCCCCGGCCGAAGCAAGCAGGCAGGGCAGCTCTTCTTGGTTTCTCTCTTGGCCTGAGCCAGGTTGCCATTCAGCACCACCGCCTGGTGGACTCTGCCTCCCTCTCACCTACATGGCCCAAAGACCCTGTCCCGCTAGTGTCATGAAAGCAGCAGAAGGAGCTCCCCAGATAGCAGTGCGTGGGTAGCAGCCCAGTTGTCTACTGACGATGATGAAGGGATTAGAGGGAGGAAGGAAAGGTGACCGCCCAGGTGTCTCACTAAGGGGCAGGGAAGGAAGGAGCTGGTGGCATCCATGGCACAGGGAATTTGTTCTCTGCCAGGAGGTGCTGGGTGGCTCTGTGGCAGTGAGGACACGTGAGGGCCCCAGATGCTTCTGAACATCATTGGAGCAGCATGGAATGAACCAGTGGGACAGATGGAGGACAGGGAGCATGGACTGCCACAGCCGGTCACGACCAGCAAACTAAGTCACTTCAGATGCCACCTGGGAAATATGAATTAATATTAATCACAAATGACTCCTCTGAAGGTGAGAAAGTGCTCATGATTTGTGCTCTCTCCTCACAATGGAGAGTCAGAAATTAAGCATCTTTCGGTTGTATCTGTGGTTTCACAGAATTTCACAGAATTCTTAACTCTGAGAAAATGGACCCTACTATGACTATCCGGACGGTGACATTATTTAAGTTGGATTCCCACCTCTTAGTAGCACCTCTATTCTCTTGTCTATTTTAAGCATCTCCCAAAGTTTCTGTCTCTCCTGTGAAGCTATTATTTCTCCTGCTGGCGCTTTTGCTTCTGTGATGGCATAGCGAACTGTCTTATTTTTAAATAGGGCATCTCTTCTGGGTTTTTTTTTTTTTAAGACTCTTTGAATAGCAAAGATCTTTTGATGGCAAGAGGGAAGGCCGGCTGCTATTCTTGCAGTTGGTTTTTCCAACAGCTTCGTTAAGGGATAATTTCTTCCACTTGCTATAAGAATGTTCTGTGGATACAAATCTGGCTTTGTTCTGCAGTGGAGGGTAAGAACCAAAACAGTGAAATCAGCTGCTTCCTGCATAGCACCCCTTGTCCACCCTGGTCTGTTTATCTGCACCTTTTAGGGTTAGGTCTTAATCCCAGATGCACTTTGCCCGTGAATGCAAACCAAACTGTTGATCATTGTATACACAGGGGACCAGGCTTTAGCGAAGCAAATGTGGCGGCTGAGATCACAAGATGACCCTTGTCCCATATTTTAGGGTCATCCAAGGTTCCTGTTGGTGGGAGGATCTTTTCATTCCACAGCCTTGTCCCTAGGGTGTGGGGGTGGGAATGCCTTGGGGGGGGGTCACTGAGGGAAACTGGGTGACATTGTTCTCTGTGTGCTGGGGGCTATGTGCAAGGCCTTGTGCACTGTGGTGGCCTGCTCCATTTGCAGCTGCTCTGAGCTCTGGTCCGCAGCTGTCCACCCTCCATTGAGTGCACACCTGTTCTCAGCACCCACACAGGGAAGCCACTCCTCATCTTCCCCAAGAAGTCCACACTCCATGTTCCGGGGTGGGGTGGGGGCCACAGCTCCATAGACATTTAGAGAGGAAGAAGGGAAAGACGGATGGACAATAGGAAGGCTAGAGGAAGGCAGGGAGGGTAGAAGCAAAAGAGGGATAGAGGGAGGCAGGCAGGAAGGAAAGAGGTGACAGGAGGAAGAGAGAAAGTAAGGAAGGAAGAACAAGTGAAGGAGGGAGGAATGAAAGAAAGGACAGAAGGGAATGTAAACTAGTACAACCACTGAAACTAGATGCACACCCATGTTTGTAGCAGCACACCTCATAGTAGCTAAATCTTGGAAGCAGCCTATATGTCTGTCAACAGATGGGTAAAGAAAATGTATTTACACACAATAGAGTACTACTCTGCCATAAAGAAGAGTGAGCTTGAGTCATCTGTAGGAAAATACATGCACCCTGAGACCATAATGTTAAGTGAAATAAATCAGACACACAAGTTTAAATATCACATGGCTTCTCTTATATAAAAAACACAAAATGTAAATAAAGGTCCAAATAAAGAATAGATAACAGGCAGCAGCAGGAAGGTAGATCTTTTGCAGATGGAAAGAGGACCAAGAGATGAAGGGAGGAGAGGGAAAGGGACATAAAAAGCATGAAGATGTGTTAGGTGCCTGTACCAACTCCCCACAAGGAATGTGATCATTATGTACTCCAAACGTGGACTAATAAAAATAAAAGGGAAGAGACAGGCAGGGGGTGGAGAAAGGGAGAAGGAAGGAGGAAGGGAAGGAAGGAAGGAGGAGCAGGAAAAACACCAGGCTGTTGCTGCAGTTGGTGGGCTTGCCCTGACCATGGGGTATTCTGGAAGGCCTGGGATGGCATTCGGCGCTTAGGTCTGCGGCCCTTCTGGCAGGGTGGGGATGGGAGTTCATGCACTTCCCTGGGAAGGAGGATGGACCCAGACTCAGCAAGTTGGAGGCCATGACTGGAGGCTCTGGGCATGCCTTCCAGGCATGCTGTATCAAGTTCACATGTGTCAGACAGGTCAGGAGGCCATCCTAGAGGCGCTGTCCAAAGGCCAAGTCATGCAGAGGAGGCAGGATGGAAGAGGAAACATTTCGTAGCCTTTTAAAAAATCTATCACATAGGGCAAAGATCTTTGTACTAAGACTTAGGACCATGGTTCAGTTTTATTACTGAATCTTTTCCTGAGGGTCTTTAGACAGGGTACCATCTCTTTGACCTTGTGGCAAGTTCCTGAAGGTTTGCATCTCATGGTGGCAGGATAACCTATGAGCTTCTCGAAGGCAGAATTTGTGTTTAGTTTTATCCCATCCTCTCCAGGATTTGCCTCTTGCAGAATTTCATGCCTGATACAAAATAAGGGACCAAAACACGTTTGTTGCATGTATGATTTTCCTGCCCTGCATTTGGAGTGGAGGGGACTGGGGTGGGGTGAGTCCCACAGTGCCCACTGCCATAGTTTCCCAGGCCACTTCTGCACAGGCGACAGAGCCCCTGATTCCAGAATTAGCAACGCCAAGGTAAGAATATTCCCTGTGGTACCTGAGAGCAGGTGGCTGCTCTTTAACCAACTTAACCTGAATGCAGAGCCCGGCAGGTGGAAATGCATCTGCACGTGGGCGCTGCAGGACAGCAGGTGTTTTCTGTTTTTAGCCTGCAGTCAGCATGGGCCCCAGAATGTGGAGGTGGAGTCTGCTTCCTTTTCCTGATCCAGGGACTGTGGTTTGACAGGTATTAATCAAGCTCCAGTGGAGGGTCCACACAGCTGGATTCTCAGGTCTGTAGGAGTCTGCACCTCTCATGTGCTCGGGCTTGTTCCAGCCCGCCTGCATCAGGTCCATTTCAGTTTGGAGACAGAAGTGAAGCAGCTCTGTTGCCTCCTTGGAAGATGCCTCTCCACATTTGTCAGGGAGGCTGTGCCAGGCGCGGTGGGAGTTTGCCTGTGAGCGCCACGAATTCTGTGCTGGGGCCTGGGAAGGAGGAGGGGGATTGGGTGACCATAAGCTGAGCCTTGAGGGTCCATCTAGGAAGGGGCCATCGAGGCAGGGAGGAACCACTTGTGCACAGGTATGGAGGCAGTGGGGAGGGAGTATGGCACTCTCTGAAATGACAGAGGATCGTGGAAAACTCTCAAGTCTCAAGTGCATGGCAGATGAGTTTGGAATGGCTGGCTTGGGAAGCTGGTTTGAAATGGGTTGGTATTCGGTCCGCAAGGGCAACTGTAACAAAATACTACAGGCAAGGTAGCTTCAATGACAACAAAAATTGTATTTTCTGACAGCTTTAGAGCATGGAAGTTCACCAAGTGTTAAAGTTTGGATCTTAAATGACCCCTAGAAGCCCCTGTGATAAACCCTCGGTCCTGATCTGTGGTAGTTAGGAGGTGGTGGCACCTTTAAGAGGTGGGGTGTAGTAGAAGAGAGTTAGGTCATTGAGGGTGTGGCCTTGAAGGGGATTATTGGGATCTGCCCCTTCCTGCTTCTTCACTTCCTGGTCACCCTGAGGTGAGCAGCTTTGCTCCACTGCATGCCCGGGTATGATGTTCTGTGCTACCACCAGCTCAGTGTGATGGGATCAAGGAACCATGGCCTGAAACCTCTGAAACTGTGAGCCAACATAAACCTCCTGTAAGGTCATTCAAATAATGTTCTAGAGCTCCATTTAGCTGAATTTCTGGACCCGGATCCAGATCCGGCCTACCTGAAGCTGTGCTTCTCTGTGGGGTCATGGTGGCCGTCCCAGCCTGTGTACAGCTACTGTGCATCTGTCCTGTGATGTCTTGTGTCCAAGGCCATCCCATCTCAGCAAGCCCAGTTGGCCCAGGGGCAGCAGCAGACACAAGATGTCAGCACACCAGAAATAAATTGTCATTCCAGAGTGAGTACCCTGTGCCACCCCAGTACCTGCCTTTTCTTTGGCCACCCTGCTTTTTTTTGGTTTTTTTTTTTTTTTTTTTTTTTTGATGATTTTTGTTAGTAGTGCCTGTCCCCAGCCCAGTGTCATCTTAAGCTAGGGCTGGTGACACCCAGTCATGGCCACTGAGACATAGGAGACCTATCTGGAAGGTTCTGGCTTCATGGTAAAAGCCAAGAGAGTGAACCTGAGGGTGGTGGCACACACCTATAATCCCAGCACTCCAGAGGTTGAGGCAGGAGGATCACCTCGAGTTTAAGACTAGCCTGGGTTACATAGTGAGTTCAAGGCCAGCCAGGACTGCATAGCAAGACCCTGTCTCAAAAAAAGAAAATGAGATTTTTCTCTCTATCCTCCCCATTCCCCTCCCCTCCTAGCTAGGAGTGGGCTCAGATGCTTGCAGCTGTAGCACCCGCCTTGCAAGAGTGGAGGAAAAGGTCTAGGGTCCTGATGGGACTCCTGAACCCACCTTGGGTCTTCCTGCAAAATAGACTTGGGTTCCTAAGAGATGCATTGATGTCTGTGCATCTTGGCCACCATTTGTGTTCTGGTTCTTCCAGCCAGAGGTGTCCAAAAGATGGAAGAGACAGGTGAGAAGCTGGTCAGGCTGCAGCAGGGCCAGGGCAAACAAGTAGGAGTGATCGTGGGAAGGAGGAAAGGCATTCTGAGCACCTATCACCCCCTAAGTAAAGGCACTGGTGATGTTGGACAGCAGTGGACGTGGGGCCCGAGCTGGCAGGGGGTGGTTGTTTCCACAGCGCCCTTTCCTCCATCTCTTGCCTCGGTGACTCTGCAAGTGTGAACCCTGGGGAGCCACTTTGGGATCTTGAGGGGAAGCCTGGCTGAGGAAGGAGCCTGCCTCAAGAAAGCAGAGCAAAGAGGTGTTGAGAGGGAAACCAGATCAAGGTCAGATGTCACCTCTCGAATCTGAGACTTGCGGTCTTGAGCCCTAAGTATGGGCAGTATCCTCCATCACAGTGGAGAGAATCATCACGAATCTGGACATGGCCTCCTTGGTGGCCATGGTTAGAGGCTGAGGCTGTTTTTTGGTTTTTTGGGGAGGGGGTTTTGGTACCAGGGATCGAACTCGGGTCCTTGCGCTTGTGCAGCAGGCAGCGAAACCACTGAGCTAAATCCCTGGCCCCATGAGGCTGTTTTTTTGATAAGGGGAAACTCTGAAGTAGGAGAAAAAGCCCAGTTTTCATGGAGTGTTTACATAAGCCAGAGTGGGGACGGAAACCATCCTGAAAGGGAATGTCAAGCTGCTGCCCCTGTGCGTGTGTTACTGTGTCTTTGGAGGCAAGAGAGACCTCCCTTCTCTCTGCTTATCATTTACAGGATCTACCAACCAGAGATTCATTTCATAAAATTCTCTTTTAAAATGCAAATACTTTTCCATCTTAAGATAGTGGAAAAAGAAGAGCAAATTAAAATTAAAGCAAGCAGAAGGAAGAAAACAGTAAGATGAGAGCAGAAATGAATGAAATAGAGAATAGAAAAACAAGACAGAAAATAAATCCAAAAGTTGGTTGACAGTGTCAACAAAATTGACAGACCTTTAGCAAGATTCATCAAGACAAAAAGAAGACTGAAATTACTAGAGTCAGGAGTGAAAGAAGGACATTATTACCAATTTTTCAGAAATAAAAAGGATTATAAAGGAATACTATGAGCAAGTAATAACATGAATTAGTAAGCAAAAAAACTACCCACAAAGAAAAGCCCAGGCCCAGATGGCTTCACTGTTGAAAGCTCCCAAACATGTTATGAAGAATTAACATGAATTCTTTCCCCCAAAAAAAGGAACACTTTCCAAGTCATTCTAAGTAGCCAGTATTACCTGGATACCTAAAACAAAATAGACATCACAAGAAAAGAAAAGTGTGGATCAATATCTCTCATGAATATAGATGCAAAAATCCACATGGGCCGGGGATTTAGCTCAGTGGTTCTGCCACCTGCCTCGCAAGCAGAAGGACCCGAGTTCGATTCCTGGTACCAAAAAAAAAATCCACATAAAATACTATCAAACATACTAAAAATACTAAGAAAAAAACCTATGGATTTAGCAACATAAAAAAAATTTATACCATGACCATGTGAGATTTGTCCCAGGAATGCAAGGGTGGTTTAATATCTGAAATACATGAGTGCAGTTAACCAGATGAGTAGAATAAGATACAAAACCATGTGACCCTCTTGATAGATGCAAAAAAAATAAGTATTGGACAAAATTTAATACCTTTTCTTGATTAAGAACTCTCGGAAAGATAGGAATAGAAGGGACCTCCCTTAGCCTGATAAAACAGCTACAAAACCCTCACAACTAACATTCCTGGCAGGTGGCAGAACCACTGAGCTAAATCCCCGGCCCACAACTAACATTCCTAATGGATGCTTTTCCACTACAATCAGGAACAACACCTGTCTGTCCATCTCACCCCTCTCTACACCTTGTACGGGGGAAGCAACACCTAGAGGTCCTGTGATGTCAACTATATTAAAAATAGAATCATAGTGGGGGGAGACTGGAAATATAATTGTGGTCATCTCTAGGTTGTGGAGTTGTGACATTTTACTCTTTGGGCTTTTCTGTATTTCCATCCTTTTCCAGAGGGACCAGTTTGGGGAATGCTATGGAGGACATTATACCTGAGCCAGGTCTTGAAATTGGATAGGATTTGAACAAAAAGGAAGTGGGTTCCAGGAAGGAGGACTGAACACCTGAAGGCCTGGTATGGATTGGAACAAATGGTCGGAGCACAGGCAATGAACTGGAAAGGACCTCGTGTGCCTGTGTGGACTTGAACCTGTGGGCAGCGTGTGACCTCTGAGGCTCCTTTGGTGAGACCATGTGGGACTTAATGCAGGGGCAGGAGCAGAGACCCCTTCGGGGGAGGCCTACAGAAAATTCTTATTAAGGCAGAGAGGGCAGCAAGAGAGAAATGTCACAGAAGAAACAGTGGGGGCCATCAGAGCATGGCTCCTGAAGGTCAGCAGCTGGCCTGGGTATCTCCTTCCCTTCCTGACTTGGGTGGTCCTAGCTACCAAGCAGGGAGTGTGAGAGGAGATTGCTTAGGAGATGACTCCTCCACAGTGCCCTTTCCTATAGCTCTTCTCAAAATGACTCGGAGACTCCCTGAAGGGAGACAAGGCTGGATGTCAGCAGGCTCCCAGCTTCCAGATCCCAAGTAAAATGGGCCTGGGTTTCCTGCAAAATCTTCAAGGAAAGAAACAATATACATAGCTGTAACTATCCATCTAGCCATCCACTCACCCATCCATCCACCCTAACCCATCTAACTATTCATCCATTACCGTCCATACCTCCATCCATCCATCCTTTTTTTTTTGGTTCCTGGGATCAAACTTGGGTCCTTGCGCTTGCTTGCGGGGCAGGCTGTGGAAACACTGAACTAAATCCCCGGCCCCCATCCATCCATTTTTAATCTGTCCATCCACCTGTCCGTTTTTAATTGACTTACCTATCCATCCACCCACCCACCCACCCTCAATTCATCCAGCTATTCATCCGTCATCCATTTGTCCATCCATCCATCAGCCCACCCACCCATCCTTGTTTCCATCCGTCCATCCATCTTTTAATCCATCCACCCACCCATTCATTTATTAGTTTAATTCAACAAATACTTCCTGTGCACCAACTCTGTGACAGGATTTGTGCAGGGTTGTGGGGGATGGAGAAACCTTTAAGCCCTCAGAGTCACTGCCTTCCAAGGGCTCAGCATGCAGGGAGAAAGGCAGGCAGCAAGCCACAAGAGTAGGTGCCAGAACTGCTTTAGAAAGTGGCAAGCATGATGGAAGAAGTGTGTTGAAAGTGAGGGGGAGGATTTTGAGGAGGATTAATGGCAATGTGTCTTTTACTGTAATACATTTAAAAATTGTAAACATTCACCATAGTTTTTTATTACACCTTATATGTATCTTTCTAATGATTTGTTTATAACAATTTCTATTTAAGCCTGGATCAGCTTTGGACAGGGAAAGCAAGCTGATCTCAGGAGGGCCCAAGCCTGTGTCTGCCATGTTGCTGGATACTTCTTTGGCTTACCTCCCCAAATCTCACAGCACCCGTGGGTGGTTAGCATCATTCTTGCCTCTTTGATTGCTGTAGATACTGAGACTTAGCCACATGCTCATGAGTGGCAGGATTAGGACTTGATCTCAAATTTTTTCGCTTTGAAAGCACTCTTCACACTCAGCACTCAGCTCTGCCTAGGAAACATTCACAGCACCGTGCATAAACCCAGTTGTGTGCACAGAGCTGAGTTAACCTGACAACCTCTGGGTGGTAGATGTGACAACCCGTTTTGCAGATAAGACTGGGGCTTGGAAAGGCTCCGTGGCTCAGGTCCTGTGTGTAGGAGCAGCAGGTCTGTGATGTGAGCCATGGTCCAAGCTCTGTCCACCCTCTACAGGTGTGGACCCAGCACTACTTTGATTATGCCAGCGTCGTTGCAGCTGCCTGTTTGGTCATGACGGAGCTCAGTGGCCTCATCATGTCTGTAAGTTGGTGGCCGTTTTCACAAATGCATTGCCATGCTGGTCTCACCTCTCCACTGTCCCAATAAATTCCTGATCAGTCGCTGCCATCCGGTTGGCATTTTACCACCCAGAAGAACTCAGAGCCATCTGCAGCCTTGGGGAGTTCATGCTGTTCTCCTTCCAGGAAAAAAAGAAAAAAACACCACAATGTTATATAAGATGAAGCCAGCACGTCTGTATAGGAAGGCTGGGGGGCCGCTCCTCCACCCAGAGACTCCCAGTTTGAGCAGCTCTACCTGCTGTTTCCTGCTGTGTTCTGGTCCAAAATAGCGTTGCAGCTGTCTTTTTAAGCAGAACCTTTATGAAGAACTCTATGCCATCCCTGTGTCGCACAGACCTGTCCTCCCCAAGATCCTCCTGGGCTGGTGCCGTGGGCTTCCCCATGACACCTCCCTCCCATCTCTGTGGAGTGCTTTGTCCTTTGTCCCCGAGTGGGGTTGGGGTGACCTGTGGTACCTGTACCACTGCCTCCCAGGATGGCTGGCCCAGCCCAGCGATTGCCCTGTCTTCCTGCTAGAACAGGCTCCCCCCACTCATTTTAGGGTGTTTTCTACTCCATTGTTGCAGTAAAACCAGCTGTGTTGTGCATACATGCGTGTGTGTGTGTGTGTGTGTGTGTGTGAACATCTTCATGATAATACCCTGGGAAATGAAAGTGGAAAGATAGGATCACTGGCCATTCCGGGACCATGACTCCAAACACACTCAGACTCTGAGAAGTCAGAAAGCAGCCAACAGATGAGCTCACTGCATCCCTTGGCTGCACAGTGGGGAAAGTGAGGCATGGAAGACTTGGCTCACCCATTCCCTGTTGGAGATACAGGTGGCAGTGGCGGGAGCCAGAGAGCTGTCTTCAGGAAGTCAGCAGTGAGAGTGATTGTGACTCCGGAAGGCAAGTGTGCAGAGGTGGTCTGCTGACAGCTGGGCGGCTAGGATGGCTCTGAGCCGAGTGACCTTTGAGCTGGCTCTGGATGGGGACCTGCTGGCCGGTGACAAACTGGGGGTGGGGACTGTCTGCCTCACTGTCTGGTGCTCACCAAATGGCGGCAGGGCATTTGGACTCCTTCTAGTTGTTTCTTTTTTTTTTTTAGTACCGGGGATTGAACTGGGGACCTTGCACTTGCAAGGCAGGCGGAGGCACCACTGAGCTAAATCCCTGGCTCCTTCCAGTTGTTTCTGTCCCGCAGCCCCACATGCTGTCTCCCAGACCTCAGCTGCTCACCTGACACCTCTGGGATGTATTTCTGCGGCTCTTTTATCTCCATATTGTTTTTCCTTAGTTTTTTTTTTTAATCAGCTCATTTTCTTTTTTACTTTCAATCTATTTTAAGAAGAGAGTTTATCCTAACATATGACACCAGATACCAGTGTTCATCACATGCTGCAAATAGAAAGTGACCACGAGAAGAAAGCAAAACCACAGTGCTGGATTCCAGCTCCACACGGGACTTGTCAGAAAGCCCCTAGGCTGTGACCTCACGGTGCCGAAAGGGGAGACGAGACATGTGGAGCAGATCAGCCCTGAGCTGAGGCTGCCTCTTATGTACCCGAAGATTGGCATGGGATGAGCCAGGGATTACATAACATCTTCCTGGTACATTTTGATTTCATTCGATTCAGTGGCCCCAAACCCTGTTAATGCATCCTGAGCTAGACCAGCCATGCACATCTTATAGCTGAGAGACTCCCTGTTCTGTACAGCAGAATTCTTCATTACACGGCTAGGAAATGTGGAGGGCTTTACCATCCTTCTAAGTCATCGCTGCTCTAGCTGTCTTCAGAAGTGCCTTCTGCCCTGATAATATGCACAGGCCCTTCCGAAGCTGTACAGGAGCTGCATTACCTTTGCCTGCAGAGCCCGGAGCACGGTAAGGCGTCCCAGATGGCATGTGTACCACCTGCAGTTGGCTGTGAGATTGGCTGATACCTAGGAGAGCTTAGGGGGCAGCTGGGCACCAGATCACCCCCTTTGTGCCTTCAGGTGGCTGGGAGATGGGTGTCCACGGCCTCCCCAGCACAGTAGACAAAGAACTGCCGGGAACTGAGGGCTGGTGCTCTCTCCTGGAGGCCAGGTCAGTCCACCAACATCTGGCCCTGGGCCATCCTTTTCCAGTATCTTGGGACAGCTCTGAAGCTCTTCATTAATGGACCAGACTACAAGTCACACGGTCTGCTGACCATTAGTGATTTCCCAGAAGGCTAGTTCCAAATATCGACCCAACCTGCCCTGAGGCGCCCTTTGGCTGAGGAACCTCTTCGGCCCTGGGGAGATTCTGCAAGCTGATGAACGGCCTTCAGCTCCAGCCTCTTACAGTCCAGAGCTGCTCTCCCAGGAAAAACAAATCACTCCTGGAGGTGGCAGCCTCCAACGCGCAGGGAGTTGGTTGGAGAGGCAGGAGCTATCTGGTGGTGGAGTCATCATTTCCACATAAGTTTCTAACCTAGTTTGCAGAGGGTGATTATCCATATCTTCTGCACCTCTAGGAGAGTGCAGGAAGAAGGGGAGACATGGGAGAGGGTAATTAAGCTTAATTAGGGAGCCCAGCATGTCAGCTTTGCTCATTATCCTAGCATTTTGGGCACCAGGACTGTGGGGCTGCTCCAGTCTGATCATGTTTTTATTGGTAGCAACCAGATACGCCCCTGAGGGAGGGGAGTTTTCTTTGGCCAAACTTGCTTATCTTCATTATTAGTACGTATTGGCAGTACATGGTGTTTATATTCCCTGTGTGGAGTCAATGCATGCAGTACACAGCACAGTTCCTTTATTCATCCCCTCATCTCATTTCTTGGTCCCTTCCCATTTGAGAAAGATCTCCCCATTTCCTATTATCTGACTTCTGTTTTGTTCTTTTTTTATAATTTGAGTTTCTCATATAAGAGAAACCATGTGATATTTAAGTTTGGGTGTCTGATTTATTTCACTTAACATTACGGTCTCAAGGTGCATCCATTTTCCTACAAATGACTCCAATTTCTCTTTTATGGCAGAGTAGTACTCCATTGTGTGTAAATACCACATTTTCTTTATTGATTCATCAGCGGATGGACATAAAGGCCACTTCCAAGATTGAGCTATTGTGAGTTGTGCTGCTGTAAACATGGGTGTGCACATAATTACGGTAACATCTGTCACTCTTTCAGGAAAATACATAGAAGGGGCTAGGTCAAATGGAATTTCTCCTTTCGCTTTCTGAGGAATCTCCACACTGGTTTCCATAGTGATTGTGTTAGTTTACACTCCCACCAACAGTGTAGCAGGGCTTCTTTCCCCTGCAGCCTCTCCAGCCCTTTTTATTATTGATTTCTTGATGATGGCCACTCTTTCTGAGGTAAGATGGAATCTTCAGCATTGTTTTACTCTGCATTTCTCTAGTGCCCTCTCTGGTCAAATTTTTAAACCTCGTACGGTGCTGTGGGGAGCCAGTCAGGTTCCAGCAGTGAGTTGGAGCTGTCATTATGTAAATGTCACAGAGTATCCTCGCACAAACTGAGGTGGTTGTGATAATGCTGGGCGATAACGGTCTTCAGGACGACCATCGCGTGTGTGGGCCTCTTTCCCCCACCTGTTGTGATGCATCTATGCATCATGTGACTGCATCTCTTAAACCTCTTTTTCTTGCAGTTCTGGGGATTGAGCCCAGGGTCTTAACACTGAGCTACAACCTAAGCCATTTAAAAAAAATGTTTTATGGGCCAGGGATTTAGCTCAGTGGTTCCGCTGCCTGCCTTACAAGCGCAAGGTCCCGAGTTCGATCACTGGTACCAAAAAAAAAAAAGTTTTGCTTTGAGACAGGGTCTTGCTAAGTCACTGAGTTGCCCAGGATGGGCTTTGATTTGTAATTCTCCTGCCTCTGCCTCCCAGAGTGCTGGGATTACAGGCATGCACCACCACACCTGGGTCTCTTAAACTCTTTTTGTTTTGCCTTAAATTTTCTACGTTTTATGTTTCATTTTTTTAATTGACACATTAAAATTGTACATGTTTATGGGAGTCCATGTGATGTTTCAGTAATGTTCAAATCAGGATATACAGTGATGCCTCGGCTCACAAACTTAATTCGTTCCATGACTGGGAAAAATGGCCACAGGGGTGTTTGTCATTGGATGTGGAGTTTGTGAATGGAAACAAAATTTGCCAAATGCTTCTGTTCACAAACCAAACTATTTGTCAGCAGAAGCATTCATGAACCAAGGTATTACTGTCTTCTCAATCATTTGTCATTTCTTTGTGGTGAAAAACATTCGGAATCCTCTTTCCTAGCTTCTTAGATGCATATAGTGCATCATTGTTACTTCTAGTCATTCCCCTGTGCCGTAGAACACCAAAACTTACTTCTCCCATTGACTCTTGACTGGATACCTGTGGTGTCTTACATCTGAAAGCCCAGGGCCTCTGGTACTGTAGGGACAGTTCTGTGTTGTGAGGGATGGGGCAGAATGTCCCCGTGTGCTGCCACTCCGGCCCCCACCTGACGTTATCTACGCTGTGCTTAACACAGCCCGACATATATTCATTTGCTAGTTAGTCTGCAGCTCCTCTATGAGGAGAAGGACTTGAGGTAACTCAGATATGTTCCAGAGCCTAATCCAGTTCCCATCCACACAGAGCCCTCCCCGTCTCCTTACTAAGGGAGAAATAAGAGCCGAGAACTGGCGGGGAGGAGTGCTGGCGTGGGTCCTCTTGCGTATTTCTCTTGGTACAGCTGTAACCATAGCAGTCTTCTGGCCACTTTCATGGGGCCTCATCTTCTCTAGAGAGAAAATATACATGTATATATTATGTAATTAAATAATTAATATAGAAATAAAATATTTAGTATAACTATATACTTAAGATATATGTTATGCTGGGTGCAGTGCACACCTATAATCCCAGCTATTTGGGAAGCTGAGGCAGGAGGATTGCAAGTTAGAGGCCAGCCTGGCCAACTTAGTGAGACCCTGTCTAAAAATAAAAAATAAAAAGGACTGGGGATGTACCTCAGTGCAAAGGCCCTGGGGTCAAGCGCTAGTACCACACACACACAGACGCACAGACACACACACACACACACACACACACACACACACACACATGCAGACCTCATATGTGCACTTTTTTAAAAAGGAAATAGATACTTTAGGAAATATGTAAACATCTCAACCTCATTCTGAAACATCCCTTTTTAATTAGTAACTGTCCTGGTCTGTCTTCTGTTGCTAATAATACAATATCACAGACTGGGATAAATTATTAAAAAAAAAAACAGGGGCTGGAGATTTAGCTCAGTGGTTTCCCCGCCTGCTGTGCAAGCTCAAGGACCCGAGTTCGATCCCCGGTACCAAAAAAATAAAATAAAATTAAATTAAATTAAATTAAAAAACAAAAAACAGGTTTGATTTGGCTGGAACTCCTGGCCCAAGGTGCAGGGCCTTGTCTGGTGCTGGAGAAGCCCTGAGCAGCACATCCTGTGGCGGGGATAGGAACTGAGTGTGTGTGTCTGTCCTCCAGCCTTGCTCTTCCTGGAAAAGCACCAGACTCATTCCTAGGGATTCCACTCTGCTGACTGCCGAGCCCCACTGCACCTCCAAACACCGCTGTCAGTTTCTGCCTTTTCACACCTCACAGTGGGGGGTAAATCGGCCACCTTCAAACCCTGGCTGCTAGTGCTGCTCTCCTTCCTCTCTGACCTCCACCCAGCTTCCTTCTCCGTTCCAGACCAAAGAGCCCTGGGGGACCCCCGAGCTGAGCTTAGAGAAGGGAGATGAATCTCAAGAGGTTTCTTGGAAGCCAGCAGGGGTGATGTGGGGACAGGCCAGTGGGCGGTTCTCACTGCCAGGCTGACCAGGGATTTCGATGGAAACATGTATGACAGCAGGGTCAGTCGTGGCAGGAAAACACTAGCTAATCACAGAAGGACCCGACATTGAATTGGGATGACCAGCCTGTCCGTGGTGGCCGGCTGGGCTCCCCCAGCAGGAAGACATGTTGGTTGATAAGATGGTAATCACAATGGCCAGCTTTGTTGTGCAGTCTGTGTCATTTGGTTCTCACTGCGGGTCCTGGCATTATCCCCGTTTCATAGATGAGGAAACAGAAGTTCAGCTACTTGACTAAAGTCACAGGGAGGAGCAGAGCCTGGATTTGAACCTAGGGGAACTGGTGGAGCCAGACACCGAAGGATCTTAGTAAAAACAATCTCATTTGTTAAGGTTCAAGCTGAGTGTTGTAGCAGAAAGTCCTCAAAGTATAGTAGCATTAATAAGATAAAAGTAGATTTCAGGGCCAGGGATGTAGCTCAGTGGTTTCACTGCCTGCTGCGCAAGCACAAGGACCCGAGTTCGATCCCCAGTACCAAAAAAAAAAAAAAAGATTTCCCTCATTTAACACCCCAGGGGTGAGCAGTCCAAATGTGTAGGACCCCTCTGCTTTTCATAGGCAGCCAGAAACCCTGATTCTGCCCATTGTGATGCCACAGTCTGGCATCATTACTCTGGGCTAGTCATTACCTCTCTGCCCGGGCTATGGAAAGGAGAAAGAGAACAGGTCTAGGCAAGCAGAGCATTGGAAGCAGATGTCACAGAAATCTCATGCATTTCTTCTACTCCTGCTCTACTGGCATAACTAAGGCCACGCTTAGCTGCAAGGAAGGCTGGGAAATATGGTCTCTCTCTGAGCCGCCATATGTCCTGCTAAAATGCTATCGCTGTGGAAGAAAGGGAGATTGGAGCATAGGGCAGTCTGCCAAAAAGACCGTCTCCTCTTTCGTGAATGTTAATATTAGTCCACCACAAGGACACTGCTGTCTGTATTCATTATTCTCTTGAAAATGTAGGGTCATTTGGTCATCTAATATTATTAAGGCCTTTCTTTGCAGGTGATTCTGTGATGAGTGATAATACCTCATAAGCCTGATTCACTACGTGACATAGCCGAGAAAGGAGCCAACAGCCATAAAATAGGAAAAAGAATTGGCCTGTGAATTTCATTCATTCATTCAGCCTCATTTATTTACATATGTCTCATTTTAAGAAAGGACGTAAGGATGTACATCTGTAGTAATATGCCTTCAGCAAGTTGCTACTCAAACCTATGATCTCTTTCAACCTCTTACCCACCATGAGGGGGGCAGGGTAGGTTCTAAGAAGTCACATGAGCACCAGGGATCACACTGGCTGGTGAGCCAGTGTTCGGAGTTAATCTCCTAGGTACTGTGGTAGAATGGATGAAACACAGAGTTGAGTTTAAGTGGAACCAAATTCTTTTGACTACTGGCAAATAATCTCTCATTTGGAGCCTCGGTATCCTCATCCATAAAACTGATGCTAAGGTCACATATGTCAGAGAGCCTGTTATGGTTTATAGGTGGCTGAATTAAGTTCCTCCAGATGTTTGACTAAAGGCTCTGTGTGCAGGGTGGTGGGACCTTTAAGAGGTGGGGCTTAGTGGGAGATGCTTAGGTCATTGGGGAGGGAACCCGTGCTCAAGTGGTAGTTCTTGGGAAACCTCACCACCTGGCTCAAGACAGAATGTTGCTTCCATCTGCACCCCCACCATTGCTATCCGCCATGATGTGATAGAGCCAAGACCCACATCCTGCCATTAGGGCTCCACCTCCAAAACTGTGAGCTGAATAAAGCTCTTTGTCTATGTAAGTTGGCTGTGTCGTCAGGTATCTTATTCTACATTACAGCAATGAAATTTGACAAACGCAGGGCTGTTAGGAAGATCTGCTTAAGGTGGTAGATTAGTCCTTACATAAATGGGTGCTCCCAGGTGTAAATTTCTTCCCTTGGCTCCTTCGGAGCTCTTGGACCCTGCGTGTTCCGTGATGTTCCAAGGCTTCACTGAGAGAACACTGAGCTTACAGGGCTAGTAGAGATGCTCATCCCATTGGTGCTGGGGTTCTCCATGGCCTCACTTCCTTGTGGCAATTCTGGCTAAACCTCTGCTTCCCAATTCCTTCCTGCTTGGCCCTTAGTTGCTCTCTGGTACCCTCCACCATGGCCACATCTTCTGTGGTCTCAGCTTATCATGGACCCCTGGCCTCCCCACCCTCCTTGGTAGCCAGGTTCCCCGAGCAGGCTGGAGAGCAGAGACTCCTCATGGTGGGAAACTTCTGCCCAAGTGAGGAGCATGGAATGCGCTGGGCGAGGAACAGGCCAGCAGCACAAGTGTGGGGTGAGAACAGATGCAAGGGCAGAGCTGAGCCCTTGGCAGTGTTTGGCTCTCAGCATCAAACAGAGATGGAATTTGTGCAAGCACAGATTTGAGTGGGTGAGGCTGGGGGCAGGGTGTCAAGCTAGGAGGCTGCTGTCATCACTGAGGTCTGGAGTAACAAGGGGGGGGGTAGGAACAGAGGGAATGAAAGACAGATGTAAAAGAGGTGTGGATGGGGAGGAGCCGCTCACGCCGGAAGTCCTGGGCCTCAGAGTCCGGTGGTGGTCTGCAGGAGGGCAGCCTAGGGGACAGGCAGCAGGAGAAGAACATGGTACAGAGTTGAGAGCTGAACGCTGAAGGTGGGAGCCCAGAGAGGTATGCCGCCTGGTGGAGAGCACCCAGGAATCCACTTTGGGCACAAGCAGGGAGGTGTGCAAACCTCTCTTTAATCCAGTCTGGACTTTCTACCTAAGCTATTGTGCTGGAGAAAGTAAGATTTGCTCTAAACCTGATGAAGTCCACCAAGGAACATCTTGTGCAGCAACTCTGTGCTAGCATTGTTCTGAGAGATGAAAACAAGGGAAAACAAGGAAGTAGTCATCTGCTGCAGAAACAACATGGAAAGGGGTTATCCCAGCCCACTGTGGCCAGAGACAGTGAAACAGGCCCATGGGGCCCCCCGAAGGGTGATGTCCCCTGAAGTTCCATCAGCACTGGGTGTTGCAATGTGCACAGGGTTTCACCAGGCAGAGAGGAAGGGGAGGTGCATGAGGCTGGGGGCCCAGAATGTGCACAAATGTGGTGTGAGGCATTGTCACCAAGAAGGCTCCTATGTGCAGAAGGAGATCCTCCACCTCACTGATCACCAGGGAAGAGGGAATCTAGAAGCCTCCACTCACACTTGTTCCTCTGGCAGAACTGAAGGTCTCACATTACTAAGTGTTGGTGCAGGCATGGGCTAGAAGAATGCTCATCCATCACAAGGAGCATAAACTGGTCTAACCTCTGTGGAAAACAGTTTGTCAGGACCTGGTAATATTGAACATCCTCATGCTCCTGTGCTCCAGTAATTTTACCACCAGCTAAACACCAGAGAGCGTCTTCAAAGAGTATTGTGTTTACAGGGAACAGCACAGTGTTGCAGTGGGAATATTCACACCCTGGGCATATTTGAGTAGGCTGAGCCTGGGAAAAGTTTTTAAAGATAAGGAAGAGGACTGCCTTGGATATTTTGGAACAATAATTCTCAGTCACCGTGATTGACAGCTAGAATGGCATCAGTCCAAGGCTGAGCAGACAGCGCTGGGCAGACGTTGTTGCAAAAGGACGTTTTGTATAAAGTTGTATAAGGGGGCCGGGGATTTAGCTCAGTGGTTCCACCACCTGCCTCAAAAGCGCAAGGTCCTGAGTTTGATCCCCAGTACCAAAAAACAGAACAAAACAATAAAGTTGTATAAGGCTGTGTGAGCTTGTTCTGGCAGAGTCTTTTTGTGGTTGCCACTATCAGGCAGTCATGTTCCATTGCAGCTTCACAGCTTGATTTACGTTTTTTGGTTAAAGATGATGCAAGAGACTACACTTTGATTCTGACAGTGTTCACATTTCTTTCACGTTTCATAGAGAGGCTCTTGCCCCTGGCCATCAGGAGATGTACAACAGTGTCCATTGCAGCAGGACTTGTAATATACCCAAGTAAAAACAGTCCACATGTCTACCAATAGGAGGATAGACTATTCTTACAGCAGAATACTATACAGTACTGAAAAATATACTGAATACTTACAGTACTATACAGTCCTGAAAAATCTACACATAACAGTGCAGATAAGGCACCAAAACAGATTAAACAAAAGAAACAAGTCTTAGCAAAACCATTAGAAACAAGTGTACTGTACTTTTATAAAACTTTAAATGTAAGTGAGCCTTAACAGGGCCAGGGATTTAGCTCAGTGGTGCCATGCCTGTCTGGCAAGTGCAGGGTCCTGAGTTTGATTCTTAGTGCCAAAAAAAAAAAAAAAAGTGACCCTAAACAGGTTACTACTTTACTTACGTGTACAGGTGGTTAAACTATAAGCAAGGATTAATGATCAATGACAAAAGTTGGAGCAAGTGGGCCAGGGATTTAGCTCAGTCATTCCGCCGCCTGCCTTGCAAGCGCAAGGACCTGAGCTCGATCCCCGGTACCAAAAAAAAAAAAGTTGGGGCAAGTAGTTACTCCTGTAGGGGAGGAGGCAGCACATGATGTGCTTGTAAATGCCAATGACATTTTAGCAGTTGGTGGTGGGTAAATGGGCATCTGCTTTGTTTTGATTATTTAACCTGCACAGATGAATTGTTTGTTCTTTTTAATATTTATGTCTGTTTCATAAGGAGAAATTATATAACCCTACCAATCTGTGTGACATTGGCCCAGGTGTGGTTGGAGGTGAGGTCGAGGTACATATTTATATATTGCCATCTAAAAATGCTAATTTTATGTTGCTTTCTATTCTGGAGTATTTTAGGATATTAGTGATAGTCAGGATCTATAAAGTCTTAGGCATATAAATAAGAAATTATAGACAACCGTAAGAAAAGGAATGTGCTAGATCCCCATCTTTTTGCCCTGGGTTCTGTTCTCAGGGACCTCCCAGCTTCAAAAACAGCCTGTGTGGGGGGCAGGTCTAGACTGGGTTTGGGGGGCCCAGAGGAAGTCACATATTCATCTTGGGGACATTTGTCTTTGGCTGGAAAAAGTCAAGCTGGGCACTGAGGAGGACTCTCAGCATTTCTCCGCCGTGCCCAGGCCTTCAGGGTTGGAGGAGAGATAGGAGCCAGCAAGGGACAGGATGGGAGGCAGCCAGGAGTGAATGTCCTGGACTCCGAGTGGACAATGGTTCTGGGCCATGTCCGCTGCAGCAAGCATGGGCTAGGGCGTGGCAGGTGGGGAGAAGAGGTTGATGTTGGCACACAGCCAGCAATGGCAGGTATGTGCATGGCACAGGATGCCCTGCTGTGCCTCTCCTATGCCACCCTGCTGGCAGCTGTACAGAAGGGGCAAGACATCACCTTTCAGCGCCTCCCAGCTCTGTGGAAGCTGTCACAGTGCCCAAAAAGAGATGTTAGCAGCGTGATCAATTAGGTGTTAAAATGCATCGAGCTGTTTACCCCCCTCTCTTTCAGGCCGGTTGATGCTAGATTTGCTTTTGGACATTTATATGGAAATACATCTTTGCTGTGGCTTGTAATTTTCTAGTTGAATAACTTCATGGTAGGCCCACTTTGGAATTTAATTATCCTTATGCCAGGAGAGCTTTTCGGAGGTTTGGCACCCAGAGGAGTGGACAGTTCCACTACCAATTTGATGGTTGTGTGATAATATTCTCACATCCCGATGGCCCAAGAATCAAGAGGGACTGGTCCCAAGCTCAACTCTGCCCTGCTGATAATCATGTGTCAGTGAGATGGCTCATCTATTGAGTGCCTAACCAGAGGTGTGGATGCCAGGCTCAGATTTTGGCAGCCATCACGCATGCGTTCCACAGAACTTTGAGTGAAGGTCCAAGCTAAATGTGAATGTAATCCGACTGTAGATTCACTGTGTGTTAGAAACTGGACAGTCTCATAATGGTGACTTAGTCCCGGGGGAAAACTGAATTGAAGCCTGTCAGAACCAGTCCTTTCAAAGCCAAGTTTCAGTCAAGGAATCAAATATGTGTCTGTGTAGAGTGTAGTGTGAAGAAAGGCTCAAGGGCTTCCTGGCTCAGTAGAAAAGGGTACTGTGATTGATTAGTGATGTCTGCTCTGAGCTCAGGAGGGCAATGTGGCTCAAGTGCCCTGTGTCTGTAATCTCACCATTTCCTAGATACCTCCCAGGCTGGACCTGTGTTGGGGGTTTCTCCAATGTGTTCTGCATTTGCCCTCATAGCAGCTCTGGGAGGAGGAGCCAGGTGGGAGGAGAGAGAGGAGGGAGGGGAGGGGAGGAGTGGTGGTCATGGTGGTGGAGGTGTTATTCCCAAGGGAGAATGTTCACGGAAAGATGTTAAAAGATGTATCAAAAGCAGGATTCAAAATGAAACGTACAGCACATGTTTACAATGGTAAATTGTAATTAAAATTTATAATTGAATTATAAATAATTATAAACAAATTTTAATATCAATAGTAAGAAAGAAACTGGAAGGAAATAAATCATAAAGTTCCTAATGGGTCTCACTGGGTGTTAAGATTGTAGGTGGATTTTCTTTTCTTTATGCTTGTCTGTATTTTTCTATTTTTCTACAATGACCCATATTCCTTTTTCAAGCATACATAAATTATGTGTATGTGAGTGGGTTGCACATTTTTAAAATATTACATATCTGGAAATTTGGTAGCATGCTTTATTCACTTCATAAATTCACCAGAAACATTAATTATATTCCTCTTCAACATAATTTTAATAATCATTTAGGGTGGTTCTAAAACTCTTGCTTCAACCAGGCTGAAAGATTTGGACAGGAGTCCTTACATTCACCTCCTCTGATTCTAACACTGGACAGACTTAAGCTCCTTCCAAAAGGATGAGGAAAAGGTGAAAGATACTTGTTAATGTTTGGATAAATTCCTCTGTATTAAGGGCTTAGTCCCAAGCCAGTGGCACTGTTAGGAGGTGGGAGAACCTTTGAGAAGGCCCAGGGGGAGGAAGTGAGGTCATCAGGGGTGTGGAACCCCACCCCTTCCTCTTCCTGTCATCCTGACCATGAGATAAGCAGTTTTGCTCCACTCTATGTTGGTGCCATGATGTTTTGCCTCAGGCCCACAGCAGTGGGGCAAAGGGATCATGGACCAGAAATTCCAAAGCCATGAGCCAACAAAGCAGCCAACCTTTTCTGTCTATAAGCTGTTATTTCAGGTATTTGTGACAGTAACAGAAAGCTGATTAACAACTCCACAGCCCCAAAGAAGGGCATCTGGCTCCGAAATCAGAGAACATGCTCTCAGGAGATGGTTTTACTTGAAGGCATTTGGAGATTTTCCAATAACTTCCGACAGAATTCAAGATGACTCGGCATCTAGGAAACGAGAGCAGGCATTTGTGAAGAAGGAATGAGCTGACGTCTGAAAAGCATCCATCGCATCTTCATCTGTTTTCAGTTAGAACAGAATACCTGACACTGGGTAGTTTAGAAAGGAAAAGTGTGCTGTGGCTCACAGTTCTGGAGGTTCAGGAACACAACGCTGGCATCTGCTTGGCCTCATGATAAGAAGCAGAGGGGCAGGTGGGCATGTGCAGAAGACAGGAGGGACTGGGAGCTGGATGTTTTCTAGCAACCTGAGTTGGGAAGGAAGAATCCAGACAACCCCCAGCACGGCAGTGTTGAGGAATTGAGCTCCCTGTCAGCTTGGGCGGGGGACAGGCCACACTCACAGTGTAGTTCATACAGTCTAGGGCTTGTTGTATGGTAGGTGGGCTGTGCATGTAGAGCCCTAGCCCACCAGCTGGATATCCCTCGGCATTGAAAATATGTTATCCTTGTAGCAATAATTATATTTGTTGTCTCTCACACACACTCACTCCTTGGTTTCCTAGTGTTTCACTCACATTGCTCTGCAGGAGTGGTGCCAAGTGGGTTCTGTCAGGTAAAAGGCCAAAGACCAAGACCAGACCAGGCCACAGCAAGCCTTTATTAGGGGAATAGATCTGCCGGGCTGTCTCTGAACAAAGGAGAGACAAAAGCAATATGGCCGGGGCAGGGAGAGTCTTTTATAGAGACTGGGGTGGGGTTTGTAGGGGCTGAG
>NW_004624974.1:60203-139369 GCF_000247695.1 Heterocephalus glaber | reverse complement strand
GGAGAGTCTTTTATAGAGACTGGGGTGGGGTTTGTAGGGGCTGAGGCGGGGTTGAGTGAGGTAGTGACTAGGGAATGGAGGAGCCGGTGAAGTCACTAGATGGTAGGAGGTGAGTGAGTATTAGGTTACTCTCTAGGCGGTAACAGGGGCATGCTGGGAAGAAGGGTTTATTCTTTGGTGGGAGCAACCATCTTGGCATGACATCACACAGGGGAGGGGGCAAGGCAGGAGAGGAAGAGGGCAGCTACTATACATAATAGCTGCTGAGGTAGTGGGAGACCTATCAGGTTGCTCTTAACCTTGTGGCGGAGTGTGCAGCTCCGCCCAGCCAGGTGCTCCCGGGCCTCTCCCTACAGGCATTCAGGCTGCAACCCGAGATGGGCCCATGCAGGGTGGGTTGCAAAGCTGCTGAGCCTGCCGAGGTCCGGGCCTGGCCCCACTCTGATCACTCTACCCCTCCAGAGGGAGCACCATCATGCTGAGCTGGGAAGGGTGGGTAGACTCCCATCATCACCACACTCCCAAGTACAAATACGTCAGCCCGGGGCCTGTGAGGAGGGTGGGGTGCAGTCAGTTTTTTGGCACAGGTATGCCTGATTTATGTGAGCCTGATGTATAAAAATCCAAGTCCACAGCCAGAAATCCAGGAGGCGGCTGCCAGGCAATGAACAGGGCTGTCTGGCTCCCTTTGCTTGTCCCCAGACATCTTGACTTGTGCAATGCTGGCATGCACCCAAGGGGAAGGGCTGCCTGGGACAGGGATCACACACTTAGTGAGCAGATCCTCTGTCGACTCATCTGCAAACTCCTCGTAGGGCAAGGGTTCCTGGCCCTGTCTTTCAGGAAAGGTGACTGAGGTCAAGTGACTCTCAGCACCAAAGCTTGGGCTCAGACCCAGGCAGAGATGAGTTCAGAAGCTTGTGTTTTCCCATAGTTTCCGCTCTTCTCTAATCTGTTCCCATCGAGCGGTGTAAACCGAGGCAGTGTTTACTCTGCTGTCTGGTCAGGGAGAGAAAAGGAAGAGAATGGGTACATTCAACACGGTACTTTTTGTTTCAGTACTGTGGAGGGAACCCAGGCCCTTGCATGTGCTAGGCAAGTGCTCTACCAGTGTGCTACATCTCCAACCCAACATGCAAGGGGTGATCAAAATATGCAGTGAATTTACATTTTTTTAAAAAATTGCAGTAAAAGATACCTTGCCATGAGTCCCCATCAAAATACTCTCCCTTCACTTCAGACACATTAATCTCATCATTCTTGCCACTTTCTGAAGCAGTTCTGGAAGTCCTCTTTCATGAGTGTCATTATGGGATAAGATAAAAAATGTGGTGATGCATGCCTTTCATCCCAGCACTAGGGAGGCTGAGGCAGGAGGATCACTGAGAGTGTGAGGCTACATAGTGAGTATAAAACCAGCCTGAACTACACATTGCAAGCCTCTGTATCAAAAAGAAAAAAAATGTGAATGCTGCTGTTGAGTGCCAGCCAACCGAAAGACATGCTTGTAAAAACATGACAGTTTCCTCATCCATCGGATTCACTGGATCTGGCACTGTGTGACTTCTGGCTCTTCCCCTAAGTCAAAGTGACTATGAAAGGGAAATGTTTTGAATTTTGAATTATTTAGGACATTGAGGCAGTCATGACGGAAAAACTAAAGACACAATAGACAATGTCCAGAACTGCTTCAGAAGGTAGCAAGAACAGGGGGATGTGTGTGTTGGAGAGAGGGGAAGATTTTGAGGGTGATTAATGACAATTATATACAAATATAGACAGTATCTTACTGTAATAGGTTTTTTAAAAAAAGGTAAACATTCTCAGTCTTACCCTGTAAATATCTCTTTTTTTTTTTGGTACCAGGGATCAAACTCAGGATCTCACACTTACCAGCCAGGCACTATGCTGCTGGGCTAAATCCCTGCCCCCCTGTAAGTATCTTAAAGCCAGATTGATGGATTCAGATCTCTATAGAAAGATAGATAGATAGACAGACAGACAGACAGACAGACGCACTTGGATTTAGTGAGTAGCCTCCAGGGGCTGGCAGGACTCAGGCTAAAGCAGAGGGATCTGTACTCCCCCTGGACACTGAGGGAAGGGCAAAATTAAAGAGCCAGTTGTGGCATGAATTTCTGTAAAAGGTGAAGAACAGTGTCCTACCTCGAGGGTTTCAGGTTGGCGTAAACTGCCTGTGTTGATACTGACAAGTCCTGCTTTCCTGGCCCTGGCAGGACCACTCCTGTCCTCTCTGAAGAACCCCTCCCTGACAGAAGCCACTCACAACCCGCTGTCGTTCCCCCTCCCCCTCCTGGAAGCTCCTGGTGGGGCTGATTGTCCAGGAGGGGCCATCAGTGTCCTGGCTAAGAAAGCAGGTGCTCCGACACCTCTCTCCCTCCGAGCGTGGCCGGATACTTGGATCTTCCTAACTTACAGAGTGGTGTGGACTGGTCAGTACTGCTGACCTTGCGTTGAGGACATGGTGACAGTCAGTGTCCTTTCGTTCTTGATGTGCTCCTCTGTAGTATATTTTGGGGCCTTAGGGACACAGCTGCAACTAGGAGTCCCATTTTCCAGACAAGGAAACTGAGGCATGAGTGGTCACGTCACGTGAGCAAGGCCTACAGCCAGAAACAGGCAGTTTCAGGGTTCATTCCAGAGATTTGACCCAGGGCTAGTGGGATTCTGCTTCTTAATCAGCACCATGATTATTAATCAGGGTGATTTTCAGCTTCCTTTTTCCCCCCTTCCCTCTCTCCCTTCCTTCCTTCAGGGCTGTGGGGTCCAGGGCCTCATGCATGCTGGGCAAGTGCTCTACCCCTGAGCCACACCTCCAGCCCTTCAGATTACCTACCTTAACAGTCATCATCAAGTGCTTTCCCTTTCCCTAACCAAGGTCTTCTGATTTATTGCATTCTTATGACAATTAAAATATGTGCAACTTGGGGGTGGAGAGCAGCATTTGGGGGAAAATATGCTGGCACAGCCTGCTCTGGTTTTGAGTGAGCGCTCTTGAAAAGTGAGTTCCAGAATAGAATGCACAAGGAAACTTTTATTGTGGTTTTATTCTGATGGTAATTGTTTGCTTTGGATAGTACCTCCATGGAAGGCCCACTGTTTCAAAAGGAACAATGGCCTGCCTCCCAAGTGCAAGGCCCTCAGTTCAATTCCCAGTACCAAAAAAAAAAAAGAAAGAAACCAAGGCTAGGGTGTGGCTTGGTGGTGGAGCGCTCATCCAGCAGGTGCGAGGGCCTGGGTTTGATCCCTGGTTCTACAAAAATTTTGAAAATAAAAAGAAACTAAAATGGGGTTGAGTTTCAGTCAGAAATGAGTAGTCTCATTCCTACTGTGTTCACAAAAATCTCGTTTTCCTGCCGGCCATGGATAGTTTCCTGCCTTCCCACACCCCAGCTTAAAGCCTGCAGTGTGCCAGAGCCCCAGAGGGGACAAGCCACAGTCCCCTCTGGACAGGGCCTCTGCAGGTGGCCATCCCCTTCAGACCGTCTCCCCCACCAACCACATCACTCAGCTCCCCCACCCCAGCTCACAGGCATCCCCCAGCCTCCTGCTGCTGCTCCCTTTCCTCACTCACACATTCCCCAGCTGGAGTGTTCGGGCCTGTGTCACTGGGGAAATGGCAGGCTTCCCAGGGCTGCGGGAGTGCTCCCTGGCGTTCCAGCCTGTGGTTGTGTCTCCTCTGTCTGAGCCATTCCATCCATCCACCCATCCATCTATCCACCCATCCAGCATTTAAATACAGAAAAGAGACATTGTCGGTTGCTGGGGACAGGACACCAGGATGAGTCCATAAATCACAGTCTTGTCCTCAAAAAGCATATGGTTTGCTTATACTAGATTGTGCTGAATCTGGGTGGGAGAGACATGAATGCCGATTTTGGGGCCCCAGGAGGCAGCAATAACTCAGTAGGGGAAGCTAGGCAACTCCTGCCAGGTCCAGGGGGGTATAGACAGAGGTGAGGTGTCAGGGAATCAACGTCCTTCTCTGTGGTGGGAGAACAGCAGCAGAAGGGGAGGGCTGGGACAGCAGAGGGATGAGCCAGCCAGGGTGCAGGGCCCTGGGGCACCGACCCTGTGCTGAGCCATGATCCTTCTGATTCGGCTACACTGCAGTCACATGGGCAGACTCACAGCCCCATTCAAAACCGACCAGCTGCGTGACCTTCTGCAAGCCAGCCTACCTCTCTGGACCTCATCCCTAAAGTGGAGAAAGTAACAGTACCCACTTGGTGGGGTTGTTGGGAGGGTTAAGTGAGTTAACTCGGAATAACATTCTTGGACCCAGATCTGGCCAGCGCCGTTGTCAGCTGTCAGCACCGGCTATTATTCGATGCCTAGCTGTGTTCCAACAGCATGCTGGGCTATTTTCCATAAACTCCCTCAATCAGAGCTCACAAAGACCCTGTGAGATGGGCATTATCGATCTGCTCCACAAAGGAGAAGTCTATTTCTAGTTTTCCGCAGGAGAGTTTGGAGCCCCTGGCAATCACGGTTCTATTTTCGTTGCCTGGGCACTTTCACGCTGGGAGAGAGAGAGGAGCCCAAGTCCTCCCGGATCTCCTACAGAGGAGGGGACGGAAGTTAAATTTGGATTTCCACGGAGCCCACCAAGCTCCGCTTTAGTTTTAGGAAAGGGATCCAACGCTCTCTCACAATCCCACACGCAGGCCCGAGGACAGACGTGCCTGGTGAATTTTTTAAAGTCATAAAACTTGGCAGGAAGGAGTTTGGGGTAGATGTTGATGAAGAAGCAAGCGATTCCTTGGACTGAATGGGATGCTTGGGGAATAAGCAGGGACCAGGGACAGGCAGGTACCCTCCTGGCCCTTCCTCCAAGGTCATCCTCGGGGTCATCAGGGCCAGCATGTGCCATGTCCCCACCCAGAGCTGCCTGCGTTGCTGCCTGGGTGGGAACAGATGTTGCATCCCTTGGACTGGATAATCTTGCAGTTGTCCTGATCTTTTTTTTTTTTTTTTTGGTGCCAGGGATCGAACTCAGGACCTTGCACTTTCAAGGCAGGTGAGGTGCCACTGAGCTAAATCCCCGGCCCTGTCCTGATCTTTCTTACCAAGCTGTGCAGAACATTTCCTCAGACACTCAGTTTTGCCTCAGTGAAGCCTGGAGATACTGAGGAAGGGCAGGCTGGCGACAGCGTAAGGTCATGCCTGCGGCACCAGGAGGCACCCATGCGCAGATGGGGTGGGCAGAGTCTGGCTGAGTCCAAGTCCTGCAGTGGGTGGCAGGGGGTCCTTGGTGGAGGTAGGCATCCTGGCATTGCAGCACAGGGCTCTGTCAAGGCTGCAGTGGCTGTTGGCCTCCATCTCTCCGTCGTCCCACCTCCTGCTCAGCCCCTCCTAAACCAGGTGGTTGGCACCGCCGGTATGAGGGTGACTTATTCACAGTCACGATCCCTTCTCCCCTTCATTGCCCCCAAGGTGGATGACTGAGGATGCAGAGGCCTCACTGTCAACTATAGGATCTCATTTCGTCCCCAAGCCCCTGTGATTGGCACCAATGTCCCCATTTCAAGGGTGGAGAAACCAGAGGCCCACAGAGATCTGGGCACCAGTTTGTGGGAGGTCCAGAGCTGCAAAAGGGCCACCCGTGCCATCGCAGAAATGGCTTCACAGGGGACAGTTCCAGGGGGCTTTCTGCAGCCCAGGAAGCCTGGAGCATCCCATCCACTTCTCATTTTTTTCATCCCCACTTCCCAGGGAAGCAAACTGAGACTCAAGACGTGGATCACGTCAGCAATTAAAAAAGCTCTGTCCACAGACTAGTGTGGATGCAGCAGCCCTGGTTTGTGCATTCTGTGACGTTCTGCGGCGGTGCATTCCTCTCAGGGCTCCAAGTGCTTGGCTGGGAGCAGCCCCACCTCCTGAGGCTGGGTGCCAGGCCAGCCATCTGCTCCAGGACAGCCTCCCCCTCCCCAGCTGCTGATTCTCACTGGCTCCAACTGCTGCAGCCGGGAGGAAGTTCCAGGAAAGAGGTCTCAGCCAGCCTCTCCTGCAGCCTTGTTTTCTGCCGTGGGCATTGCCATGTTGCATAAATGGCTCTGCCAATATTACTGGGCTGCTGTTCTCTGTTGAGGATGCAAGGGAGGGAAGGACCACTTTCCCTGGCCTCACTCAGTGTCCAACCATGTCAGCTCCTTGACTAACATCATCCTTCAATTCCGGTTTGGTTCTGCACAGTAGCCCAGCAGGCTCTCAAAGCTGAAGTCACACTGGGTCACCGCCCTGCGAGGGCCCAACCCCTGTGTGGAGGAGCAACACCAGGTCTCCCTGCCAGCCTGGGACCTGTGGTGTGGGCACAGGCTGCAGCCTACCTTGTGGAACGCATCTCCTGGGATGCAGTGCGGTCTCTGCTGGGATGGGCACACCAGGGGCACCCTGTCCACCTACACACTACTGCTCTCCAATGCCGGGCCTGGTTCTTGGATGCATCACTTGAGGGCCTTGCTTGGCCACTCCCCAGACCCCAGTAGGGCTCCCATCAGCCTCCTTTGTGTTCTGGGCGCCAGTCACCATCCAGGTGGGGTGTGTGTCCCCTGGTGGGCATCTGCTTCCTTGCTGAACTGTAGGCTGTGTGGGGCAGGGACAGAAGATTTGTGCTCATCTCCATGACCCCAGGGCCTGGCTCTGACTGGTTCTCAGCCACCTCCTGGACTGTCTGAGTACCATGTGGCTGCCAAGCCCCGAGGTCCAGGCAGCTTCCTCTCTGTCTTCAAGGACACGGGCTCAGAGCCATCAGGAAGTGATGTGCCAGCCTCACCTGTGGCCACACTGACGATCACATCAGGTGATTTGCCCTGGGGTCACAACCTCCCAGTGACGATGATGTGTGTTTACTATCCACCCTGGCTTTTCTCCGTGCTTAGACCTGGATGATTTCAGAGCAGAAAATCAGTCCCAGTGTTCCACAAAACTCCTAAGGAAACATTTCTGGGGGCACCAGCATGCAGGGGTGAATGTAGACATTCCATCAGGAATGGAGCTAGGAACCACCCCTTTACCCAAGGGGCAAACCCTGGCAAAAGGTGGGATGCTTGGAAGCTCTGGGACCAGATGGGGGACTGAGGGGAGGGATGGGAGGCGGCACTGGTGGCTCCACCCACAGCAGGTTGTGGGGAACGGGAGAGGAAGAGGCAAAGCCTTGGAAGCCAGATGGCACCAACTCAGGAATGCGGCCCAAGCCTGGATGGTGGAGGGGTCCTCCAGTCACTGTCCCAGCTGCATTCAGCTCTCTGTGTACCAGCCTGTCTCTGAGCTGGACTCACAGGAGTTCTGCCCTTGCCGAGCTTGTGCTGGCTGGAGGAGGCAAAAAAAAAAAAAAGTGTTAATGGGTAAATAACTGTAGATGGTGATAGATGCTGAAGAGACTACATCAATCAAAGAGGTCAGAAAAAGCCTCGCTGAGCTGGAAACCCACATGACAAACAAAGCTGGGTGCAAAGATCGGGGGCCAGGCAGGGTCCCCAGCAGTAGCCCCAGTGGGTACTGAGGCCTTAAGCTGGGAATATGCTCCCTAGCGGTGTGTACAACCAGCTCAAACAGGCTAGAACCAGCTCACACAAGTGGACTAGGCCATGTTTTCCCATGGGGCATTCAGTGCCAAGGCATGCATGGATAGCTGGAGAGCAGCTTGGGGAGAGCGTTCATGCGATGGAGGTGGGCAGACCCACGGGGCCCACGCCTGAGCTCCAGATGCGAGTTAGAGTTACCAGTGCAAGGCCCAGAGCACTGGGCCCCGGGGGAGGGCGGGGGTGGGGCTGTGTGTGGGAGGAGCCAGCCTGCTCAGTTGCTGGCCTGTCCCTGGAGGGCTTCAGGCAGAAGGGCAGCATGATTTGATTTTACTGTGCCAGACCAAGTGCCAGACCAAGTCTACAGAACAGACTCAGGTCCAGGAAGGAGTAAGTGTGTGAGCCAGGAGCCAGCGGTGGCGGCAGGCGTGGGGAGTGTTGATGGGTCAGAATTGGGTAAGATGTGAGCCAGGAACCAGGGCGAAAGCCACAGCAGCAGCTTCAGAGCAGAGTGGGGCCAGGGCGGGGGTGTAGGGCTGGGCCTTTTCCATGGGGGTGGGGAGGGGTGGGCAGTGAGAAGGGAGGCAGTGACCTCTGTCACCTGCAGTGGGCAGCTGTGACACTCAGGTGAGAGATGACAGCGGTGAGCTCCAAGGGCTCCGTGCCCCTGCAGACATGAATCCCCCTCAGAACACTTGCCCTCGCTTCAAGCACTCTTGTCCCGAGGTCTGTCCAGCGGATCCCTAGGGTGGGAGGTGGTGGCTCCACAATGGCTGCCTTCTCTCCACTGTTGGGGCCAGGGGACCACTGCGGTCTGTACCCCACAGTCATTAGGCAGGGGCCTCTCAACCCTGGATGACCACAGAGCCCTGGAGGGGCTCCTCCCACCCCAAACTCATTAAGCCCAGAGGTCTGGAGGGTGGGAGGTGAGGACTATGCCTGGGGACTTCTGGAAGGTCCCCAGGTGTCTCTATGGTGGCCACTGGGTTAGGACTCGAAGCAGAACAAAAGACCGGCTGTTTTCCACGCATTTCCTAGGCTGTGCATTCTGTCATGGGCACAATGGCAAGGCCTCGGGCCACCCCTAAATGAAACCCCAAGTCCTTCTCTGCCCCATGGCCCCTGATGAATGCAACACCCCGTCAGTCGCTCCTCCTTGTCTTCTGTTCACGTTAACTGTCGCTGGACTGATCCAGCCGCTGCTGCAGTCCCCAAGGACATGAAGGGCTGAGCCCCACGGGGCACTGCTCTTTCTAGATGGGGAGATGATGGCTGATTGGAGGTTCCAGCCATGCTGCTCGGCACCAAGGGAGACAAGGAAAGGAGCTACATCCATTTGTCCAGGGACTGTCCGTGGGAGCCAGCCAGAGGGCATGGAGAATTCTAGGATTCTCTGGTGTTTCAGGGAAGAGCAGGGAGGCCAGAGCCAGAAGTGTTTTGGAAAAATGAAGTCGCTCCAAGAATAAAACACAGTGCCGCAAAGACAGAGTGGTGCAGTCCCTCAGGTTACACAGTGAGGCTGAGAGGAGGTGTGGGAATGACACCTGCCCTGGAGCATATGCAGGGTGATCAGAATATATGGTACTTGTTCATATTTTTTTTTAAACTTACAGTAAAAGGCGCATGGCCATGAATCCCCCTCAAAACACCTCCCCCACTTCCAGCACACTTATCCCATCATTCTTGCCACTTTCTGTAGCAGTTCCAAAAGTCCTCTTTTTTGAGTGTCTGTATGAGATGTGATCAAAAATACAGGGCCGGGGATTTAGCTCAGTGGTTCCACCGCCTGCCTCGCAAGCGCAAGGACCGGAGTTCGATCCCCGGTACCAAAAAAACCCACAAACAAACAAAAATACAGTAAATGCTGCTGCCCTGTGCCATCCAATGGAAAGGCAGGCTCCTAGAAACATGGTGTTGTGTCCTTATCCACCTATTCACTGGATCTAGTGCTGTGCAACTTCAGTCTCTTCCCTAAGGTCAAAATGACCATGAAAGGGGAATGCTTTGAGTTGATTCAGGACATCAAGGCAGCCAGGATAGTGCAGCTAATGCTACACACAAAAGATTACTCCAGAACCTGTTATGCACTGGGCCCCTGTTTGGTACCACTGGGCGGGGGTGCCTGTGGGCCTCCTGCCCTTGGAGACCTGACCTCGGGTTGACGGGAAGCCGGAAGCCAGGCAGCGAGTGCCCAGAGCTGTAGCACAGTGAGGTGTGTGCCATGGGCCCCAGCCTCTCTGAGTTGACATCTGTGACCTGAGCGCTGTGGTAGCATACTGGAGCCCTGGTAGCCAGGTGCTGACATACTCTGACTTTTGTATTTTACCAGCTTGCTGTGTGGCTTGGGCAGTTCACACCACGTCTCTGAATCTCATTCTCATCTGTAAAAAAGTAAAGGACACAGGGAGCTCACAGGGAGGCCAGGATTGGCCCCGGTCCTCCTCTGCAGAGGCCAGCACATGAATGACACCCCCCTTTCTCACATTTAGCCTCCCTAACCAGCTCCCTTCTTGCCTCTCCAGGGCCCTGGTCTTCGTGTCGCACGGTGCGGGGGAGCACTGTGGCCGCTATGATGACCTGGCTCGCATGCTGATGGAGCTAGACCTGCTGGCTTTTGCCCACGACCACGGTGAGTACTTGGGGTGCTGTCGCCACTGGCCAGAGAGCTGCATTCTCATCTGCGCCACCTCTGTCCATCTTCTCCACGGCTTTCTGCTCTGTACATTGTTCTCAGAAAAAATATAGCTATATAAACAGGAAAATATGTCTGACCAGCAGTTTCTGTGGTGTCTGAGGCTGAATGCAGGCTGACTGGAAACGTCTTGTAAACCCAGAGTTGGATGAGCTTCCATAAGAACCCGCCCCAGGCCACAAACCCATTCTTAGATTTACAGAGCACTGTTTCTCCAAACAGGGCCTGATTTTCTCCCCCAGGGGACCTCAAATGGATGCGGTGAGGGAGGGCAAGTTCAATTTAAACCTGGCCCAACCACAGGAGTTTACAAAGCATTCCAAGCCAGGAGAATGTAAAAGTCTCACGAGGCCATCCTGGCTGCAAGAAAATACCAAACAAACACATGCACACAGACAGGCACATATATACAGTTACATGTTCACACATGCAACATGCATGCACACATACGCACATGCACGCAAACTTAGACATGCATGTATGCACACAGTGTGCACATACACATCTGCATGGGTACATGTGTGTGCGCCTACATGGATGAACATGTGAACATGTGTGTGCAGTGTGCACGTATCCAGGCACGTATGTGCTTGCATGCACACATATACATCTGCACACATGTACACACACCTCAGGCCAGCTCATTCTTTATCATGTAGCAAAGCCCACAGCAACCATCGCAATACAATGTTCACTGTCCAATTTGGTCAGTGGCCTTTTAGTCGTTTTATGACAGTCCCCATGGCTGCAGAGTCCCTGATGGTATCCTTTGCCTGACAGCTTGTCAGAGCTCCCTGTGGCTGAGCATGGCGTCACCTCTGTAAAATTCTACCATTCAGGCCCAGATCCTGAAGTGCTGCTTCTGTCACATCTGATTTGAAAATAGATAATTAAAGATGTCGCCGGAGAGAGAATGAGGGGAGCTGAGGCAGGGGCCTGGGAATCCTGTAAAGGGAGAAAAAGCTCTGTGCGAGCCGGCAGAAGCTCACGCATGAGGAAGAGCTGGCTGGGGCATTTTGTACAGAAAGATCTGCAAGTCTGATTTGCCAAGAACCCTTTTAAAGCCAAATATATGCAAGTGTCCTTGGGATCGAGAATAATGAACAGATTCTTTCCTGTTACAGTTGCAGTGATCTTCAGAGCTTTGCGGGCTGTCCCAGGAATATTTGACAGACCAAGAAATAATGTGCTAGGGTTATCCCCGAGGCTTTTGCTGTGGGGACTGCATCGTAACTCGGGTACTTTTCACGCTGCCTACGGGCCTGAGACAGGACCTCGCTGGTTCTGATTGCATTTGTCTCCATTAAGGTTAGAGGAGGGCAGCTCACTGTGCACCTCAGATTGCAAGTTTCTGCCTTGTATCTCGGTATCAGCCACCTTCTTATCAGATACACTTGGCCAGATCTGGAGGATTAAGTAAATGTTGTGCTTAATTTATTCTGTCTGATAGCGGCACTTGGAAAAACAATTTCAAAAGGCTCCTTTTTTAGAATGAAGGGAGAAAAGCAAACCCCTTCCCCCCTTTTAATGATTCCAGAGTAACAGCTAATGTGGAGGCAAGGCTGTGCTGGACTTCCTAAATGCAGGGTGAGAGTGACTGTTTGTGTTCACCTGATTCAGGTTCCTAGAGGGACTCTGAAAACCTCTGGCTTGTGCTAAGGGAGGCACCTGATTCAGGAAATGGGCCCAGGGGGCTGTGTGGGAAGACTTCTGTGGTCTGTAGATGGGAATGACCGGGCCTTCGTGAGCAGGAGAAAGCAGATGGGTGGGCAGCCAGGTGCAGTCCCAGGCTGGCTGGAGAGCAAGGCCAAGGCTTGGTGATCCTTTCTTTATTCCCGTCTAGCTGGGGAATGTGACAGACAGGAGGAAAGATCAGAGCCCCGAGCTGCTGGTTCTAAGGCTGGCTCTTTCTGTGACTTTGGCTTTTGCATTCCAAATGGCTTTTGGGTGTAAATGTCACCTTCCCAGGAAAGGTGGAGCATTCGCTGTGCCACTTGGAGGTGCACTAAATCTAAATGCACACAGCTGAAAGCACCACTGAAGGCCCATGGCTACCCCAGTGCCAAATCAGCCCAGACCTCCCATAGTCACACTATGGTCCCTGCCTGCTGTGACTTGTTAGTGTCACTGTGACCACCACCCAGACACCAGCAGGGCTCAGCCTCGGACACACCTGGCCCTAAGTCCCCACTCAATGGGGAGTCCCAGCTGTCTGACCTGAGCCTTGTTCATCCATCCCAAGCCTTAATTTTCTCATCTGACAACTGGGCGATCCCCCCTCTCACCTCAGTTCAGCCTAGCTGGTATGCTGTGTCCCAGAATGGCCATCACTCCCAGGTTCTGCCCAGAGCCGGCAAAGCTGAAGCCAAGAGGCTGGGACCTGGGGTTCCCGTTCCAGCCCTGCTGCCTCCAGCCTGGTCCTCTCTTGGGCCTGCGAGGCTGGTGAGAAGATGAAGCAGTAGAGGAAGTTGCTTTACAAAGTAGATGGACCTGGTATGGTGGTTTCATGGAGGGTTTCGGTAACCCAATTTACAGACACACTGGTTCCCAATAAATCCTGCATTAACTGCTTTGAATCACATGGGTCCTGGAACCTGGCCACACCCCAGTGTGTCACCATTAAGGTAGATAGCTGGGCGCCGTGGTCGTGGCAGTCTGGCCATGCTTCTGAGCTTGCTGGGTAGACTAGGGTGGCCATTTTAGCTTTGTGTTCCATTTTAACCTTTGAGGTTTTCCAGAATGACCCCAGGGGTTTGAACAGCTTGCCAACAGTGAATGCTCTGAGCCTGTTGTCCTAGCTATTCAGGAGATAGAGGCAGGGGAATCATGAGTGCAAAGACAGCCTGGGCCACTTAGCAAGACCTTATCTCAAAATAAGAAATAAGAAGGGCTGGGCTATAGCTAAGGGGGAGAGCAGCCCTGGGTTCCATCACAGTACTGGGAAAAAAAAACAAACCATTAGCCTGTGACCTTCATCCCCATGGGCACTAGCTCCAGTCTCACATTCCACTCTAAGTAACAGAAAACAGGAAGTTCTGACATAAGAGACAGGAAGCAGGAAACAAGAGGAAAGAGTAGGGCTCTCCCAAGTGAGGGCCGCCATCGTTCCCAGAGGTGCCGGCGCTTTGTCCCCTGACTCCAGGTTGCTGCAAGAGAGGCAGGGAAGCATCACTTGCTGACCTGAATGACACAGGAGTCTGTGAGACAGAAGTTGAGGACAGACACTGGAGGTGGCTCATTATTGAAGAGTTTATTGTTTCCTGTCCTTTCTGCTTGATGCATCTTTCGTCTCCTCCATCCCTGTATTCTTTCATAAGGTTGGAGGCAATGGTTTTTATTAGAATCATCAGTAAGTGTTGGGACAGGTCTCTAACTGTGCCTTCACTCTGCGCAGGGTTTTGTCCTAGGAGAATCTCCAGGCACAGAAACTCCTGTCCTACTGGTAGCAGGAGCTATCTTCCCCAGGAGCAGTAAGCAGCTCCTCTCTAAATGCATAACTTTGTCATAGTGCTTACTTTGCCATGTGGTAACTATCCCCTTATGGGTAAGGCCAATATGGACTGGGTCTTAATATGTTATGCATTAGCTTGTCTCTCCACCCCATGACCTTCTCGTCATCCATCCACAGCCCAGAACTAAGCAGAGCTTTAGCGACATCACCAGTGTTTGGTGAATGACTAGAAGATCAGACCAGAGATTAAACTAGAACAGATTTAGAATTCTGATCAGACCAGAATTTGATCAAGACCAAGTTAGATGAGACCAGAAATGTTTTGATTATAAGTAGTAAGACATCCACATCAGAGTATCCACATGAACAGGGCACAGACGAGACTCATTATGGAGAGGATCTGGTGTCATGGCCACTGGAACCTGGAGCCCAGTGGTCGATAGTCTGGGGGTGCCGTCAAGGGGAGCATGTAGGTGATGTCACCATGCAGGAATAGAAGAACCACAAGGCTGCGGCCAAGGTAGTGGCATGGCACTGAGTCACACAAGTGTCCCTAGATCGTAGGGAGTGAGCAATGGGTCTTGTCAGGTGAGGGGGAACTTGCCAGGAGGAAGAGCGTGGATCATACGCTCACCCCAGCTGCCCTTGGATTCCCTGGGGAGCATCGCCAAGGTCAGATGCCTGGCTTCTCTCCCTTGTCCTGGACTCTGGTATTGGGGGGGTTGAATAGCCTAGTGATTCCCCAGTGTACCCCGTGTGGACAACACCATTTTAGGCAGAGAAGGCCAGGCAGGTCAGGGAGTGCAGGCTCTGCAGGGGGACATTGGAGTAGGGTGGACAGGGTGGCTGCTGGAAAGTGCGCCAGGCTCAGGGAGCAAGGGTGGCCACCAGGGGTGCCTTAGGATGGGCAGGCTGGTGAGGGAGAGGTGCAGCCGGCCGAGGCTGGAAACCCCAGAAAATGGTTTCCTGCAACAATCTAAATACAGCACAGTGGAAACCGGGGCCACCCCAGGGCACATGGTCCCTGGGTCCCCCAGCCGCTCCGGGTGACTCACTGGAAACCCCTCAGTCCTGCATGACACCTGGCTGTTCGGATTGCAGACAGCAGCGAGGAGGGCTAGGGACTCTCCAGGGGCGGGTCCTCTTCAGAGAGGCAACAGGAAGCCACGCCCAGTGCATCCTAGAATCAGTCATCAAGAATCTGCTGCCCATGATGCCACTTCCCTGCAGGCCACATTTAGGTAGAGCACCTGTTCAGCATGCAGAGCCCCAGGTCCATCCTTGGTGACACCACGGAGAAGACAGACCACCCGAAAAGATGTGCTTGCCGGGCCAGGACTTTCTCTTTATTTACAGAGTGTAGAGGAACCATCCTCAACTGATTAACAGTGAATTAATTATCCGCAAATATTTGAGGGAAAGTGCTAACAGCAGGGTGTGTGCGTGTGCGTGCGTGCGTGCCTGTGTGCATGTGTGTGTGAGTGTGTGTGTGTGAGTGAGTGACGCTCAGGGGAAGAAAGAAGAGGAAGTTTAGAGAGACCGGCTGTGGGCGGCGTTAGGTGTGATTCTCCTCAAGGGGACAGAAAAAGAATACTTAGAAAATCCAGGGGAAAAAAGAAAGCGATGATGTATGTGTGTTTTCCACACAGGGAGACAGATTTTAGTCACCATCCCTTGAGGGATGTATTCTAAAATAGATTGCCATCAGCTACAAGTAATATATCTTTGTTAGAAATATTTGGAAAATGTGTTAACAATTTTTCTTGCCTTAGTAAACAGGAGGGTGGAAATAATCGAGTGGGTTGCCCTTTAATGGTTCTGAGTTCACGGGAGCCTAACTTGAGCCTGGGTGACAAGGAGCTGATTCCTGCGAGTGACCTGTAGGGGAGAGGACTATGCCACCCTCAGCACCCCCTGCAGGCGTTACTGTCCCCTTCCCCACCCTGCTCATCATCCTTCTTTATTCACAGGTAATAGTCAAACTTTCAGGGTGTGTGTGTGTGTGCGCGTGCATGCATAGGTGTGTGTGTGTGTGTGCATGCATGATACTAGAGATAGAACCCAGGGGCTTCACATGAGCTACATCCCCAGCCCTTATTTAATATTTTAGGATCTTGCCATGTGGCCCAGGCTGGGTTCCAACTTGCAGTCCTCCTACCTTGGCCTCCCAGAGGGCTGAGATTATAGGCACCACCAGGCCCAGCCCAAAGCTTTCATTTTAAAAATCCATCCATTCACTCATTCAAGAAGCATTTATTGTCTCCTGTGTCCTTCCACTGTAGAAGAGAAAGAAGAATAAGACAGGGCCCTTGCCCCTCAGAACCCCGCAGTCTCACGTCCAGCCCCAAATGTGTTTCTCATGGTTTGGATCTTTGCTATCAGCCATGAAATACGGGATTTTTCAGCTGCCCTGTGGATGAGTTGGGCATGGTCTTTATAAGCCTGCCTGGCTGATGTGTGTGTGCCCTGGGGAGAGTTCTGCAACCTCTCAGGCCTCCGCTGCCCCCTGAATGGGGTGGGTATAGGGGCTGTGGGCCGAGCAAGCCGGGAGCCACGGCCGGTGGCAGGGGCAGTGGTGTTGGGGGCTCGCTGGAGGGAAGGCGGGTAATCTGAGGAACAGAGGCTTCAAAGGTTAGACATTTCCTAGTGAAGCCTTCTTTAAGAACTAAACTGGGCCGGGGATTTAGCTCAGTGGCACGGCGCCTGCCTTGGAAGTGTAAGGTCCTAAGTTCAATCCCTGTATCAAAAAGAAAAAAAAGAACTAAACTGAGACTTGGGATTTAAAAGAAGACAATTCATAAGCGCAAGGACCCGAGTTCAATCCCCAATACCAAAAAACCCCAATTCATCTCAGAGTCCTTTGTCACAAAGACTGATGGCGTGCAGTGCTGTATCATCCATGGCACCGATGACTTCCAGGATCCTTGAAACCAGCAAAGCCACTCTCTCCAAACTTCTGCAAAGTTCTTTTTTTGTTGTTATTTGGTTGTTTTGTTTTAAGACAGGATATTGCTACTTAGTTCAGGCTGGGCTTGAACTCACTGTGTAGCCCAGGCTGGCCTCAGACTCACAGTGATGCTCTCCTGCCTCAGCCTCCCCAGTGCTGGGATTACAAGTGTGCACTACCACACCCGGCTCCAAGGCTCTTTCTGAGTGCTCCAGCTTGCAGTGTTCTTCATAAAGACCTTGCCTTCCTGGCAGACAAAGAGACCAAGATGGACAGGGGGAAAGGACCCTCAGAAAGCAGACTGAGTGAGAGGAAGTGGAATTTGGCAAATTCCAAGCAGAAGGTGCCAGCACCATCCCAGGTGGCTTTCACATAGGCTGTGCCTGAAGTAGGGTGCAGTGTATCTGCAGTTAAAGTCAGAAATACACACTCCGAACTGCAGTAAGCAGACTGGACAGCTAGTGTGTGGGAAACGGCTATGCACCGAGTCTACTGAGTGTGAGCATCTGGTGTGACGGAAACTGAATCAGCGCCTTCGAGAGCTGCAGTACAGCAGAGGAGACAGACCTGCTATCACAGGAAGATCAAGCCAGGGGTGGAGGCACACGCCTGTGATCCCAGCTCCTGGACAGGCTGAGGCAGGAGGGTCATAAGTTCAAGTCCACCCTGGGCAACTTAGCAAGCGCCCATCTCAAAATAAAAAATAAAGGAGACGGGAATGTAGTTCAAGTGGTAGAGCACTTGCTGAGCATGTGCGAGTCCCTGGGTCCAATCCTCACTGCCAGTGGAAGGAAGGAAGGGAGGGAGGGAGGGAGGGAGACAGGAGGGAGGGAAAGGCCAAGTCCACCTTGAGGAGGGGTCATGGGGGAAATGCGACACCGGTGATGTTTGACCGTCGGTCACTAACCCTCCCTGAGCCCCAGTGCCGCCCCGCCATGAGTCCTAGAGGAGGAACGTGCACGAGGTGGCTGCTGACCTGGGACCTGCCAGGCACACAGTAGGTGCTCAGTAAGTGCTCAAGCTTCCTCTGTCTGGGTACACGGATCGTTTGTCTCTTTGGCGCACATTTAACACCACCCGAAAGACGTTTCTCCCAGTTCCTTCAGATGAAGTTGGTAGTTTCCATCCTTTCTAAACGGAAATCTTTTCTGCTTATTTTCTGACATCAAGTGGTGAAGCTGCCCGTGGCTCTGGCACGGCACTGTCCTCGAAGGGCCGGCTGCCCCCCGATCTTTATTAGCATCCAGGGCTTCTCTGCGCTGCCCCCAGGCACTCCCTAGCTGAGGGATCGCAGACCCTGCCGATGCGGTTGTTATGAACGCTCACCGGGCTGTTGGCAGGAAAGGATGGATGGTCTGGAGCTCTGGCCTGTTCTTGTTCTCTTGGGGATCTGGTCATGGTCTGCAGGCCTCTGGGGGGTGGCAGGCGGGGTGCAGTCAGGTGCTGAGTCCCGGGGCGGGTGGAGCCTCGCCCCTGAGGAATCTGCCCTGGCACAGCCGGCCTGTGAGGCAAATATAGAAGGTTTTCTGGTGAGAAGAAAACAGACATCACGCTGGGTCTCTGGGAGAAGCAGCTTCTGAAGTGTTTAAATGACTCACTTGTTGAAGGAGGAAGAAAATGAGAGCTGGGATCTTGAGTTGAAAAGAAAGTCTGGATGATTCTAGAGAAGGAGATTCTCCGCCAAAGGTGCTGCTTTCCATGGTTTGGGATCTGAGACAAGATGGCCTCTCTGTGAGTCCAGACTGTGTATGTGCAGGTTGCCTAGGGTGCGGGGCAAACACGTAGACTTTGAAAGACCCAGATTGGAGTCAGCTCAGCCACTTACTTCCTGTGTGACCCTAGGGCAGTTACCTAACCTCTCTGAACCTCAGTTTTTTCATCTGTAGTGAGAGAAGACTCAAAGTCTCTCCCTAACCCACCAGGTCAGTAGGGGGTTAAAATGAGCTAACCCACCTAGAGCAGCTCACAGTAAGCACCCCAGAAATACTGCCTGCAACAGGGGTGACTGCTTACTGCTCTTAGAAAAACCTGAGCCAGGGCCGGGGATTTAGCTCAGTGATTCCGGCGCCTGCCTCGCAAGCACAAGGTTCCTGAGTTCAATCCCTGGTACCAAAAAAAAGAAAAGAAAAACCGGAGCCTGCCTCCATACACCCCATCTTTGAAAACTACAGGATACCTAGTATGATTTTTAAATGTGACAAGTGTGGTCGTAGTCTCAGTTACTGGGGAGGCTGAGGCACGAGGATTGCTTGAGCCAGGAGTTTGAGACCAGCCGGAGCAACAGTGAAACTTTGGCTTTTAAATAAATAAGATTTCTCTTGGGACAAGATGATGTGTGTATTGAACTGATGTTTATTAATTTCCCTTGGTCATCCAAGCAGTGTTCTGCAAACTTCACCTGGTTTGATCATCGGGATGGCTTTGAACCAGGCAGTGACAGAGGAGGGGAGCTGTACACCCCCAGCTCCCTGCTCTCCTCACAGCAGAGCACCCAGCACTGGGCATTTCCCTTCCCACCCTCCTGCACACCAGGTCTGCAGGCCCCTTCGCCTCCTCTCTCCCAGAGGCTGTTAGGAGCCTGGGGCGTAGAGGTCCAGGGGAACCGAGTTCCCTCCCTGGGCCTGTGGCTGGCGTCCCTGCAGGGGAGGGCAGGAGGTGGCCGAGGTCATCTGGAGAAACCGTCCCCTAGGACAGCCGTTTCCTCCACCCCAGGCAACACTGTGCTGAGGGCGGCAGCCACACCTTGCTGACCCCTGCACCTCCTGAGCACCTAGCACACAACAGCCACTCGGCAAAGGCTGCAGGCCACATGGGGTGCAGCTGAAGCTGCTCCAGCTGTGCCCAAGTTCAAAGTCATAGATCTTGTTTGTGTGGGGATGAACTTGGAACACAGGATGGGTCCCGGTTAAAGGAAGAGAAATTACTCTTTCCCCACTGGGAAAGTTTGTTGCGCCTGTGCCAGTGATTTGTTCTGGAGCTGGCCTGAGTGTTTCCCACAGCAGCACAGCGACCGCTCAGCCAGCTCAGTGAGCTCAGTGACTCCAGGTAACTTGCCCAAAGCCACAAGGCCATCAGGTGGCCTGGCCCATGGTCTGTGCTTTGGGTGGCTTTCCCAGCCTCAGTTTCCCTGTCTGTGCAGTGGGCCTGGTGCTTCCTCCAGACACGCAGGATCTACCCCAAGAGTCACAGTCATCCCAGTGGCCCCTGTCTCTGCACCCAGCATCCTGGAGCTGAGCGGCCACCGAGCACCCTGAATTCTTCCCCGGTCACTTCCCCATGCTGCCCGGTGGCAAATGTGGCTTGGACTGGAGCGCTGATACAGTGGAAACTTTCACCCAAAAAGGAGAAGAACCCCTTGAAGCAGCAAGGGTTTCTCTGCAGGCCACGGGAACAGATTCCAAGGCCTGGAGCCCAGGGAGGGAGGAGGCTGGGGCTCTCTGGGACAGGTGTGTGCTCCAGGCTGGGCACCCGTTCCTCCTGCAGACCCCAGGACCAAGCACCCTAGAGGTCATAGGGTCCCCAAGGTCGAAGCATGTCTAGGAGGCCAGGAGACACACACTTCTTGTCCCAGCACTTCGGGAGGCTGAGCCTGGAGGATCACAAGTTCCATTTCAGCCTGGACCACTTGGCAGCTCAGCAAGACTCTGTCCAAAATAAAAAATATAAAAGAACAGAGGATGTAGCTCAGTGTGAAGACCCTGGTTCAATCCCCAGCACCTCGGGGGAAAAAAAAGGAAAGAAAAGGAAAAGCATGTGTAGGAAGTGGCAGCATCTGAATTCCTCTCCTTCTGTCCTTGGGAACAACATCCAAGCAAGGCAGGCCCAAGAGCCTGAGAACATGCCCGCCAGCCGGGACCCGCTGGGCACTTTGTCACAAAGGAGGGGACAAGAGCCTCGGAGTCACCCTCACCTGCAGGCCGACAGGTGCCACTCACGGCTTGGCTTTTCTGCATATTTTCAAGAATGGTTTTCTCTCCCACCCCACCTCGCCCCACTGGCATCTTCCATTGACATAAATCCAACAGTTCTCCCTTGTTTTTTTTGTAAAATATATCTGACTCTCCAGAAGCCTTTGAAAGAGTGAGAGAGCAGAGAATACTGAGAAATAACAAGTGGGCAGGACAGGGCATGGGGAGAGCAGAGACAGTGCTGAGGAGGAGCCAGGCAGGTGTAGGGGGTGAGAGCCTGTGCAAAGGTCCTGGGGTAGGAGGCTCAAGAGATGGTGGGTAGTGTAAGAAGGAGAAAGTGGTAGAGATGGCAGGAGTAACAAGGAGCCAGGCCACACAGGGCCACTCATCTGGAAAACAGGACCGAGAGGCTTTAGGCCGCTGTCACCCTGATTTGATGGCGTAACGTGCACTGATGTATATGATGAGCGTGCAGCAGGTATGAGCACACCTGTCGCTTCCTTGCTCCGAGTTGGCTCCATTTGCAAGGTGCCTGTGACCCGTGAGGCAGAGCTTGGATCAGGATCTCCCTGAGCGTCTCCTGGTGTCAGGAGCCTCAGCTCTCGGCGCTTCCCGTTTGTCCGGGTCACCTGCTCATCTCTGAAGAACCTGTGGCTGCAGTTTGATGCCGGTCACCGAGCTGATCTCTGGGGTCCTGGAAGGAAGACACGGGTTCCCTGGCGACAGGGGCTGTGTCACGGCGTGTCACGTGCGTGCTGTGTGTTCAGATGGTTCCACCTAGAATTTCTTGATCTTCAAATGATATGAAACCTGGAGAAAGTGTACTTGGAGTTTCTAACTGTGACCTTTTTCCAGGCCAATGGGCAGTGTTCTCTCCCTCCCCGCCCTCCCCTGCTTCTTCCCTCTCCTTCTTACTGGTGCTGCGGATGGAAACCAGGCCCTCGAACACGTTGAACAGGCACTCGACCACTGAGCCACATCCCCAGCCCTTTTTGAAAACTTGTTTATTTGCATTCAGGCTCTCACCAAGTTACCCAGGCTGGCCTCAACCTTGCAATCCTCCTGCCTCAGCCTCCCGAGTAGCTGGGATTACAGTCATGGGCCACCGTGCCCAGCGGTCCGGTCCTTCTCTCACAGTGCTAGACAGCAGCAGTAGCAGTGACAGAGGCAACTCACCAAGAAGGGGAAGTGGCAGCCATTGTACCCTCAGGCTGTGGCTCAGTCAGGTGCATTTTCCACATCAGGTATTTTCAGCCTGTGATGGGCCATCAGGACATAACCCCATTGTAAGTCAAACAGCATCTATGTAGGCACTGGTACTGTTCCTAATAAATAACTAAAGACCAACACCTAAATAATCAAATCATTAGAAATCCATCAGTATTTATAGATTTCTGCTTTCCTGACTCGGTCAGCAATGACCACAGTAATGCTATGTACCAAATTCCCCCAGAGCTCATGAGCCTAAAACAACAGCTGCTTCTTTCTCATGCACCTGTAAGGTCAGCTGCTTTCAGCTGGGCTGGGTTGGACGTGGCTCTGACCCTCAGGTTGGGCCACACGCCTCTCATCCTTCTTGGGCCAGGGGCTGCTCTGGTCGAATCCTGTCCCTGCTGGATGCTTCTGGCACCTCACTCAGACTGTCTCAGCATTGTTTCTGCCCACATCCTCTGGGCAAAGTGGGTCAGCAGCCACACTCAGCTGGTGCAGGATGAGGATGTATATTATCCTGGGGCAGCCAGGCCATGGATGGAGAAGTCACCCTAGAAAAGATCCAGTCCCATCCGGCCCCAGACCAGGTCTCCGTCCTCGAGAGTGGTGTCCATGGGGATTTGAGATGGTGCATGGGTTATGGGATGACTTAGATCTCAGACAGCCCCCAAAGGTGACTGGATCATGGGACTCAGAGCTGACTTGCTGATAGGAGATGGGGCTGCTCAAAAGAGGAGGCCACTGGGTTTATCTCCCTCCCAGTTCCTCCCTTCACTCTCTCCTTCCTGCCCACCATGCTGTGAGTAGCTCTGCTCCACCCAGACCCCTCCCACCATGCTTAGACTGAGACGTGAGCCACAGTAAAGCTTCCTCCTTTACTTGCAGGTGTTGAGGGTTTTGTCTCAGCAATGAGCAAAGTGACTAGGACATGTATCGCTTCTTCTGTGTCTCGGTGTATTCAGTCTGATTTCTACCTCAATTGGAAATTATGTTTGGTTGCTAGGAATAGAGACTGGTTATTAACCACAGGTTGCATGAAAAGAAAGTTTATTTCTCTTTCAAGGAAGAGGAGTCTGGAGATTGCATAGGTTGGGTTTTTATTCTGTTGTGATGAGGCCAACAGGCCAGGCGATGCTGCCATGGTGAAGCTTTGTGCTCCCAGGAGGAGGGGATGGCATTGTAGGCAGGGCGTGCAGGGAAGCCAGGTCCACTGGGAGGTGGTGATGCAGGGAAACTAAGTGAGTGCTTTACTGTGGTTTCCACGAAGATGTGGCTCAGGATCAGCTAGCTTGAATAGCTTCATGGGCTCTGGGTAGAGAGAGGGCTGCCTACTATTGGCCCCACAGTGACCAGGGCAGGGAGTATCAGGAATACCAGGTGTAGGCTCTGGACTGGTCTGCACATGAAAGGTGTACTGTATATCATTGTAGTAATAATTAAGAAGCTTTTCTGGAAGTTTCATCTGTTGACTTCCTTTTCTGTTTCCACAGCTAGAACTTAGTCACATGGCCACATTTGCATACTAGGGAGGCTGGGAGATAGAGTGCTTTACATGGGTCCATTGCTGACCTGAATAAAATCAGGCATGAGTTGCTGAGAAGGGAAAGAACAGATATGGGGTAGGCAAGGAACAGTGTCTGCAGTCACTCCTTGTGTGTAGGAAGTGACTACTTTCCACTGAGCGTTGTGATAGAGTCCTGTAAATCCTTGATAAATGTATGAACTTGAGGAGGGGAAAGAGCAGGCACAATGAAGGAATCGGTGCGCACGTGACAGCGTGGGTGACTCGTGGCCAGGTGAACTGAGACTGTGGATTGGTTGATCTGGTCTACGAGGCGGAGGCTTGGCCAGCAGATAGTTTGATGCGCTCTGGGCCCCACAGCGGGCCCCCCACTGCGACATCCCCTGACAGCGCCGCACCCTGCCCGCTCCCACATTCCAGCTGCACTCAGAAGCAGCCTCTGTCCCCTTGTTGCTTGTCACGCAGTCCCCTGGATGGATGCCTGTCTGTGTCTCTCTGGGCAAGGAGGGTGCATGTCCCCCAGAATGGAGCTTTGAGCAAAACTGCACTTTCCCTCCCGCCTGCCCTGCCCAGGGAGGAGGCACGCACGTGACTCTGGTCTCTGTCCCTCCTTCCTGGGTCAGGGTGGCAGAGGAGAGATGAAATTTCCTGAATTCAGGTTTTGTCTTCCCTTTTCTCTCTGAGGCTGAGCAGTGCACAAGGTGTCTCCGAAGGGATGCGGCTGCGTCCTCTAGGGTGCCTGGTGACAGTCTAGACCAGCATGTCCCTGCCCCAGGGTCTGGGGACGCCCCAGATCACTAAAAAATATGAGCAGAAAACATCCCACTCTCTCATGGAAACCGTGAGTTCTCTCACAATCCCCTCATAGGTGCACAGGGGACTGTGTGTATGTGCGTGCGTGCGTGTGTGTGTGTGTGTGTGTGTGTGTGTGTGTGGTACAGGAACAGACCCAGGGGGCGCTGAGCCAAGCAGCTGAGGGCTGAAGACATTAGAGGGGCTGAAGACATTAGAGGAAGGTTGCATCTGGACTGAGTATCGCAGACCTCCTTCCTTCCTTGCCCCCTTCCTTTCTTCCTGGCTTCTTCTCGGTGCTAGGGATGGAACCCCCAGCTTCGCTCATGCTAAACAAGTGCTCACCACTGAGCACCACTGCCAGCTCCCAGATGTTTTTCCTTATCACAGTTCCCCAAGTGTAAGATATGCCAGCTATTGAGGTGGGACTTATGTTGCATGAGGTGTTGTAAGTCATGTAAAGATGATATAATGTGTATGGAAGTTATGTAGTTATCTGCAGATACTGCATGCTTTTCCCAGGGACTCAAGCATGTATAGATTCGATCCCCTGGTGGGCAGGAACCACTCCCCACGGAGACAGGAGCAACTCTGCGACTCTGCGACCCTGCCCTGTGTGGGTGTCTGTCTTCTTTGCAGTGCCTTTTAGGCCTGTGTCGGTGACAACAAGACTGCTTCCCTACAAGGAAGAGGTTTCCTTGAGTAATCTAAGCACCTCCTTCTCTCCCGGGGATCGGAGCTCAGAGTGAACTGGGTGGGAATGGTGGTGGCAGAGGCTGGTGGCCCAGGACTCAGTGGCAGCTGTGGGCCAAGTCCACATGGGGAGGTGCCAGCAGGAGGAAGCCCAGGAGCCCAGGTGGAGCAGGGCCTGGGTCACTGAGGTCGAGCCTCCTTGCTGAGCCTCACCCACAGGATGCTGCTCAGAAGTGACAGGACAGAGGTGGCCAGAGGGAATGGCGAGGACACAGCTAGGGGGACCACAAGCTGAACCCCTGGAAGCCACCGTGAGCCCCAGGAGACAAGGCTCCCCCCAGGACTACCCGCCACTTCACCCTCTGGTGCCAAGTCAGAAGCACCTGTCCCCAAGGGTGTCCGGGACCTGCCTGTCCCCCAGGCCCAGGTCCTGTGAGGCACATTGCCATCCTGTGACTTTGACTCAGTCATGGCCCATTGCCGAACTGAGTCCAGAAGGAGACCCTGCCCCCGAGGCTGATGTGACCTCATGATTATCACCATTTTAAGTGAGGACAGTGGTGGCCACAGAGGTGACATTTGTGCACAGGTATCCAAACACAAAGCCACAACTCAGCAGCCATGTCAGGAGCTGCTTACATCTGCCTGGGCATGCAGGAAACCCACCTACCACCTCCGGACCAAGTGGTCTTTAGAGCAGAGCCAGGGGAATAGGGATCAGAGTGATGTGGGACAACAGGCATCGCTGACCTAAGGACTCATGGCCAGGGCCACATTGTGCAGGGGCCATGCACACACTGTGGGACACTGAAACAGTGGCATCGATGGCCAGCACCACTGGAGGAGTCCGAGACTTCAGCATTGCCTCTCAGGGAAGCTGGAAGGGATTCCTGTGACAGTGACCAGAACGCCAGTCGTGACTTCTGCTTGTGGCATTGTCTCCCATGGGGCTTCAGTGTGCTGACCATTTTGATACGGAGCCCTCTGTCTCTGTGATGATCCCTCTTCTGCCCACAGGGCCTGCTGTTCTCTTCGTAAAACAGCAGAGGACAATCTTTCTTTCTTCACTAGAGGCCCATTGAATGTGAAAAACCAGTCGAGGCAAGGCAGAATTAAATGGAGGGCAATTTTGTTCCCTCTTAGGAAAAAATATCCACTTTGTTGCATGTGACTTTAGATTAAAGCAGGAAAGAAGAGACACCTGTGTTTGACTACTTAGAAGGGTGTGGCAGAAGGGACTGGGAGGAGCCAGGCAGGGGGGAGTGGGACCCCGATGTCCAGGCGGGCCAGCATGGGCTTTGCAGCAGGCTCGGTTCGCTGTTCCTTCCCTCCCCTCAGCCATCTCAGTGTCTACCCCAGGGGCTGGTGTCCCAAGTGGAGAGACCAACCTCGTGGTGGACAGTTGGGAAATCCCACCCGCCCATCCACGAGGGGTCCTCAGCTTCACAGGGCCGAGGATTTGCTGTCACACTGGCTGTGGAAAGGCCTCGAACATATGCTGTGATGGGAGAAGAGTCCCGTTTCTGGGGCAGCAGGGGATGGCCGCAAAACAAAATCCCATGGAGGTCGGACCCATGTCTGGAAGAATCCACACCGGGGACAGGTGGGCAGTGTGAGGAACAGTGGAATGGCATTTGTGGACTGTCTCTTAGAATAAGTGACAATTCCATTCTGTCTGCACTGTGCTGGATGACCAAGTGTCATTACCTCTCTTTGCCTGCCCAGGTACCAAACCTTTCTGTTGGCCAGAGCTTCACACTTAGAAGGAAATTCCTGAGGGCAGTTTAATCATGCCATGGTCAGTCAGTCAGCTGTGGCTGTGTAACAAATAGCCTCCGAAGCTTCAAGGCTTCAGTCAGCAGCCACTGACCTCACCAGTGACACTGCGAGTGGGCGAGGTCTCCGATGTGCGACCCGCAGTGCTGGGCTGGGCAGCCTCATGTTTGGGAATCACAGCTGGTAGCTGGGATGACAGGAGTAATGGAGCTGGGCCGTGTCACAGCTGATCCGGCAGGATGACCCAGGCTCATGACCCTGGCAGCAGCAGTTTCAAGAGACTACACAGAGGCTGCAAGTCCTTTGAGGCCAGGCTCCACGGCCCGGCACCGTGTGGTGTTGGAATCTGGCCTCTCTGGGAAGAGCCGAGCAGGGGGGCTGGGTGCAGAGGGAGAAGTCGGAGCCTCCATCGGCTTCCCCTGAGACCCAGTGAGGCTTCCGAGAGTGTTGCAGGAAACTCAGAAGATATGCACTCCTTGGAGGGGTTTTTGATAATTGCTTTTCAGTCCCAGGCAGATCTCGCTGGCGGTTAGGGAATTGTCTTGATGGCACGAATCCAGGCCGCTGAAGCATCAGCGCTGTGAAAGGGCTCCTGAGCTGATTGTCACGCTTCCCCTCCCTCCAGCCCTCCCACACTTAGCCCATTCGTTTCCTAATGCACTGCTCCAACTGCACTTCCTCCACCTCTCTGGACCTTGATGATTGCCAGCTGATGGGGAGGCTGGCTGATTTTGCTTCCATGCTTGGAGCACCTATGTGCTGGTGGGATTTCAAAAAGAAGATAGGCCTTTCTCCTGCCTTCCTGATGGAGTGCCAGTTCCTTATGGAAATGCTGGAAAATACCGAAAAAGGACAAAAAATGAAAATAGCCATAATCACCTAATTACCTGAGACAACCAGAGAACCCTTTTTTGTGGTACATTCTTCCAGCTGTGCATATGTGAGTGCGTGTGCCCATATGACAGACCAGTGGGGTTTTAGGGTTTGGTTTTGGTGTTTTGAGAAAGGGTCTCACTGTGTAGCCCAGGCCTCAAACTTGTGGCCATCCTCCTGCCTCAGCCTCCTGAGTGCTGGGATCACAGGCCTGCACCACCACACCCAGCTGGTTCTTTTGTTCTTGAGAAGCTGCCATGAGCCCAGCACGTTCATGGCAGAGATAGGAAGTTAAAACAAGTAGTCCTGTTCTGGAGGTGGGAGGAGCATTGGCTCTGTAAGAGAGGCTGTGGGACACATTGGACTTGGGGACTCGTCACACAGGGAGCAGAGAGGGGCCCAGGGACACAGGAGGAGCAGGCACTCTGAGGGGAATGCAGGAGTGTCTCAGTCGAGTGAAACCCACAAGGCTGGACTTGCACAAGTGCTGAGGTCCTGAGAGTGAGTGGCATGTGGAGCTTGCCCTGTGATGGTTGGAAACAGCACTGGGACGGATGATAACCACGCCCCTGTCACCTCCCTGGGGCCAGGCCAGACTCCAGCTCTGCCCGATGGCACCTCAGAGAGCAGAAGGTGGCCAAGAAGCCTTCTTCCTGTGATCCCAGCACTCCGGGAGGCTGAGGTAGGAGGATCATGAGACTGAGCCTAGCCTGGACAACTGTAGTGACTTTAGTAAGACACTGTCTCAAAGTACAAAATAAAAAACATGCTGGGGGTGGGAGACCAAGGCAAGAAAACGGTTGGAAGCCCAGGGCCAGAAGCCCCAGAGACACGAGGGGCTTCCTTGGGGGAGTGACGGGCAAGATGGAAGGAGAATACACATGCCCATGGAAGGAGCCAGTGTGGAGGCCGGGGACAGCAAGGGAGAGTTGGGTTCCATCCCTGCAGAGGCGGGGACCACAGCAGGAGGACCAGGTTGGGAGGTGGACACGGGGCAGGGTCTGCACAGCAGGAGTCACTCCGTAACAGCTCACATCCTCATCTGAGAGCCACCCACAGGAAAGCTCTGGGAGTGACACGGGGAGACTCATCTGCACAGGGCTGAGGAGTGGCTGGAGAAGCTCCTAGGAAAGGTGGGGCGTGGGCCGTGGTCATAGGCACTCTCTGCATGTGCCCACAGTTGCGGTTTGTTCCTTCTCTGGGGGAGGGCACAGAGATGCCTGGTGGGTGCCGTCCCCCCCCCCCACCCCGGCCCGGCATCCCAAGACCGTGGAGAGCTCATCCCACCTGGTCGGCCCTGTGACGCTGTAGGCTTCCCAGCCTTCTCTCTCTCTCATGCCTGCCTGCCTTCTATCTCAAGCCTTCTCTGCCCAGGTCCTGGATCTCCCATTCCAGTCATAAAAATCAAAATGTCTTTTGTGTAGCATAGCACCAGAAATACAGAATTTCACATCTGGTCTCTTGTTTGTCTTTGAGACAGGGTCTCACTATGTAGTTCAGGCTTGCCTCAAATTCACTATGTAGTTCAGGGTATGATCCTGCTGCCTCAGCCTCCCGAGTGCTGTGATTACAGGTGTGCACCACCACGCCTGCTGGGCACATCTCGTCTTGTGAGAGGTTGGGGCACCGTTCAGCCTCTCTGGACAGCTGGCTGGACCTTGCTAGTGTGGCCTTCAGGACAGCCTTGTTGGGCCTGAGCAGGGTGGTGGCATTAAGGGGGAGGCACAGACCTCATGACAGAGCTCAAGGGTCCTCAACCAGGCTTCTGGTTCCTCTGCCTGCAAAAACAAGGCACAAAAGGGGGAAAAGGGGGAAACTGACATTTATTGAGCAGGGACTGAGTGCCAGGGTCGTCTCATCGAACCCTCCCCGTGATCCAGATGTCAGTTTTCACAGGGGGAAACAGTGATCACAGTGATCAAGTAATCTGCCAAGGTCACAGGGTTCAAAAGTAGCAGTCAGGACTGGAGCCTCTGAAGCCTGCGTTCTCGCTGGCGTCTCCCAGCATCCCTGCCAGCCTGTGGACCAGCAAGCACATGGAGGCAGCACAGCCTCTTCGTCTGTTCCTCAGGGCCAGTGGGGCCCCACCTGCAGGCCTAGCTGTACTTGAGAGCCTGAGGCAGGAGGATCTCCAGGCTGAGGCCAGCTTGGGCAACTTAGTGAGATCTTGTCTCAAAATTTTAAAAAATTTCAAAGCACGGCTAGATCACATCCTAGAATGTGTGAAGCTCTGGGTTCAATTTCCAAACTGGGGGAGAAATATCTCTTTAATCATTTATTGTCACAAAGTTAATTTTAAGGACAAAGAGAAGACGCGGTTTAAAATTAATTGTTCTCTAAAATCCAGGACATTTCAGAAGTTTGCCTAATTTGACCTACGGTTGACTATCCCTTTGACATGGTTCCCCTCTATTTGGATCTAACACTTCCAAGTGTGGGGGAGGGTTTTTTTCTTACATTACACATTTTTCTGAATTCTGAAAGCCCTTGGGATTGCTGATTGCTGGATTCTGCCATTTGCCGGCAGCATTCTTTGGAATTTGCCTCGCATCCTGGTATTCTGCTATGGATTTTGTATTCCTTGATCTGTCACATCCCGGAAGTTTCTGGTGGTAAACACCTCTCCTCATCCCGCACCTGTTTAAAGCCAGAGAGGAAGATCAGGCTGGTGTTTCTGGGGGATTCTGGTCCTCCCAGAGTGCCCGGCCCGCAGCATTGCCCAAGAGAGAGAATCACAGGGGAAGGCACAGGCATGACACATGGGAACGTGTTCACCCATCCTGGACCCAGCCTCCCTCGCACTCGGAAACCCAAATCGTCATCCCGAAGCACCGTACAAAAGGAAGATCATCGCAACCAGTGCCAAGAACCGCAGTTATGACACTTTTTGTCATGCTGTTTCCTCTTATTTATACAGTGGAGAGTACGATGTTTTCAAATAAATCCTCTAAATATGAAATCCTGAGGATGCTTTACTTCGCAAACGCTGCACCGAAACAGCCTTTTAGTTGGTTACATTATAAAGCATGCTGTCACAGCTTAAAAAAAAAAGATCTGAGTCTGAATGTGTTTCCATAGCCCATATGCTGAATTCTGGCATCTCCGTACCTTTCTCAAGCTGCTGCCAATTAGTAAAGAAATTAATTTCTTTCTTTATCTCCTTTGTGAAATCGAGTAGAGCATGGAGGCTGCAGAGGAGACATCTTCCTCCGGGTGTGGTGACTCGAGCCATAGAGCTGGGATGCCACGCCAGGCGGTGCCAAGGGTCTCGGGGGAAGCCAGGACAGCCGCAGATGGAAGAGGAGGAGATGGCTTTGTTGAGGGAAACAAACTGTTTTCCAGGCCAACAAGCTGTGATCTTGGACTTTTTGCCATATGCATGTTTTTTGGGTAGAGAGGGAAACGGCCAAAGTTCCTTGTGCTGAGGGAGGAAGTGGCTGCCTGTGGGGACAGGCGGTTTTTGTGTCACGTATGTCACCTCACCTCTCTCATTCCTTTGACCTGTGACTCCGAGTCTCCCTTGGTTCCCACACACTCTGCTTTTGGACCCTGACAGGATGTTTGTTTCTAGCATTCATGGAACCTGCTGGTTGGTGGCCAAATGTTCTTTTCTGGTGGCAGCAAAGGGACATAGGCTTGTCACTTTGAATGTGGTACCGGGCCTGTCTCCTCACAGCTTGGTATGCAGTGCTAGTGGCCATGCAGTTTCTGCTGTTGGCTGTCTCAGGAGCACGGAAGACAAACCAGAGCCGCATTACACAGTGGGCTGGGCCGGGCGTGGTGCCACAGGCCTGTCATCCCAGCACTTGGGTCGCTGAGGCAGGAGGATCACTGTGAGTTCAAGGTCAGCCTGGGCTACATAGTGAGACCTCGTCTTGAAAGAAGGAAGGAAGGAAGAAAGGAAGGAAGGAAGGAGGGAGGGAGGGAGGGAGGGAAAGGAAAGGAAAGCAAAAGTGATACAGAAGCTGTGCTGTCTCAGTGTTTAAAAGCATCATCAAGCTTGGACTCAGAAGACAAAAAACTGTCATGGGGGCATCTGCGAAGCTGGACATGTAGGTGGCCCCTGGGCTGGTCTTTGGTCAAGTCACTGTGGGGAGCGTTTGACAGAGCTCAGGCAACCACAAGACTCTGCCTGCCATTAGAACTTCCGAAACAGCTGGCCTGGAGTCTGCAGTATTTTCAAACACGTTGTTTGGGTCGGATGGATTTGTTCCCTGGATCCCTCCCCACTCAAGGTAAAGAAATGGGTTGCCAGAGGGGAAGAGGGGCTGAGAGCACAATGGGGGGCAAGGCTGCTGGTTCCACTCCAGCACTGTGGAGAGAAAAGAAACAGAAGCAAGCAGACAAGGGGGAAGAAACATGTGAGTTGATCTGCATGCTCTTCAGACCCAGTAGATGGCTTCCTGTGAGGTTTTTATCAGGAAACCAAGAACCATAATGGCAAAAAGGTGCCCTCCGCCATCTGCCGTATAATAACGGAGACATGGAATGATCACCCGCTGTGTTGGGAAGGATGTGCTGATGCTCAGACCTCCCCATGAAGTTAGAGCACATTTTTGGTTCTGCATGCACATCTGCCCCCAGGGCCACACCCATGTTTCATGGATCTCCATGTGTGCCACACCCAACACCAGCCAGCATACAGCAGGCACCTAACAGAGGTGCAGGATGGAAGGACGTCCCCAGGGAGCTGGGTGTGGTGGTGCACACCTGTTATCCCAGCACAAGGGAGGCTGAGGCAGCAGGATTGCCACGTTCAAGGCCAGCCTGGGCTACATAGCAAGGCCTTGTCTCAGAAAATGAAACAGAAAAGGTCCCTAAGGCCTTAAAGACCCCAAGAATCACCATAATGTTGTCACCCGTATGGCCTCCTTTTGTGTGTAGCCCTGAGGAGGGAAGCAGTACCATGCTTGTGAGGCAGGTGAGGCACTGCTGAGCTAAATCCCTGGCACAAGACTCACTTAATGATAATAATAATATGCATGACTAATAATAGAGAAATCAGGATAAACAACATGTAAAATATGTTGGATTAAAGTATATGGAGCAAAGTTGGACATGTGGTACACACCTGTAATCCTAGTACTTGGGAGGCTGAGGCAGGAGGATTGCTGCAAGTTCGAGGCCAGCCTGGGCTACATAGTGAGTTCAAGGGCAGCCTGAGCTACACAGTGAAACACTTTCTCAGAAAAAAAAAAAAAAAAAAAAAAAAAGTCTGTGGAGCAGGGGTGTTCTTGTAACAAGAAGAGTGACTTTCAGTGCTTATGCAGAATTACCGCTTCATAGAGGTGATGCATGGCTTCACCTATCGCTAGAGTCATGGAGCTCAATCGCTGGTGAGTGGCCATTGTTCGAGTCATTCATGGAACACCTGCCACCCCCAGGCTTGTGCAGGGAATCAGATCGAGAGGATACCTAGATGCAGTCCTGGCCCTGGTCCAGCCAAACCCAGAGTCCTCTGGACTGTGAGGAACTCGGGGACCTCCTGCTGGCCAGAGGAAAGAGAGGGCTCTGAGCAGCTCACTGTGACAGCACAGGAAGGGCCTGAGGGTGTGGAAGGGAAACCGGCCTTGGGCGGGGTGCAGCAGCTGGTAGGGCTGAGGCGGTGAGAGGCCCCAGGGGTTTCACTCCAGCCCCTACAGGGCGAGGGCGTCCGGACAAAGGGCCCTCGGCTCAGAGGTGCTGGCCAGGGCATGTAGATGTGTGCAGAGCCTGGAATGTGTGATTCAGAGAGAGGAGGCGCCCCTGGGAGCTGTCAGCAGGGCCCAAGGATGCTGAGCTGGAATCTGGGCAGTGTTGGGAAACAAAGGGGAAGTGTGGCCAGGATCACAGCAGCTGGGGAGAGGAGGTGGGAGTGTGTGGAGGGTTGGGCAGCTGCAGGGAGATTGGCTAAGAGGCTGGTACAAGTTAAATGGCGGCAAGGGTCTCAGCTCCTGCAAGTGACAAAGGAGTGCAAAGAAGGAACCCTAGACAAGGAGCCTAGAAAGGTTTGGGGCAGGGCATGGTGGCACACCCCTGTAGTCCTTGCACTCGGGAGGCTGAGGCAGGAGGATCACCAGGAGTTTGAGGCCAGCCTAGACTACATAGTGAGTTCAAGGCCAGCCTAGACTACGTGGTGAGGCCTTGTCTCAAAAAACAAGAAACCTCTACAACTTATTTTTACATGAGTCATTCATCTTTATCTTTATAAATGTGCATACATACAGAAAATAAAGATAAAAGCGTAACTTTTGAATACAGGTAGTAAGCATATGGATGTTTACAGGAATATTCTTCCAGGAAATTTTCTTTTTTTTTTTTTTTTTTTGGTACCGGGGATCAAACTTGGGTCCTTGCATTTGCAAGGCAGGCGGCAGAACCACTGAACTAAATCACCGGCCCGGAAATATTCTTTTGTGCATTTGAAATTTTTGCAATGAAAATGTTGATGAAAAAGCTGGCTAGGAGCTTGATTTCACACACCGCAAAATCTTCAGGATCTTTCATCAGGTGACAAAGTGAGATGCGGATCAGGATGTGTTGCAGGTGATTTTGTGTTGAAGAGGGTGTTGAATGAGCTGTGTGGTAACAGACAGGTGCCTTCGTGTCTTTCTCCCATGTCAGAATTGTTGAGTGGCAGTAAATGCAGATGCTCCATCAGTTTCATCAGCTTTAATTCACTGGGGACTTGGCTTCACTTGGTTTCTTTGTGACCATGGCAATCAGTCCGTTCCAGTCTTGATTACTAATGTCTGTCCGCTGCCTGCCTCACAAGCGCAAGGACCCAGGTTTGATCCCTGGTACCACAAACAAAACAAAACTAATGTCTGTAACAGGCATGTCAGCATCACACTTCACACAGTGGCATACAGTCACAGAATGGCGAGGAAAAGGTTCAAGGCCACCAGGGGATTTCAGGAGGCCAAAGGCAGAGAAGCAGTCCCATGCCAAAGCATCACGCGGTGGCTGATGGGGAGGAGCAGCTCTGGCTCAGCCCTGCCCTGGGGCTCAGGTCTAGGGAGCAGGCAGTGTCAAAGAGGCTTTGTGTCACAGGCAGGAAGGAAGCCAGGGACAGAGAGCCAAAAGTCCATCATTTGCCAATTTCCTGGGTGAGGCTTGTGACAGCTGACGAGGCAGAGGTGCCCCATGCTGCCGCCCAGTCTGGGGAGCCCCTCCTTTAGAAGCCTAGATAAGGCCTTCTAGCTGGTGTGTTTGATAAGCTCCAGGTCTGGTTTCTCTGGAATCATTTGCTGTGCCTGTGTATCCGTGTGCTCCTCTTCTAATTTGATAAGTTCCTAAGTTCCATTTTTTTTCCTCCTGAGACAGGGTCTCACTGTGTAGCCCAGACTGGTCTCAAACTGGCAGTGATCCTCCTGCCTCAACCTCCCAAGTACTGGGATTACAGGTTCATGCCACCACGCCTGGCGATGTTAGTTTTTTATTGGTGTGAATAAGTTCTTTATCAGTTTGTGCATTGTGGCTATACTGGGCAGGTAGTGGTCGTTACTTGTGCAGGCAAGGTGTAGGGTCACTGTAACTTGGCACTTGTGCTCAAAATGGAGCCACTCTGGGCAAACTGCTGCTTTAGAAAATAGAATAACAGGGCCGGGGATTTAGCTCAATGGTTCCACTGCCTGCCTTGCAAGCGCAAGGACCCGAGTTCGATCCCCGGTACCAAAAAAAAAAAAAAAATAGAATAACTCAGGGCTGGGCACCTGCGTTGATGTCTATGTTTGTTTGTCCAGAGGCAGACACACAAAGAGAAAGATGAGAGGGAGAGAATAGAAGAGGAAGAATTGGGAAGGAGACCACTCAGTGTCTACCTTGTGTACCACTTTGACATTTGAATCATGTGAGGGAATTATCTTCTAAAATTCATTTTTAATAAAAAATATAGAAGTGCAGAAGTCTTCTAAGGAAAGGAAACAGAGAAAACAGAGAGAGCTAGGAGGTATCTCAGTCAGTTTTTCATCATTGGGACCACATGCCCTGCTATGACTTCTGGGAGGATAGATTTGACTCAGTTGACGGTTTCAGAAGTTTGAGTCCATGGTAGCTGGCTCCACTGCTCCTATGCCAGTGTGAGGCAGAAGCATCATAAGGGCATGGAGGAAGGCTGCTCACCTCATGGCGACCAGGAAGCAGAGAGAAAGGAAAAAGGCGGGGAGGAAGGGATGGGGATGTGATAGAGCCCTCAGAGGCCCAGCCCTGGGACCCACTTCCTCCAAGGAGTTACCACTTCCCAATAGCCCATCACCATGAACCCACCAGTGGTTAATCCACTGTGAGGTGAAGGCCCTCAGGATCCAGCCACTTGTCCAGGCCCCTGTGGATACTGCTGCATTGAGGGCTGAGCTCTGCCCTTGAGTCTTTGGGGGATGCTTCATACTTAAACCTGTGGGAAACCAGAGTTTGGGGTCTGGCCCCAGGGGGGTTTCCAGCGGGGTCTGGGCAGCTGGAAGGTTCCAGGCCTGAGACTCCCTCACCCCTTTCTGCTGTCAGAGGAGCACTATTGTTACTCCAGGACCTCTGGCAGAAGGGACAGCAGGCCCCCATCCAGCCCTATGGAAGCTCTTCCTGCTTCTACAGCTTTCGCACCATCACCTGGCCAAGCCAGTGGTTTCCATAGTGATGATATCCTTCCCAAAGGGGAAGCATGGAGGGACCCTAAGGGAGGAACAGAGGGGAAGTGAATAATGCAGAAATGTGACAAATAAAACAAAAATCCAGAGGGCCAGCGCGTGACCTAATATTATTGCTGCTCCGTTGAGAAGATTCCTGGCAGGCACGCGTGGCCGTCGCATTTTACTTTGAGTTTGTCACACGATATTCACCTAAAGCCACAAGGGAGATGACAGACTTAGCTCTACTTGGTAAAGGCCAGTAGTGGCCTGGCTATGAGGCGTGAGGGCCAAGGAAGCCCAAGAAGGCACTGAGCCTCACACAGGTGTCCTCGGCCACAGAAGCTGTGTGCCGGGCCATCTGTGTGCCTGTTTTCTTTTTCCTTTGGACATTACACCCAGAGGATGTGGCTGAGTAGACAGGCTTTGGAATGTTTGCACCCTTGTGTGCTCCCCCGCTGTGTGATCTCGAGCAACTTCCTTAACTATTCTGTGCCTTGATTTCCTAATCCGTAAAAGGAGCAGGCAAGAATTGCAACATTCATGGTGGTGGGCAAGGGTTAAATGAGATGTTACACTAAGAGCTGGTGGATGACCCTGTGGCTGTTTCCCATTCCTTTCCAGTTGGCCATGGTCGGAGTGATGGGGAGAGGTTGGTGGTGTCTGACTTCCAGATCTTTGTCAGGGACGTGCTGCATCATGTGGACACCATGCAGAAGGACTATCCCGGCCTGCCAGTCTTCCTGCTGGGCCACTCTATGGTAAGCAGACACTGGAGACCTGGTTCAGATGATCCCTGGGGCCTGGCCTCATGGGGTCCTGGGGTGTGGTGTGCTCTGGCTTTCTCCCGCCTCTGCTGTCTACACACCCTGCCCTTGGATTTCCAGGTGCCTCACTGCTCAGGACATGGGCCAGTTCCTGGAGGCAGCCCCAGAGGACCTGGGCACTGCCACTCTGTGTCTGTCCCCTTTGGCCCCGTGGTGCCATTTCACAGGACCCCTGGGGAAGCCATTCCTTAAAGCCACTCAAAAGCCTCTTCACTGTGCAAATCTGCAGAATCTCCCAGGAATCAACCAGGTTAAATCATGAAATCAGGGGCCCTCAAGCTGGGCCAGATCAGCCCACAGAGCTGACCATTTGGCGGGGGATTGGGAACTTCTAGGAGGTGAATGGCTGGGGACATTTCACCAGGGAGGGTTCTTGTCCCCTCATCACTGCCAGCCTCTGCTGCTCTGTGTCTCTTCCTCGCTTGGCCCTGTGAGCATCTGAGGTCCTACCCTGGGATTTAATTACCTTTGAGCTCCCAACAGCCAAGTCCTCCCTCCTCCCTCACCGTCCACAGTCGCTAAGTACTTTTCTTGGAAACTGCATTTCCGGGGCCTTTATTATGATTGAATTTTACCACTCTACCCCTGGCCCGTTCCTCACCCAGAAATCTCATATGAAACTCAGAATGGATGAACCCCTGCCCGGCCAGCTTTTGGCTCGAAATGAAAAAGGACTGTGTCATTGTTTAACTCGCAGCCCACGGGCAGGAGCCTTATTTATAGTCCTCCGAAATGTTTCCTCTTAGAAAACCCAGAGAGGGAAAAAGGCACGATAAAATAACTTCAGATCTAGTTTGTCCAACATTTGACGGCGTCCATGCCAAGGTAGCCGTCCTCGGGCTCCTGACCAGGAGAGACATGGGGCTTCGCAGACGTGCCGGTGAGACACTTGTGCCTGGCTTGCCTTGCAGGGCGGAGCCATCGCCATCCTCGCAGCTGCCGAGAGGCCCGGCCACTTCGCCGGCATGGCCCTCATTGCACCTCTGGTCCTCCCCAGTCCAGAATCTGCAACCACTTTCAAGGTAAAGGGTGTTTTGGTCTGACCACCCCTGTAGGGCCCCCGGGGACACACAGCTTCCATTTATAGTTGGTGTGGGAGCCAAAGGGCCAGAGCCAGGGCCCGGATGTCATGGATATTGTTTGAAAGTTTGGACAGGGATCAGGCATTGTTACTGCTGGGCTCCATTCCAAAAGTCAGGCTCATTTCCCCCCAAAGACACAAGAAAAAGCCCTTCCTGTTTGTGCATGTTTTGATGGTGAGTTTAAGAGAGGAAAGGTTACACGTCCAGAGAGGCCACACCCGCTGAGGGTCACACGCTGACTGGAGCTGTGTGCCAGCCTGCCAGGAGGTGGCGAGGGAGCAGGGCTGGCGACGCTTCTGCCGCAGCTGAGAAGCGGGCACTGCAACCCGGGAGGCTGTCGGCTATGCTGTGAGGTTTATCTGGGGCTGACACTCCTCGTGTTATCCGAGGACAACACTCCATGTTCGGGGCCCTCTCATCATAGCTCTGAGCCAGCGATAATCCCCAAAACGACCTCAGGTGCCACCTGGCCCAGGAAGGCAAAGAGGGCAGAGGTCCGTAGGGCTCCTCCTATTTTTTTTTTTTGGTACCAGGGATCGAACTCGGGTCCTTGTGCTTGCGCAGCAGGCGGCGAAACCACTGAGCTAAATCCCCGGCCCCTTCGTGGGCTACTGACATAGCGTCAGTATAGATCTGTCCTTGCTGCCATGAAGCCTAATAGTGGATGCCATGTAGCTCTGAAAGGTGACAGTCCCAGCTCGTGTCCCCAAGGAACGTCCCTCTCCTCCAGACCCAAGCAGAGGTCTCGGGACTCTCAAAGGGGGCAGGAGATGGTGGCCCACAGGCCTACCCTATAGCCTGCCACCAAATGACAGTGGGTGGGATTGCATATTAAATAATGGCATTAAACTGGGCACAGTGAGGCACACCTATAATCCCAGCTCTAAAGAGGCTGAGGCAGGAGGATTGCCTCAAGTTCAAGGCCAGCTTGGAGTATATAGTACAGTAAATTCAAGGCCACCTTGAATTACATAATGAGACCCTGTCTTCAAAAATCCGAAATATAAATAAATAGGTATTAGCCCCCCCACATTCCCGGGGTGATTCTCTGGACCTGCACAGTGGAGCAGAGGGCAGGGAATGATACTGAGGCCCTTGCTCGGGAGTTTCCTCCAGCCCACCCCACCTGATCCTGACCCCAGTGACGCTTCCTGTGTGTAACACAGAAAGGTGGTGAGCTGAGATGGGGGTGGGCTGGGAAAAAAGACCCCTGGGACCATCCAGGAGTGGAACCAGAGGACAGCGATGCCCTTCATTCATCGGCTCCACAGATTTCACTCCCTGTGACAGGAGTCCCCATGAGCATGTGGCACTGAGCGTCAGCAGTCAGTCTCAGCCCTGTGCGGGACAGCAGTGGAGGTTGTCACAGGACAATCAAGGTCCCTGGGCCTTGCACACTATACACTGCCCACTGCTTCATCGTTAAATATGTGAGGGAGGTGGGACCCACTGGACCTCTCCCCTCAAGAACAGATGTGAAGCGCAGAAGGAGGCAGCATCCCTCAGGCTGGCGGGATGGTGGTGGAGAGGAGGGCCTTCCCCTGCACCTTGTGGCTGGATGTTTGAGGACCACAAAGTGTGCCAGGCACAAGGCTTGATACCGCTGTGTGGCAGATGTCACTCCTGCATGGGCTGCTGGCTGTGCATGGAAGATATGTCCACGGAGAAGCAAATGATGTTGTGTTGTCCCTTAGAGAAAAGCCAGGACCAGAGGGCTTTTCAGATAAAGTGCAGGGGACCACAGCAGCTGTGCCTAGGGGTGGGGCCGACAGGGTTTCTTCCCAGAGTCCCCCAGGGCCGTACGCTGACCGGCAAGGCAACACTTCTGGGCACTGTGACCTTTCAGAGCCAGTGCTAATAGATCACCTTGTCAAATCAAGAGCTGGTCACCCCTGGGGGAACACAGGTATCTTCTTATTAACCGAGACAAATTAGATTTCCCTGTGCCCTGGAGCTGAGGGCCACCTCCCACCCTGGAATCTGTTCCTGCTCCTGCCCACTGCAATTTTGGGTGTCCCAGGGTCACAGCCTGCCCTGGGGTCACAGTGACCCTCCCCGAATTCTTGGGTTTTCTAACAACCTCCTTGAAAGAGTGTCATAAGATCTTTTGCTAAAAAAGGTTTTGATTTAAAAAGTTTAAGAATAATTTGTGAGTATAGTCAAGGGTCTTTGAACTCTTGGGTCATTCTTCCTTGGTTCTTTTGGTGGGCCTGTTTATTTTTCTGGTTTTATTGTGTCATCTTGCTTAGCTATACCTCTTGGTGCTCCTTCGCCCTCCAGACTGGCACAGGGTCTCCTTGAAGGGACAGGGCCTGCTGTAAGTAAGGTCCCTGATGGTAAACTTCCGGTCATTCCAGCGGTTGCTGCTGTGACACTCAGAGACACAGGGCTCCCTAGCATGTGTCCTTGTCCACCAGACCATCAGGGTGACTCTGGTGGGCAGCGTGAGACCCCAAGTCTTTGAGCGCAGACAGGCACTCAGGAGTTGAGCAGTTCCTCACCACTGGTATGGGGACGGGAGGATACCAACTCCTCCCACCCCCCAAATCTGCCACCATCTGCTTCTTAGCTGAGGCTGGTTTTCAACAAGCTGAGATATATTTAGCCCGGAGAAGGACACAATAAGGACAGAGCTTGGTGCCCCAGACACTGCAGCACTGGGGAAGTGGTTTCACAGAGAAAGTGGCAGCAACAGATTTAGGAACAGAAATCCCATGGGCCCCACCTCAGCTGTTGGCAAAGTGGATTCATGTCCCCTGACCTGTGCTTGTCAGGGAGGTCTCTCAGGACTGTAAGGCAGCTGGTCACGCCCTTCTTTTTCTGGGACCCTCAAGGGAAACAAAAATGCCCCAGGCAGAGATTGGGGGCTGGGCTTGCTGCCTGGATGACAGTCATTGTACTTGACCTTTTCAGCCATCCTCTGGGGTCCTGGGCAGGGACATAGGAGCCACCTGGTCTTGTGCAAGGCCTCTGCTCCCAGCCAAGCCTGCACTTCACCAAGGTGGCAAGGAGGTGAGCACAAGGAGCCCAGTCCTCCTTGTGCACACCCTGCACATAGAGGAAAGGATTCCATACCCAGACAAGGAAATGAGACCCCTGGGGTTGCCTGGGGGCAGTGAGCACTGGATGCCCTCTCACCCCCAAACATGGCCGGGGTCAGCTTCCCCCTTGACCCGGCCTACTTCTCCTGTGAAAGTCACATGTCCTCGTTAGTCATGGAATCCAGAGGCAGAGGCTCTCACCATCCCTCAAACTGAAGTTGGATTTCGCCCCCAGAGCCTGGAACTCAGCTGTGACCGTGAGCTGGCCCGAGTGGCAGTGACCAGGAGCTGCAGCAGAGAATTCACCTGCTCACTCAGAGCTGGGGCTCATGTTTCCAGACACGTGACTGGAGGGACAAGTTGTCCACCCAGCAAGTCCCTGCAGAGCACTTAGAGCCCTGCTCTGGGAGGCTTGGTGGGAAAGACACGAGGCCTGTCTACCGCACACCTGCCCTGAGGGTATCTGTCCTCCCAAGAAAGTCTGTTGTGACCCAGGATCCCTGCTATGGGTGGCTTAGGTGACATAGGGACAGGTGGCTGTCCCCACCCTGGTCCCTGGCCAGAGTGCTGCCCCGGAAGAGGGCTCGGAATCCTCACCTTCTACCAACAGGTGGGCTTGCTGGAAGTGCAGTCAGACACGACTTTGCTGAAGGTCCTTAAAAGCTTTGGCACCTGCCAGGTGTGGAGAGAGCCTTGGAGCCTGCTTAGGGGTGAGGAGCCCCAGATGGGCGTCATCACGGTGAGGTCCCCTCCTTCTGGTGCCTTCATGGGCAGTCAACTTTGTGCAGCCACAGAGCAATCCAACCCCGGCGACCCAACCCCGGCTCTCAGTGTGCTCACTAAAGGAAGACATGAGGGCCACAACCTCACAACAAAGGCCACATGGTGGCTAAACTCCAGAAGGGGCAGGTGGTATAATGATCTTAACCCCACCTCCAGTCTCAGTGAGCAATCCCAGCTCAGGGAGGCGTAGCTGACCTCCCTGACACAGCCATCTGGTCCACCTCAAACAGCCTCTCTTGGCCCTGGTTGGGGCTTGGCTGTGGTTCCTGTCTTCCCCTCTGCTTTCCACCCCTAGCCTCAGCTCTGCTCCCGTCTTCCTCCCCCATCCTGCGCCTCTCCTCAATTATGAAATCAACAAACCTGAGAACCATCGGGGCCCATGTTTATGATCCCAGCTACTTGGGAGGCTGAAGCAGGAGAATCAAAAATTCAAGGCTAGTCTGGAGGCGCAGAACAGGAGGTGGGAAAGAGAATCTCTTACAGCTGCTCAGACCATCCTACCCCTATGTTATAGTTCACCCCTCTTTCCTGGCTTTTTAGTGGGGGAAGAGATTAAGCACCTGTTCTTTTTTTCTTTTTGAGCCTTTGCCTAGTGGAGTCTTGTTAGAAATGGGACTTGGGATTGGCCTGTTTAGAAAGAGAGCTGAAGGTTAGAGCTGTCTGAACTTCTCATAGGGCGACTCCTTCAAAAGGGCAGCTTGCTGCTGGCCTGAGGGCCATGCTTGGAGCAGGGAGGCCACAGGACAGCTGTGCACATAGCTGCCCAGGGCTCCAGCAGCATCTCTGTGCTGAGCCCTCTCTGTCCTCATGTGGATCCTGGGGCTCAGAGCCAGGATGTGGCTGTGCATGCAGACACCAACAAGGGTGTGCACGCCTGTGGGGCTGTGCCCTCATCTGCACTTGGCTGAACAGCCAGACTCGTTGCTAGGACGCCCGTACCCTCCTTTGTCTGGTGTGATGAGTCAACCTTGTAGGTGCCTTTGCCCATCCTGAACCCGCTACCCCCAGCCAAGCCTGTTGGGGCACCAGGCACGACTGCCACCATGCAAGAGTCCTTGTGGCCTCAAGTCGGCAGCCCTTCACCTGGCCCCTTGTGTTGAAACAGGACACGGGGTGAGTGTGTCTCTCCGGTGCCCAGAGCTGGGTGAAGGCCACCAGAACTTACCAGTTCGGCAAATGGAGAGAGCTCATGGCGGGCTTGCATGGCAGGACTGGATGCTATGTGATCTTGGCGTGTGGTCTCTCCTCTGGGGATGGATAGGGCTGGCTTGTGGGAACACACTGTGTCCTGGTTGGGGCAGGCAGACGGGACAGGGAGAGGGTGACTGGCATTTGCACGAAGGACTCCCTACCATGTGTGGGCTTGTCGTGGCTCCTGAGCCTGCCAGGGGTAAACCCAGTCACCCCCAGTCCCTGCGTCGATGCAGGAGGAGGGAAGAGCAGCACAATACCTGTAAGTCGGTCCTCTGTAACCTCAGAATACACCTTATGATTTTGTCCTTGTGATGTTGCCCTGGGGCCCCCATTGCTCTGGAAGTGTCCCTGGGACATCCTTCCTCATGCACGCAGAGTCTAGTGACATTTTTCTTCAGTTTTAGATTCATTTTTAACTTTTAAGTGAATGGGTCCCCACTGCAGGGCTTAAGTTCCCAGAGGAGCACCAGTTCTTTGATTGCACAGACATGTGATCCAGCTTCCAAAATTCCCTGACCTTTATGACCTGTCGTGATGGCTGAGCCCCCTTTCCATCCCTGGGCATGGAGCTGCCCTGGCTCTGAAACTCTGGGTATACCTGGTGCACCACTTCCCTGCCATGGGGCTCCCCTGGGAATTCCGCAGGGGGCTGTCTTGGGCCCTGGCAGAAAGGGGTTTGCTTGGCTGGGCACCAAGGTCAGGGTGCAACCTCAACCCTGTCCCTGCAGGGGCAGGGATACTGCCCTGGTACCAGAAGGGAATCACTGACATTTACCACCTGTGGAAGGCAGAGTTGGCCACATGGCATTGGTGAGGGGTGTGCATGTGGGGTCCTGCAGAGCCAAGCCATAATGTGCTCTTTGCCTGGTCCCCAGGGGCCTGAGAAGCCCCAAGGGTCCAAAGGGAGGTTGGGGGAGGTCCTGAGGAAAGATCAGAGGTCTCAAGGACACTCACAGAGATGGAAAGAGACCGAGAGACAGTGGGACACAAGTGACATAGAGGGAGGGAGGGAGAGGCCCGGGGGCAAATCCAGGAAAGGGGTAGCCTCACCTGCCCACAGCTCCTGTCCCCTCCTGTGCACACAGGTAGCCAGGCCTCCAGTTCCTCATCATTAAATGAAGACAGAGCTGAGCCTCGAGGGATTTTTATAAAGATCAGAAGCCCAGGCCCTAATAGAGAAAGCCCCCGGGTGGTATGGGTACCTCCGCCCTCCTCCAAGGCCCTTGATGTGTTGCAACCCTTCACTTGGAGCCTGCCGTGTGCTGCTAATTCCAACACCTCACAGTTCACTTTGGAAATAGCAACTTCTGACCGCAAGTTTTTGCACATGGGTGCAGAAGAGCAGGCAGCCTCTCTCCAAGGCAGATGTGTGACATCCAGTTCTGTTTTCCTGGGATCACACAAGAGCCAGAAGGAAACGTGGGGCAGGGCATGGAGTGAGTCTGGTTCAAGGCCACTGAGTGTTGTATACGGTGCTGGGGATGGAAGCCAGGGCCCAACATGACCCTCAGCCCACAGTCAGCATGCACTGAGCTCCCGCTGTGCACTGGACTTCCATGTGCAGGTGTCACTAGCCTTCCCTGGGTCCCTGGGGGGGGTGACAAGGTCTCACTGGCAGCTTAGGAAACACAGAGGCAGTGATGCTGAGGGCCTGCCTCCTCCTTCACGACACCGCTGGGCCGAAAAGCTAGTCCAGTCCGGTCGCCTTTGTCTGCTGCTCTGGCTGCGAATCAGGATTCTCTGACCTGAGCTTCCCACTTTCTCACTCACCACCAATGATCCAAATGATTCTGCCCTGCTGTCTGTTTTTAGGACCCTAGAGAAACGGCTGTGTACATGCACAAACTATTCAGATTCACACAACTGAGGAGGAATTGCAGGGAGAGTGGCCGCACGGAATCCACAGCAGGCCAAAAATAGACACAGTCACAGCTGGGTGTGGTGGCGCTTGCTTGTAATCCCAGCATTCAGGAGGCTGAGGCAGGAGGACAGCCATGAGTTCAAGGCCAGCCTGGGCTATGAGACCCTGTCTCAAAAAAATAAACAAAAAATAGGCAAGACATTCCTGACTCGCTGTGAGGCGGCCTCGCCTACTCCCCATGTGGAGCGGAGCCCAGAGAGTGAGGTTGAGGTTGGCTGAGTCAGAAGTGTCTGAACGTTCAGCGGGGAAAGCAGCCTGGCTGCGGGGCAGCTGGGGATCCGCTCCCATCACTCCCTGCAGACTCACTCAGGAGAAGGCCACATGGGTCCCGACTCACCCTGCTCTTCTGCTTCTTGCCTAGGTCCTCGCTGCGAAAGTGCTCAACCTGGTCCTGCCCAACCTGTCCCTGGGCGCAGTCGACTTCAACATACTGTCTCGGAACAGGGAGGAGGTGAGCGTGCTTCAAACGCTGGGAGCCCCGAGGTGACAGGGACCTGGAGAAGCAGGAGGCTGTGTCTCAGCTGTGGGGCCGGGTGGAAAGTCTGCTGTGACCTAAACGCGCAGAGAATCGGAAGAAGCTGTGTGTGTCAGTTGGGCCTCTTGCGGCCGCAAGTGACAGAAACTCAAATCAAAGCTGTTTAACCAAAAAAAGGCTTCATGGGGAAATGGAACCAACGTTTTGGCCATATCCAGAGACCAAAAGTTCCATTCAGGCGAGCGTGGTGGCCTGTGATCCTAGCACTGTGGGAGGCTGAAACAGGAGGGTCATGCGTTCTAGCCCAGCCTGGGCAACTTATTACCTTAGCAAGACCTTGTCTCAAAATTTAAAAACAGAAAAAAGGGCCAGGAATGCAGCTCAGTGCAGAGGCTCCTAGGGTTAATCCCCAGTACTGGAAAAAATAAAGTCCACTCCTAGGCTTTCACCATGTAGGGACAAAGGGGACCGCTGGTGCATCTGTACCTCTGCAGGGAAAAAAAAAACAAAAAAAACCTGGGTGTGATAGTGCATGCCTGTAATCCCAGCTGCTTGGGAGGCTGAGGCAGGAGGATCATGAGTTCAAGGCCAGCCTAGGCAATTTAGTGAGACCCTGTCTCAAAATTTTAAGAAGGATTGGGGATGTAGCTCAGTGGTAGGCAACTTGCCTAGCATCCACAAGGGCTTGGGCTTCATCCTCAGTACTCCAAGTTGGGGAGAGGGGCTGTAAATGGAATCAGACAGTAATTAACCTTGGAAGACAACTTCCTGCTCTTTGCTTTTGAATGGACCTGTAACTTGTTTTGTTGATGGGTCACCTGGCAGGAGCTGAGGGGTGCCTGGCCATCTCCTTCCTAGGGACCACAGAACAGAACCTATTCCTAGGACTGTTGGTGTTTTCCACCCTAAGCCCTCAAAACTGGAAGGTGGCTGTGACTGGGGTGGAGGGCAGGGTTTGGGCTCTCAGTGTCCACTTCCCCATGTGGCTCAGCTCTCTGCCCTCCTCGTGTGTTTCCTTCTGCCCTCACTTAGGGCTGTGGCTGTGATTTACATCAACACCTGCCCTTTCCCCAACATATCTGGTATCTCCTTCCCCTGGCTCAGAATAGGTCATTGTGCAAACAGAGCATATGTGCTTGAGATGTGGAAGAGGAAGCCAAGGACAGGAACCCGCCAGGGCAGCAGAGCAGTGTGTGCCAGAGCAGATGCCCCCAAGGGGCCTGTTGCTCCAGGTCAGCAGGGCAAAGTATTAGGCCAGCTTCAGGAAGTGAGTGGTCAGAGGACACATCACAGCAGGCCAGGGAGTCGCTCCTTTGCAGAGTCCTGGAGGAGACCGGGTATAGAAACAGCATGTACAGGTGGGGTTGGCCAGGGGATCTATGAGTCTGTTGAGTCCCAGATGTAGCACCTTACACAGGACAGGGCTCAATTCTTTGGCTGGTGACTTGTCAATGCCATGACACTGTCTTGTGGCTCAGTACTTCTAGGTGTCCACTTGGCCCATCTCTCTCCCACAAGCTTTTGACAGAGAGTATGTACCTAGTTCTTCTGCTCACCCCTTATTGGCCAGAACACAGTCAGATGATCATACATAGCTGCAAGGGAGGCTGGGAAATGTCTTTGGTAAGCTGTGTACTTAAATGAATATCCAGGGTTCTACAGAGAATAGGAATTAGGGTGACTGATAGCAGGCAGATTGTCAAGTCTCTTTGGGCCTCAGTTTCCTCATCTATAGTGCCTCTCTTGAGGGAGTTGTGAGAGTTAAATGAGTTACCAAGCATATAAACAGTGCAGTGCATGTAACCAAAGCTCACATGTCTGCTGTTCTTATTTTTATTACTTAGAAGATCCTGGACAGAATGCCCTGCCACTGTGCTGGCACACAGTGCTGTCCCCACTATTGCTCTTATTACCAACCATCTTGTGCACCACACAGCTCTCCATCCTGAAGGAGAGCTGGCCCTGGGTGACTGTCCCCACACTGCCCCTGCACTGCCTGCTGTTCTTGTGTCCCCTTAGCCTGTGAGCAGATGGCCTGGCCCTGTGGCCTGATGCCAGCTCAGCTGCAGGAAGTGCCTAATCCGTCTCGTGTGGCTTCACAAATGGACTGCTCTGTGGTGCTCAGCCCCCAGCATGGGATAGAGTCCAGAATGGCAGGGTGGCCGCAGGACAACCTGTTCCTTCTCAGTGTAGGTCGGGAGCTCTGGCCTGGGCCCAGTGGGGCTAGGTGCAGAGGGAGTGTGGCCCAACCTTCAGGACTCTAAAGGAAGCCCAGGGGGCCCTGTACCTCATCCCCTCCCTGGACCACACCCCATGTCAGGTCCCCAGCCTGCCCCAAACCCATCAGTGAGGGTTGGGGGGGAGCAGAGGATGATTGGCCTCATGCCCTCCCCTGAGGTAGCCTGGGAGACTTCTAGAAATTTCTCCCCCAGACCCTGTGGGGCAGTAGGCTGTCTCGGCCCACCAATTGAGCAATGAGCCCGAGTTGTCCATATGGCTGCCCAGTGAAGCCAGAAACCCAGAGAATCCCGGGAGCATGGAATCAGGGTCCCAGCATGGCACTGAGGAGTGGGCCAGGTCCTGAGCCTCCAGAAGGGGTTGGTGGGAGGTAGGCTGGTGACTAAGGAGGGAGGACACTGCTTGGGCACATCCTGTGGAGGGGCAGAAATGGCCTGGGCATGACCCCAGGCCTGTCCTTGGGCTTCCCTTGTCCTGAAGCCATGGAGCAGGGACCCTTGGGGGTTTCTCCTATCAGCCCAGTGCACCTGTGCTTACTATGTGCCCTCACCCACTTCCACCAGGCAGACACCAAGTCAAGATGGAGGACAGACAGAAAACAAAATAAAACAGGGGAATACCTTCAGACCAGCACTCTAGGAGGTTGAGGCAGGAAGAGTGCAAGTTTGAGTCCCACTTGGGCAACTTAGCGACTTAGCAAGACCCTGTCTCAAAATTAAAAATAAAAATAGGGCTCAGGATATAGATGAGTGTGAAGGCCCTGGGTTGAATCCCTAGTACTGCAAAGAATAAAAAGAAAAAGAAAACCTTCAGAGCTACTTTGGGGTAAAATCATCAAGGTGAACAATATGATGCTGTGAATATTTTTTAAACAAAAATTAATACTCCAAACTTTCTACAGGCCTACATACACACCCCTCAGTACACTTATGTTTCAAATCCAAGGATTCAACTTGACTTTCTCTTGCCATTTTCCCTGAACAGTACAGCTGCATAGTGTTTGCACTGTCCAGGGTATGATATATTGTGTGGAAATGATCTAAACTAAGTTGATGGTGTTTGTAGGCTATATGCAATTACAAGGCCATTTTGCATGAGGGGCTTGGGGATCCTTGGACTTGTTGCCCTCTGGGGTCCTGGAACCAGCTTGGAGAGGCCAGTAGGTCAGATCTGGGTCATAGGTGGGCTGAACAGGCTGATAGCCCTTGGTAGCCCTGTGCCAGACTAGAAGACTCGAAAGGACTCAATCCTGAGGAGGAGCTCCCAGAAAAGCTGAGCATGGTGACACACACCTGTAACCCCAGCACTCAGGAGGCTAATTCAGGAGGATCGCTATGAGTTCAAGGCCAGCCTGGGCTACAGAGTGAGTTCAAGGCCAGCCTGGATTACATAGCGAGATTCTATCTCCAAAAACCAAAAACAAAAAGGTCCCAGAAACCAGGTCTGAGCCTAGCGAAGGGAACCCCACCATGCACTGACACAACCCCTCTTTTCCACCCCAGGTTGAGAATTACAACTCGGACCCTCTTGTCTACCATGGAGGGTTGAAAGTGTCCTTTTGCACCCAGCTGCTGAATGCCGTGTCGAGGGTGGAGCGGGGGATGCCCAAGCTGACCCTGCCCTTCCTGCTGCTCCAGGGCTCCGATGACCACCTGTGTGACAACAAAGGGGCCTACTTGCTCATGGATGGGGCCAAGAGCCAGGACAAGACACTCAAGGTGAGTGACCACCCTCCTGGGCATCCCTGGCCACCTCCCCAGCCTGCAGGGTCCCCTGCTGGGACCAGCAGGGTGCAGCTGGCAGGCAGACACAAGGATCCTGGGGCTGAGCATGCTGCCCTTAGCTGGTCATTTCGCATGCCTGAGGCTCAGGGTAGAAACAGAACTTCAGAAAATGGCACAGGGAAGAAAAGGACACACAGCCCGGGGACTGGGCAAACGAATCTCCCCAGACAGTGTCACATCTGATCCCTGAGGATGCATGGGAGCCCAGCACCCTCTGCAGCAGCTTGGGGCAGGTGGGCGCTGAGCAGCCAGGCAGAGCGGCCCCGGAGAAGTTGACTTCCTCTCTGGGTCTGAGCAGCAAGTGACAAGTTCTGGGGATGACGACAGGAGGGTAGGCAGCGAGACCCCGTGGGACACTGTGCCGTCACTCAGGCTAAAAGGAGGTTGTTTGGCCTGGGGTGAGCACAGGAAGGTGGTACTGGGACCTTGTGACGAAGGATCCAGCATGCTGGACAACAGGACAGAGGTGTCTGAAAAATAAAAGCAGGGCTAGGCTGTAGCTCAGAGGCAGAGTGGTAGGGATGCACTGGGTTTCTTCCCCAGCAGCACATGCACACGCGTGTGCACATGCACATGCCAGAACTGCCCCACAGCCTGGCCATTGCACTCCTAGGTGTACATCCAAAGGAAAAGACTCCTAGCGTGCTGTTCACAGTGACCAAGAAATGGAACCAACCCGGTGTCTGCTGACAGGTGTCTGGATAAAGGAAACATGCACACCCACAGCAGGATCCTGCTCTGCCATAAGAACAAATATTTGCGGCTCCATGGAGAAGCACAGGGGGCGTCATGTTGAGTGACATCAGCCAGGCACAGAAAGGCAGATTCTTGTGTCATAGCCTCTCTCCCGGTCACTGAGACACAGTGCCAACACCTGAAAATTCAAGGAGAAGAGGCTCATCTTGACTCATGTTTCAGTCCACAGTCGCCTGGCTCAAAGGCAGGGTGGCCTGGCCCAGGGCCTGGCGGAGGAGAGCCACTGATGGCATGGTGGACAGGAAGCAGAGAGAGAAGGAAGGAGCCAGAGAGGGAGATGGGCCCTTCCAGGGCACACCCCAAGGCCTGCCTCCTGGAGCCAGGCCCCGCCTTCCAACAGCCAGGCAGCTATGAGCTCCCATAATCCAGTCACCAACTGAAGGCTCCACTCTAAGCACCAGGGGTTCTGGGGGCCCTCTAAATGTAATCTGCAACACGGTGTTTTCTCACATGTGGGAGCTAAAAAGCTGATCTTGAGGCAGTAGAGTGGTTCTGGGGCCAGGCAGGGTTGGAGGGAGAAGGCTGAAGAGATCTGGGTATCAGGTACAAAGTCCAGTTGGCAGAAGCAGTAGGTTCTAGTGCTCTGAATCACGGAGCTGCAGGTAATGATGTCATGTAGATTTCCAAATAGCTGGAAGAGAGAAATTATGAGTTTTCTCACCACAAAGAAATAATAGATCTTTGAGGTGATCCATGTGCTAATCTAAAAACAGTAGGGGCCATATCTCAGTGTAGGGTGCTTGCCCTGCATGTACACAGCCCTGGGTTCCTTTCTCAGCACCCCAGAAAGAGCCCTGAAGGATGAGCCCTGGGGTCTGAGCTTTCGAGAAGGAGCAGCCCACGGTGCCCTGTTCTAAGCTGGGTCATCCTGGCAGGGACAGAGCTGAGGACTAGCAAGGGCTCCACCCTGAGAAACTTGAATGCCGATGGCCACTAGGCAGTGAGCGCGCAGAAAGGTCAGGCTGGAGACAGGAGCCTAGGATCACCCACACCAGAAGAGGCTTCAAGGCCCAGGGCTGGAGGAAGTTGCTAGTGAGACCAGCGGAGCAGTCCCCCAAGGTCACCAAGGTGGCAGGAGCCACTTGTAAGTGGGACAGAAACCAGGTGAGGATAAAGCCGCAGCGTTGCTGGAAGGCGAGAAGCCAAACAGCATGCAAACATCAAGGGACCGCCAGCCTGGCACAAGCAGGTCACACAGACCCTGCCACAGACAGCTGCTGGGGACCAGGGAGAGTCCAAGGTGGCTTGAGATGTGTTACCCCAGCTGGGCACATTGGAGCACGTCTATAGTCACAGCTGCTCAGGAGGCTGAGGCAGGAGGATCCCTTGAGTCCAAGAGTTCAAGATCAGCCCAGACAACATAAGGAGACCCTGTCTGAAAACAGAATGGGGGGTGTGGGCCCTGTGGTGACGGGAGGTGAATGCCACGTGCTCAGGGCACAAGGAGAGGGCCTGGGAATCATCCCTTTCCCTGTCCGAGTCCCCCACAGCCCCTGATGTACACAGCCCTGACTCTGCCTCTCCCACTTGCAGGTTTACGAAGGCGCCTACCACATGCTTCACAAGGAGCTGCCCGAAGTGACCAATTCCGTCTTCCATGAGATAAACATGTGGTTCTCTCAAAGGACAGCTGAAACAGGAGCCAGGTGCCCGCCCTGAGCCGGGGCTGGGCGACCCTCACGCCTGGGGCCTGGGCCGAGGGAAGCAGGAGACAGAGGAGGGTGGAGCCAAACAGGAAATCGGGAATCAGAGTCCCTAACACAATTTACTTTAAACAAAAAAGAGACATTCTTGTCATATATAATGCTAGCAGCCACTGGATCTACCTTGAGGGGTGGACACTTCGACACTTTATACGGGAGGAGGAGGAGAGGAAGAGGGAGAGGAGAGAGGTACGAGCATTTCTCCATGGAGGGAACGTGGTGCGATGTCCTTTAAAAAGCGCACACAGCCTTAGCCCGCCTCTCCCAGTCCCACAGGTGCCCAGGACCCTGTGTCCAGGATGCCAGCCTGCAATAATGAGAAGAACCTCCACCTGCCCCTACTGCGCTCCGCCCCAGTGCCCCCTCTGACTGGCCATGGCCTGTGGCCTTGCTCTGGCAGGTGATGAGGTGGCCTGTGTCCCCACCAAGGTCGCCCGTGACCCTGTCAGCCCCAGGGTGGTTGTGGCCAGGCTGCAGGGAGTGCTCACCCATGAGAGAGCGCTGGGCCTGGAGCCTTCCCTCGGCCCCAGGGCTGCTGCTTCCTGGTGCTGTGAGATGAGAGGGAACGAAGCGAGACTGTCTGATACCCACGAATGTCCTCACCAGTTTGGCTGGGAGGGCCTTGGAGCTGAGCAGCAGCCTAGGGGTGGAGGACCTGGTCCAGCCTGGCCTTCCCTTCCCTTTTCCTTCCCTTAGGGGCCCAGTACTGCCTGGAGTCACCGTTCTGGCCCCACAGCTACCTCTGGTGGCAGCAGGAGGGAAGTGGCCCAGCATGCTAGGCCACCCAGCCAGGGCAGAGACCAGTGAGCCACCCTTTCCAGATAAGGCCCAAGCCTGGCCACCCTCTCAGGTGCCAACCCCAGCCTGGCCCTGCCCCTGGCCTCACTTAGCGCCAGCAATAAGAGGGGACCCGGCCCACCTGCCCTGGGCACCCTCACTTCGGCAGTCCTCTGTGAGGCTACCGAAACTCACCGGGCCCCTCCCCATCCCTGGAGTGACAGTCCCAAGTGGGCCACCCTGTTGTAGGCAGTGATCGTCACCTGCCTGGGCTGTGGGTGTGCCCTGCCCTGGGAGGGTCCACCTGCTCCATCAGACCCAGCCGCTGGCAGCCTAGTGATAGTTTCTGCCATCTGTAGCCTGCCAGGCACCCCAGGCTCTGGTCTGTGACTCACCCAGGGCTCACTGTCCCCAGGCCTGGATACTGTGGCCTGCTCCAGAGGCGTGACAGCAGTGTCCCTTCCCAAAGGGACGAGGCTGTGTAATGACCACAGTCCAGAGATGCATGAACTGAAGGGATGTCACTCCTGAAGTCCAAGAGTGAGGGGGATTTGCTTATGTGGGCTCTGGTCAGATGCACATGCTTAGCTCCTGTGTGTCTGGCTACAGAATCATTAATGTGATGGGGGATGCAAAATTGGGACCGTCAAGGGGACGAGACGTGGACATGCCACATCCATGGCCAACTTGACCCCTGCCTGACTCGCCCCTTGGAGCCCTCTGGAGCCCAGTGTCCCGCCTGTCTTTGGGAGGCTGGCCGGCCTTGACTCTGCCCAGCCAAGCCAGGCCATTGCAGGGAGCGAGGGGTCCGGTGACCAGGCAATGGAAGGCGGAGGCCAGAAGAGGCAGTGGGACCCGGGCTGGACCCTGGGCCCTGGCACCAGTGTGGATGCTGCTCCTTCCCCTCAGCACAGAGGCAATGTGAGTCCTCTTTGGAAACGGGTTCCAGATCTGACAATCTTTTTAGGAAAAGAGGCCTCCCACAGGTAGCGGGGGTCACAGCTCCCAGGTTCCAGGGCCTCGGCACCATGGGCTCCAGGGTGCGTGGCGTACGGCTCATACTTTTCTTTCTCTCGCCCATGCTAACATGAACCTACTAAGATCACAATGATTTTCCAAGCAATTCACCAATCTTATTGTCACTACAGCTCGGCCACAGCCCTACACATATGCTATTTGTGGGGAATGCGTGTATCAGCTTAGACCTATTAAAGGAATCAGTGTACGCCACAGCTAATCCTAATAAACCAGATGTTTTTGGAGTGATGGCTGTGTCTGTCTGTTGCCGTGGGTCTGATCCCATAGACAAATGCTCCTTCGGACAGAACTGCAGGCCCTTCTCCTGGGGCCTGCCAAGCCCTACCCAGACCGGGCCCAGGCCCGATACAAACCCTGCCTGGTGCAGTGTGGATGAATCCTGGTTCCTCCCCACAACAGGGCCCCTCCAGGTCCTCACAGTGTGGGGTGGAACCAGCCTGGAAGGCAGGGCTCGCTGGACTCTACTTGTCCACGTGGGGGTGTGCTCCCTCCCAAGGAACACAGCCTGTCCCCAAAATACAGTACCTGTGTGATGGGGCCAGGAGGGGCAGGAGAAGGAGCAGTGAATGAGGGAGTGAGAGAAGGAAGGAAGGAAGGAAGGAAGGAGCGAAGGGGCAAACTCTTGAGGGAAGAGAGGGAATGAATGAGTGAGTGGGGGTGGGCTGCACACCCAGGTTGGGCTTCAGGGCCCAAAACCTGCACCACCGCCCAGGCCCCCCTCCAAGGGCTGTGCTGGGCTCTGCAGCTGTGATCTGTGTTTCTGAGCCCCGTGGGTATGGTGGGGTCCTGCTGGGGGCTGGTGGAGGCAGCGGGCCTGTGCCACCTCCATGCCCCCCAAACAAAGACAGCCAGCGCCCATGTCCTTCCTGCACATTCATGACTCAGCAGCCCCCTGGCACCCAGCTGTGCCAGGTACCCGGCCAGGCTCAGAGAGGGTTGGTGGCCAGGGTAGGGGACCGTGAGCTCCCACCCCAGGCCAGCATCAGGGCTCTGGTGGCAGCAGCCCGGCCTGGAGCCACAGCTCCCCAGCCACTGATGGCAAGGAGGAGGTGGGCAGAGGGGCAGGAAACAGGCCTCCAGCAGCACCTGACTGGGAACAATGGCATCATGGGGGACCAGCACCACGTTGAGAGCTGTCACCACAGACAAGGCCACCTCACAGGGTAGTGGCTCTAGGCTCTCTCCTTCCCTGGTCACTCTCCTAGAGGCCCTCTTGGTCCTTTGCCCTGGGGTCTTGAGCACACTGGCTTCAGCCCATGGTCCAACACGGCTGGTCCAGCTCCAGACACTTCGCCCTCATTCTGGCTGACAGACAGAGAAGAAAGGAAAGTGTCCGGCACACATCTTTCAAGGGATACAGCAGATCCCAGAAATTGCATCTAGGGTTTCTGCTCATATCTAGAGTCGACAGGCATGGCTTAGGCCAAGGCGGCGCCGGGAAAGGAGCCTGAGCCAGCAGAAAACCGAGGGGCGGCATTCAGCTATCAGGGAGCACAGGTTGCTGTGGGGCCAGGGTGCAGTGTGCAAGTCATCCAGGGCACAGCAGGGCTTCCTGGAGGAGCTGGGCTCCGATAGCTGTGGGAAGAGCAGAGGCCTGGCTCTGACAGCGTGTGGCAGAGGGGACACCAAAGCCACAGTGGAGGCGAAAGCAGTAGGATTGGTAACAGCTAAGCCTGAGTCTGAGGAGGAAGAGAAAGCCAGGTCTCCATGTGCCTGGGTGGCGTGGGCTCTGCCCTAGAAGTGTGGGAATTCACAGGGCTACAGGGCCTCTTGTTACGCTGTAGGTGGCGGGTGGCGCTGATCCCTCTAGATAGATGAGTAAGCTGAGGCTGGCAGGGCCAGCACTGCCTGAGGGACCTTCCCAGCCTGAGGACAGGGACAGTATCCCGTAGAAGTCCCCACCCCAGACCAGTGGACGGCAAAGCAGGACACACCCAGGCTGAGCTCCCAGACTGCAGAGCACGGGGAGGACGCCTGTGCTTCTACCCAACCCCACCGGAAGATCTGGTTCAGGGGCTATGCTGAAGGAAGATGGGACAGCAGCTGCCCGGCCACAGTACAAAACCAGAGGCCCAAACACAGAAGAGTCCCCAGCAGTTTCATAAGAGCCTCACTAGATGACACAAAAAGTGGTTAAAATGCAAAGGGCCGGGGTGTAGTTGTGGTCAGCATGTGGGAGACCTTGGGCTCTAGCACCGGGGTGTGGGGGGGAGGAAGGGGGAGGGGAGGGGGGAGAGAGAGAGAGGGAGGAAAGAATCTCTTCTCACTGAGGGTGGAGCACCTCCTTGTAGCCCCAGCTACTTGGGGGGCTGGGACAGGAGGACCACTTGGGCCTGGGCGCATCTCAAGACAACAACCAAGATCTGCATCGAAACCACCCTCACCTTGGACCAGGGGTTCAGCAGCATCAGGGCACAGGGCAGGCCTGGCCCTGGAGTGCGGAAGCCAGGAGAGGGTCCCCTCGGGGTCCTGTAGAAAGGTGTCCGGCACAGCCCATTTTCTCGTAGTGAGAACTTTCTGCTCAGGGAAATGCCAGAGTGCCTGGCCTCTCACTCCCAGCTGCTACCTCTGGTGCCTCAGCCCTGCTTTCGTTCCTCAGCCTGTTTCCTGAGAGGGACCTGGAGTTATACAGGAGTTTTCCAGGCAGAGGAAATCATATGCAAAGACTGTGTCACCTTTTCTTTTCCCTGAGTGAGGGGTCTAATTCAAGATGGGTAAAAAAGTAAATTCCTATTTTTTATTTACTTAGTTTGTGGTTTTCTGTTTTGATTTTTGTTTTGGGACAGGGTCTTGCTATGTAGCCCAGGCTGGCCTCGAACATGTGACAATCCTCCTGCTGCAGCCTCCTGAGTACTGGGATCACAGGCGTGTGCCACCACACCTGGCTTTATGGACCTTTTAAATGGAGCAGGGTCTACACCATGAAGTCCCATGGCTTCATGCTGCACCTGCCACTGCTGGGAGGGAGGCAGTCCACCTTACCTTCACCCAACACCATTTTTAAACCTTCCTCGTTTGTCTTTATTCAACTCAGTTGTTTTTCTACCTATGAAAAATTTGCAGGTATCTTGAGGTGGATCAGAATACCTATATTCTTTTCCAATAAAATAAATAATGAAAAGATTTTTTATTTATTCAACAATACTTTTTTTCCCTCAGAAGCAGGAATGAATGATGCTAAACAAGGGCCGGGTAGGGGCGTGTGTGGTAAGTCCAGAGCCACACCAGAGAAGCCAAACCAATGATGAGTGATGTGTCACAGTGGCTGGAGAACGCTGTCCCTGCCCACCTGAGGTGGTGACTCAGGGCTGACCATCCCTGAACACAGGCCCACTGGGCCACTTGGCACGTCTCCCTTCCCTAATGCTGTCCTCAGCCTGCGAAGACACAGATGGGTCTGGCAGCTGGACACGCCAGTTCATCGGTCCCCTGTCCCCATGGAAAGAAACCCACGATCAGTTAACGCTTTTTCCTGATATTTAAATCTCCCTTCCTGACCTGGCACATCCAAGGTGAGCATGGCCCGAGCTGGGACCTGGGGCCTGTAGATCGCTAGCCTGGTTTATATCTGCCAGGGCCACCAGAATGAGGTTCCAAAAACGCAAGTCAGTCGGGTCTGACAAACATGCCGGGGTCTGTGTCACAGGGTGCTGGCTGAGGCTCCTGGGTAGGAACTCAGTGAGAACTAGGCCAGAAGCAGGTCCTCACAGCCCCACCCCACCAGCGAGCGGCAGAGCCACCGTAAGAACTCTGCCGGCTGCTGCCTGGGGTGTGGCCATCAGACCCTCCTGTCTCATCCCATCTCAGGCCGCTACAGGTCGCCGGCCCCTCCCATCTAGCTACACACGCATCACCCTCCTCCCAGCCGGTCACCGCAGAGCCTGCACCTTTCCCCATGCCACCAACACACGGGGCAAACTGTCCACACAGGCTGGGAGACACCGGAGACTGGGAGCTGTGGGAGAGTGTGGGGTGAGCCACTGCCCAAAGACAGAGTGGACACTGAGCATGGAGACATGGGCCTGCCATCAATCCAGCACTCTGGGAAGATGAGGCAGGATTGCAAGTTCATGCCCAGCATGTGAAACACAGCAAAATTGAAAATCTTACTTTTAAATTTTTGGTTTTTTGAGACAGGGTCTCACTATGTATTCCAGGTTGGCCTCAAACTTGCAGAGTCCTCCTGCCTCAGCCTCCTGAGTGCTGGGATTACAGGTGTATGCCACCACAGTTGGCCAGCAAAATAAAAAGGGCTGGGGATGTGCCTCAGTCCAGAGGCCTTGGGTTCAGACCCCAGCAGTGAGAAAAATAAAAGGAGAGAAGATCCCAAGGAGGCCTCAGGCCCATTAGGGGCAGTGAGGTAGGGAGAACAGGGCATTGGGCCAGGCTGAGTCAGAGGCCAAATGCCCAGGTCTGCCAACCTCTGCTAGCCACCCAACCACCCCTTACTACCTGAGGGGGTGGCCGAGGGAAAGCCAGGGCCACCCACCCAAGGTTCTCGTGTCCTCTGTCCCCCAAGCTGCACCCAACACAGACTCAGGGCACAGTGAACACAAGCTTTATTGCCACGTGAAGGCGCAGCCCCTCCTGCTGGCCGTACCTGCTAGCCAGTGCTGAGCTGGCCAGGGCCCACAGGCGGGAGGCGGGAATGGGGCGCTCCCCGCCCAGTTCCCTGAGTCGTGCTTGGCCAGGGCTTGGCCGGCTTGGGCATTTCGGGAGGAGGCTTGTCCCAAGGAGACCCCAGGGGTCCCCAGGGACACACTGGGCAAGGAGTCCTCTCCACCCGGGGATGCATGTGTGAGAGGCAGGAACAGCTGCACACATGTGCGCGTGCACACAAGCACATGAATGCACACCCCGGGGCTTAGCAGTCCAGGCCAATGGACACCAGCAGGTCCTCCAGGACCCGCAGCCGCTGCTGCGCTTCCTCAATGGCACTGTAGGTCTGTACCGTGCTAGCCACGTGGAAGCGGATGTCGTCCACCAGCGGAATGGAGTCTGTCTCCTGCCGGGCTGCCACAGCTGCCGCCTCCTCCCTCACCGCCTCGGCAAAGTCCTCACGCTCCACAAGCTGGGGACAGGAGGGCTCAGTGCGCAGCAGCGCCTCAGTCCCCGGCCCTGGGCTGGGCACAGCCTACCTTCTCAATGATCTTGGCCATGTACTCGGTGCACTGGTCCTCCAGCCGCGCCAGGCGGAACAGCTTGGCTACGCGCCACACGCCCACCACGCTGTCTTCATCCAGCAGCTGTGCCAGGCTGCGGCCACACAGCCGCTTCAGGCCGGGCAGCAGGTACATGTCGGCCACGCTCAGCACGTCATAGGCCGCCTCAGGGGACAGCTGGGGCAGAAGGGTGGGGGTGCACCCCAAGGTCAGCCAGGGCTCCCTTCAACCAGCCCCCAGCGGGATCCTTGTGCCAGAGGGGTAGCAGAGCCCCAGGCCCGTAGGTGTGGGCCTAGGCTCAGACCTGCTGGCTGTGGGACCCTGGGCAGCTCTTTGGGGCTCTATGCCTGAGTTTCCTTGGCTGGGAGGCCAGAGACTCATCTGCCTCTGGCAAAGGCTGTTAAGAGAACTACTGGAGGGGACCCTGCCAAGGGTGGGGCATGGCTCTGACACAGACAGGTGAGGGACACCACTGCCCCCCTTCTACAAGAGGCCAGGGACATCCTGAGGCCAGATGCCAGGAGGTTGCCCCTCCCCACCTTGACACACAGGAACCGGTGGTGCAATCTCGCGGCTTTTAGAAAGGAAACCCCTTGCCCTGCCTTCCCCTTCCTCCCGAAGCATGACCATGCGTCCGACATTGCTCCCAGCCCGCACCTCGGTGTGGTCACTGTACACATAGTAGAGCACGTGGGTGAAGACCTCGGGCGAGATGCCATGCAGGGTGACAGCCGGGGGCCCCCCTGAGGCCTCGGGCTGCTCACTCTCTCGGAAGTGGTCGTCCAGTAGGGCCCGGAAGTAGTCACTGCGGCCACAGAAGAAGGCCTGGGGGAGGCCGGATTGAGGAAGTGCCAGGGCCAGGGTCTGGCCCTGAGGAGCCAGCCCAGGGCCCAGGGCAGTAGGGAGGGGACGGGCACCTTGTGGCAGAAGAAGCTGCAACCAGCCACACGGAAGCAGATGTCCGGGCAGCTGTTGAAGGCATCGGGGCAAGGGAAGGGCAGCTCCCCCAGGTCACCCTGGGAAGGAGAGGTGACCCAGTCAAGTCTGCTCACCAGAGAGAGGGGCACAGCCAGGGTCACCCAAGGACTGGAGCCCCACCCTGCACTCACACGAAGCTCAGGGGGCAGGGCACAGTCAGCTAGCAGCGCCATGTCTTCCCGCAGCTGTGGGTCGGTGGCCGGGGGCTCGATGGTCAGCACCTTCACACACGTGCCCGGCTTGGACGCCACTGCGGGTCAACAACATCCTCAGGGAGGAAGTTGGCCCCACCCGGCCCAGCCATGGCCCTCACCCTGGGGCCCTGCACACACCAAACTCAGAAACCTTCTCGCATTTGGCTTCCAGGTCACTGAGCAGGTCCCACAGCTGGCACTGCTTAGCCAGGCGCTCACAGTCGCTGACATGCTCCACGCCAATGTCCAGGTGGCCTGGGGGTAGTGCATGGCATCAGGCCAGTGAGAAGGGGCTTCCTAGATGTCATCACCCACCTACCCCAGCCACCTTGGTCTCCCCATCCGGAAGGCCCCGGGGACAGAAGGAGGCTGAGTTTCAGGTGGGATTGGCTCTCCCACCACCCTGCAAGGTGATCCCAGAGGCAGCTGCCACCTCCCCACACTTCAGAGACAGCAGTTCAGGAGACAGGGCCCCCAGGGCCCCCCCTCCCCGCCCTGGCACGGGCATCACCTGTGTACAGGTACTGCAGCAGGGCCCCGAAGGCCACGGGGTTGATCTGCAGGCAGAGACAGCCAGGAAGTCAGAGGCAGCCGCCGGCACGACCCCCGCTGTCCCAGACAGTAGGTGTCTGTCACCCTGAGGGACACACCAGGGGGTGCCTGAGGACCACCATGCTCTTGCCCTTCCACTTGGTGTCAAGCATGTTGGCAAAGTAGGTGCTGCGGGCGCCCAGGATGCACCGGTGTGCCCGGAACCGCTTTCCATGCACCACGAAGACCACGTCGCTGTGGATGCCCTGCTCCAGGAGCCTGGGGACAGCGGAGGGGGAGCTGTGCCTGCGTTCACTGAGCCCTCAGGCACTGCTGCCTGTGCACACCCATGGCGGACCCCCCCCCAGCCCTCCTCGCCTCTCACCGCTGCAAGAAGTCGTCGTAGTAGTCATGCCTCCTACAGGAGGCCGTGACCTGCCTGTAATCACGCAGCGCCCGGCGGATGGCATCACTCAGGGCCCCATAGAGGCAGCGCTCACCATCGAAGGTGTTGGCCTCACAGCGGGCTCCTAGGGTGTGGGGTCAGTGGTCAGCGGGCCAGGCCTGCGGCCAGGGAGGGCCCAGTGGTTCCCAATCTCCCGCCTCTTGTCTCAGCTCCCCACACCAGGGCCCAAAGCCCAGAAACCTCTTCCCAGATACCTCAGGTTAGCCTACCCCCAGCATCCCTCCGAGGCAGAGGAACGAGGGCACTGTGTGCACCCACACGTGCATGCACACAGGCGCACGCACCCGCACACACCGGGGACCCTCTCACCGTTGGCCAGGAGGTAGAGCACCAGCTCCTCATGCCCGCACAAGCAGGCATAATACCTGAGTGCAAAGGAAGGAAAGACAGGAGGCAGCTGTCGGTGGGGCAGACCCCCCCCACCCCCAGACCCAGACCCCAACCCCACACTCACAGTGGGGTGCTGTCCCACTTGTCCCGCACATTCACCTCCACGTCACGCTGCTCCAGCAGGTACCTGGGTGGCAAGGTCAGAGCCGGGGTCAGAAGGTCCCCAGGAGCCGGGCAAGGGAGGATGCACCTCACCAAGGAAGCAAAGGCACTGTTCGGGACACTGGCACTACCCCACCCCCGGGCCAGGGGGCTGGGATTTGGGCCTTTCAGCACTGGGGACAGCAAGGGATGAGGCTCCTCCTCCAGCCAGAGCCTGGGCAGTGGCTGCAAATGGCAGGGAACCACTAAGATGCTGCTAGGGAGAAGGAGACAGATCAAGAGAGCAGAAGCCAAGAGGCGGTGCTGGTGGGGTGCAGGAGACTGGGTCAGGCTAGGTGAGCTGTCGCAGGGGTGGGGTGTCACGGGGGGCGGGCAGCCCAGGGAGCCTTCTGCGGCTGCGGCCGGAGAGCTGAGCGGCCCTGGAGTTGGAAGAGCCCAGGGCGGCTTCGGAGCCCGGGAGGCCCCTGGGGAGGCTGAAGTGGGGTCTGGCCGGGAATAGGCAGGCAGGGAGAGGTGGAGTGCGCGGGGCTCCCAGCGCTCCAGGGCCGTGGGGCGGCGACCCTGGCCAGGTTTGCGGCGGCAGCGGCAGAGCCTCCGTATTGCCGCCCCCACCCAGCGGCCCCGGCCCCTCCGGGTCCTCACCGCACGCGGCCCACGTCCCCCTTCTTGCAGCTGGTGAACAGGTCGCTGGTGTCCATGGCGCGGCCGCTCGGACCAGAGCCGAGCGACCTCGAGCTGCGAGGCGGACCCGGCCGGATGTAAACACGCGCTGAGACACCGCCCGCCCGACCCCAGCACCGCCCCGCTCAGCTTGGCTCTGCAGCGGCGCCTGGCGCCCGGAGGACCGAGCCCACCCCAGGAACGATCCAGCCCAGCCTGAGGACCCGAGCTCGCCTGCTCGAAGGATCGACCCCGCCCGCTCCAGGACGGATCGGCTCCTATCCTAGGACCAGGCCCCCCTGCCCCACACCCAGCAAGAACGAGTCAGAGGCGCGGTGCCCGGGTCCGGGCGGGTTTAATGGGTCCGGAGCGGGCGCGTGGCGGGGTGGGGTGGCGGGCAGGTCACCCGCGTCCCAAGCGTCACAGGTGCGTGTCCTCCTCAAACACATCCGAGTCCTCGGGGTCGCGCTTGCCCCCCATGAGCGCGCTCCAGCTGCCTGGTCCATTGAGCGCCCCGCCGTTCAGGCTTGGCTGCTTTTCCTGCATCTCCGACTGGCTGTCGCTGGCCACGTCCAGCGTGGGGTTGTCGTGGCAGCCGTTCTCCACAAAGCGCAGCTCCTCGCCATGCGACTGTGGGGACAGGGCGCGGGGCTGCACTTGGGGGGCTGGACCCTGTGCCCCAACCAGAGCAGCTGCAGGCCCAGGAAAGCCTGATCCAGGGTCCCCAGGGCATCAGATGCAAGGTCTGCAGAGTGACTGCTTAATGATCCTTTGCACCAAGAAGTCCCTGCAGCCTCCCAAACATCTTCTGGTCCCTCCCACTGGCCCCTGATCCAGACAGCAGGGGCCCTGACAGCCGCGCTGCCCCCTCTTCCTGCACGGCCTCCTCTAGCTCCCCATGGATGTGGCCAGCACCCCCTCACTTTGCACCTCAGGCACCCTTGGGGCCAGCAGCAGGGCCTGCCGATGCGCCCAGGACCTTTGCTCCCTCTCGGGGCTCCTGTCCAGCCCTAGCCCTGCCCAGGCTCACCACGTGCTTGAGCTTGGGCAGCCGGCGCTGCCAGCAGTTGTAGAGCAGCCCCAGCACAATGATGATGAAGCAGATGACACCGATGATCACCAGCACCACAAAGAGCGTCCCATAGTCGCTGCGCACCTGGGTGGCCTTCGCCTGGCAGCTGCTGGTCATAGAGTAGTTCTGGATTCCGATCTAGGGTGGGAGAGGCTGGCCCTCAGTGGTGGGCTCCTCAGGTGCTCAGGGTGGCTCCCGGTGCTCTTGGGGCTGGAACCTGTGCTCCCCGAGGGTTGCTCTCTACCCTGTCTCCATCTTGTCCACCCAGGGACGCCTCCAAGCTTCATCCCATGGCCACCTTCCCAGGCCCTGACATCCCCACCATGGCCTCTGCAGAGTGCGTGGCTGTGGCTCTGGTCTCGGAGACTGGTCTCCTTCAGCTAGTCACTGTCCACCTAGATGCAGACCCTCACCCACTCCCTTCCAGTTAAGAGGGAGCTGGGGACAGCTGTGAGCCCTATGCCTCCCGAGTCAGGTCTGAGGTGTGGCTCCCACCCTGGGATGGGCTGAGGGTTCCAGCATTGCTGTGGCCACCATGTACCCCTTGGCTTACACTGCCTGGATGGAGCTAGGATGCACCATGCTGGCCTCCCAGGATCCTCCTGTGCCTCTGGAATCCTCACTGATGCCCTGTGGCGCTCCACCACTGCCCCACCCCTGTGTTAGGCCTGGTGTCTCCCGAGGGCTGCAGCAACCCGGGGCTGGACAGCAGCAGGAGGTTCTGATGCAGAGTCCTGGGCTACTGGGTGCCTCTAAGGCCATGGCTTCCTTGACCAGCACTTTTCTCTGGTCTAAAGTTAACAAGGGTCTGTTTTTCTTGCTAAAGTCACCACCAATACCTTTGCTAAATCATCCACTCTGCACTTCCAGAAACCCAGCATGACCTCTGTCCAGACAGTCTGGGCTGAGTGTCCTGGAGGGCAGGGCAAGAAGCAGGCAGGCCTGTGCACACCCCCGCCAGTGCCTGTGAGCCAGTCACCCCTGTGTGCACCAGCTCCACACAGCAGCACTCAGAGGGTGCCTTCTAAGCCTCATGACCCCGTGAGACCCTAGAGAACAGATGAAGTGAGGCCCTGTGGGCACAGCCACCCTGCTCCCATCCCTGTGACAGCCAAGGTGGTGGCCTGGGGTCAAGCACTGCATAGCCGAAAGGTTGAGGAAGAGTGACAGCAGGTCAGTGTGGCCCGCTGGTATGACAGGCATCTTGGTGGACACTGTGGCAGTCCCTCAGAGCGCATGAGCAGTGCAAAGTCCTAAGTTCAGCAGAGTGGTGCAGCCTGTCCTACCCTGGCCTGTGTGCTCCCAGCTTCCCCACCCAGGTCTCCTCGTTTTGCAGCCTGTGCCCCTGCTGCCCACCCTGCTCAGGCCCCACTGAGGACTTGGCCACTGCCTTTCGGGGGACTTGGCTGACATCTCAGTGGGCACCTTGTGGGCACTCTGGTTCCTATAACCTTCGTGGTGTTTCTCCCACGTCCCTCCTGTCCTGACAGCCTCCCCCACCACGGCCAGCTCCTCTCCATCCCAGCCTATGCAAGCACTGCATGGTTACAGTGTCCCCTGCCCCATCTCCCCTACAAGGCCGAGACGGCTACCCAGAACATGAGTTCCCAGAGGGCTGTGTGCTCCCAGGCTCGCCTGGTTCCGCATTCTCACCTCCTCCAGACTCCTGCGGATGTCACCCAGCATGGAAAGGACATCTTGGGTGGGCACCACCCCTGGGGGCAGAGACACTGGCATCAGCACAGCCGTGGCCCTGCCTGGGGCCTCCATGGATCTCCAGGCCTCACCCACCCGCCTCCCAGCTCTGATGACATGGGGTCCTCAGGGTACATGGGCCCCCACCCCATCTCCACCATCTGCTGTGACCCTGGTGGGCACCTCTGAGCCTTCTCACCCATGTGCCCACTGTCCGCTCCTGCTCCAGGGCCACCCCCCCACCGGGACCTCCTCCAGTCAGTGCCTGGGGGCCCTCTGCGTCCCTGCTCACCCTGGTCGCCCACCAGTGTCATCAGGAGGTGCTGTTCCTTCTCGCTGGGCTTGCTCAGGGAGATGTGCCAGTCTCCATGGTGGCCGCGGCGGTGGCGGGGTAGCACCTCCTCCACCAAGGCCAGGAGCCGCAGCCCCCTGTGCTGCCGGAACACCTCCTGCAAGGCAGGGACAGTGGCTCTGGACCCCTCTCCTCCCACCTGGCCCACTCTACCCTTGCCCGGGGCCAAAGGACCTTTGGGCTATTCGGAGGAGCTCTGGGGACCAGCTGGGGGCTGCGATCTCGCCACTGGTGGGAACCCCAAAATGCACCCTGCTGACCACTCCTTGCTCAGAGTCTGACATGAGGAAGGCATGGGGCCAGCCAAGAGATACTGCTGAGCAAGGGGACAAATACCCATGCACAGTGGTGACAAGATGAGGATGCGGGTTTGTGGCCGTCACTTTGTGCCTGGCATGAACTGTGTGGCACAGGAAAGGGGACCACACACGTGCACAGACAACACCGGGGCACGGGGGAGTTGGTGGGTACAGGTAGTTCCCTGGCACCACAGACACACCCTGGTGTGGCCAGCGCTGTTACCGTGGTGACCCAAAGAGCAACCCCAGAGAGGGCTCCAGACTGGAGTATGAGAAGCAAGAGGAGACTTCTTTCCAGTCTCACACTCACCTGGACCACTTAACTGTTCTTCCCAGGTGCACCCGTAATTACACAATTAAAACACAAATGGGAGCCTGGCCCAGGACAGGAACTCAGGGCGTGGCAGGAACTAGGACTCAGCCTCTTGTCCACAGGACAGCCCCCATTTGTCCCTCCTGTGCCCCTTCTGGGAAGCAACGCTCCTTGGTCCTGCAGCTACTGCCCCTGACTCCCCTCCACAGCCCTCCCTGCCTGTCCACACATGCAGGCTCCTGGGCCCCAGCCACACTTCTCCCAGCTGCTTGGCTCACCCATGGGTGCTGCACCAGGGCCGAGAGCCAGGGCTGCCAGGAGGCCATGGGCATCTCACCAGGCCATGGCACAGCGTCTCCTGCCACTCCCAACCTCTTCACAGCTGCAGCCCAGGCCAAAGAGCAGTTCCTGATTGTCATGCCAACCTAAAGGCTGGCAGGGTGACTGAGGTGCTGGATCCGTGATTCTGGTTACCATGGTGAGTGCAGGTGTGAGCTCAGGCCTTGGCATTCACTGGCCTCCAGCGCAATGCGGTTTTAACGTGGAGCCCAAGGGGCAGTCACTCTGAAGCCAGAGAGCCTGCAGCTCCCGCCAGGTTCCTGCTTTCCCTGGGGATGGGGCCGGCCACACACACCCAGGCCAGGGTGCAAGCACTGGGTTCCAGTGCCCCCATCCTGCTGCAGGGCTCTCCTCTACCCTTGCACAGGTTCCGCATCTCCCTGGGTAGAGATTCTGCCCAGCTCACACCCACGGGGTCCGATGACAATAGCTGTCACACCACTTGTGAGACAGGAAAACTGAATGTCTGTGGCAAAGGGGAAAAGCCCTGGCTCTGGAATCTAGTAAGTCGATTGCAGTCCTGGTTCTGCCATCTATCAGCTCTGTGACTGTCAGCACAGTACCATACCTCTCTAAACTTGTTTCCCCATCTGAAAATGGGGACAATTGTCTTAACACCCTGGTCCTACTGGGAAGATTAAAAGAAAAGTACCTGGGGCTGTATTTTAGCCAGGTGTGGTGGTGCACACCTGTAATCCCAGAACTTTGAGAGGCTGAAGCAGGAAGACCACAAGTTCAGGCCTAGACTTGGCAACTTAGTGAATTAGTAAGACACTGTCTCAAAACAAAAATGAACACTAAAAAAGGGCTGGGAGTATATCACAGTGTGAAGCCCCTGGGTTCAACCCCTAGTGGAAAGGTAAGGTAAGGTAAGGAAGAAAAATACCTATTCACAAGTGCTAGGACAGTTGGAAAAGGAAGAACAGGTCTCAACTCATACTTCACTAAAAGTCCAAAGCATGGACATCCAGGCCATGAGCACTCCTGCAATGGATCTTGGTTTCTAAACACCTTTCCTCATGAAAAGCAACCAGAGCTCCTTGCACAGATGGCCTGTTCCAGGCCTGGGCCAGGAAAGGACGAGGTGGTCAGCTCTGCTTCTGTGCCATGTCTGGATGACCAGGGTTTAAGGACCATGAACGCCCTCATTCTTCTCCTCCTCCTGTGCCTCTCTCTGTGGTGCTGGGCAAAGGCTCAGGTCCCTGCATTTCAGCTAGGGTTCTCTTTTGCCTCTGGAGTTCCCAGGTGATAGCTCTGAATGCTCCACTCTATCTTTCAGCTTCCTCTTCTGGATTCTCCGCAGCTCTCTTCCAGTTTCCTGCGATCTCAAGTAAATGGAAGTTGGCAAGTCTGCATTGCATTTGCAGAGTTTGAGGATCAAATCCCTGTGCCATACTTGTAGTTGCTAAAGCTTTCCTCAAGACACTGTTGACAGTTCTGTCTTCTTCTGTTTGTTTTTTTTTCCCTTGGGGGGTTTTTGTTTTTTTAGTACTAGGACTCGAACTCAGGGCCTTTTGCTTGCTAGGCAGGTGCTGTGCCACTGAGCTACATCCCAAGTTCTGTCTTTTTCTGAAGATACAGCCTCTGCATAACCCCCCTTTTTTCCACACATTATTTCTGTTCTTTTCAAATATATCAAGATCATCAAACACAAAGAAAGGCTGGGAACTTAGCAAACTAAAGGAGATTAGAGACATGAGAGCTAAATGCAGGCATGGTCCTCAGTGATATCCTGCACCACAAACAGGAGAGCAGCTGCAAAATATTTATTGGAACCACTGGCAAAATCTCAAATAATGAAGCGGGTAGATCAAATCAAAAATTTGCACTAATGTTAATCCCTGATTTTGATCATTGTATTGTGGTTACCTAAAGGATATTGTTTGTTTTTTGGTACACAGGGATTGAACTTGGGACCTTATGCTTTTGAGGCAGGTGACAGCACCACTGAGCTAAATCCCCTGCACCTAAAGGCATGTGCTTTTTCTGAGCTAATGTATTTAGGGTGGGCCAAAAGGGAATGATGCCTTCAGCTTTTCCCAAATGGTTTGAAAAAAGGCTGGTAAATCAAGCTAAAGTGAATGTGGAATTTGTACTATTCTTTCTATAAATTTGAAATTATATCAAAATACATTTACAGAAAAGAATCCAAGAAAATTTAAGACATTTTTTACATAAATAAAGGCAGAGCCAGGGATTTAGCTCAGTGGCACCACACCTGCCTCACAAGCACAAGGTCCTGAGTTTGATCCCCGATACTGCAAAAAAATAATAAATAAATAAATAAAGGCAGAGATATCCTTGCAGGAAGAGCTACTAAAGGACAGTGTTAGAGTTTGGATCTTAAGAGTCTCTCGGAGGCCAGGTCCTACTAAAGGCTTGGTCCCACCCAGGGTGTATGGGGAGTTGGCAGAGCCTTTAAGATACGGAATCTTGGGCCAGGGATTTAGCTCAGTGCTTCTGCCACCTGCCTTTAAAGCGCAAGGTCCTGAGTTCAATCCCCGGTACAAAAAATATATATATATATGGAACCTACTGGGAGGAATTCATGTCACTGGATGTCCCCGGGGGATGTAAAGGTCCCAGCTCAGTTCTCTCTTCACTTCCTGGCTGCTGTGAGGTGAGCAGCCTCCTCTACCACCATGCCCAACATGATGAGTGCCCTGGCTATGGCCCTCTAAGCACTGACCTCTGAAATGAGGATCCAAAACAAATTTTTTCTCCTTTATAAGTCACTTGTCTCAGGCACTTTGTCACAGTAATGGGAAGTTGACCAACATAGAAAATAGGTACTGAGAAGTAGGATTCTTGCCGTGACTATACTCAACAATGTGGTTCAACAGCCTTTGGAACTGGATTATGGGAAGTGTTTGGGAAAGGTTGAGGAGTGGGCTAGACTAAGCCTGGAGTGCTGTGAGTGGAGCTCAGTGGGTGATTCTGGAAGGTGCTCAGAAGACCAGAATGCAGATATGAATGCAGACAGTAAAGTCTATGCTGATGAGGTTTCAGGTGGGAATGGGGACTTTGCCAGTAACTGGAGTAGAGGCCTTCATGTTACATGGCAAAGAGCTTGTCTACATTTGGACGATGCCTTCAGACTTGGTGGAGGCTAAGTTTAAACATTATAGACTAACTAATCTGGTGGAGCAAAATTCTAGGTGGTATTCAGGCATTGGCATGGGTATTGCTGGCTGCTTTTAGCCACATTTATGTGAATGGAAATTTAGCAGAGCAGAAAGATTTCAAAAAACTTCAGTTTGGTCAGAAAAGGAGGGCACTTAAAGTTGGGCCAGAGTGTGTGGAGACTAGTGCCATTAAAAAAAGAACCAAACACTTTGCACCAAGACAAAGGAAAGATGCCTTGAGGGCATCTCAGGAATCAACAAGACCTCATCTATCAACACATAGAGCAGCTTGAGAATTGTTGGCCCAGGATTTCATTTCCCTGTGTTCAGCTGTCCGGTCTCTTTGAGACCACAGCTGCCATGGTACAAGGGGGCCCAGTGACTGCCTCTGCTGGCAGCAGATCTTGTGTCATGTGCATGGTGCAGGTTTTACAAGCCTGCTGAATGCAAGAGTTGTGGGGTCACACAGGCATCCAACGAGCTTTCAGGGGAAGGCCTGGGAGGCCTGGCAGTGTGGGAGTGTCAGAGTCCCAGGAAATGACCCCTGAGAGACCAATACGTAAGGCTGTGAGAGTGAAGCTGGAGCTGCAGTGGAGACCCCAGGAAGATAAAGATGCCGTAATCCAAGAGTGTGCAAAGCCAGCCCGAGAGTGTGCCATGGGGGCTGCAGCCATTGAGGATGTAGGGGTGGAGCTGCCTAAAACCTAGGGGAACACATGAGGGCCATGTGCACCAAATGTTGAACACAGCTGCAGGATTTAGTGTTTGCCCTGCTGGGCTTTGGTCTTCCTTTGGTCTGGCTCTGCCTTGCTGTTTTGCTTGTCCTCTCTTCTAGAATGGGGATGTTCCCACTCTATCGTCACATGCTAGAAGTATGGAACTTTCTGACTTTTACAGGGGCTTCCAGCAGAATGTGCTTTTCACCTCTGAGAAGACTCTGGCTTTGGACTCTTGAGCAATGCTGGAACTGGACTGAATGCATTTGACATTGTGAGATGGACATGAGTCTTTGAGGGTTGGGGCAGAATATGATAATTTAGATCTTCAATGTCCCCCAAAGGCCACATGCTAAAGACTGTGTGGCCAGCCTGGGGCGCTAGTGGGAGGTAAGGGAACCTGAGAGGGGCTGGTAGAAAGAAGCTACATCCTTGGGGTATGTCATTCGGGGAGATCGGGCTCCAGGCTCTCCTCCTTCTCTCTCTGCTCCCATGTCAGGGTGGCTTCCTCTGTTCTTGCTCCACACCATGGTGAGCTGCTTTGCCACAGTTCCAATGCAGATGGCTGACCAGGTGTGACCAGATGCTGAAGCCACAAACCCATAAGCCAGACCAAACTTCCTCTTGGCAAGCTATTATCTCAGGTATTTTGTCACACTGACAGGAAGCTGACTAGTACTACTGCAGAAAGCAGGAAGCTCAACCAGAAGAAGAAGCAGAGATATGCGAAGGTCTTGTCAAAAAGAAACAAATAAATATATTGATAGAGTGGAACAGACATTGGCTGCTGATAATAGTGACTGGTGATCAACACCACTCATTATCAGGAAAACACAAATCAAAACCCAAGGAGATGCAGCCACACACTTGTTAGGATGGTGAAGATGCAGAGAGACTGTGACCCTAGTGCTGTGCCCATGTGAATGGAAGATGGGGCAGCCAGTGTGGAAAACAGCATGGAGGGTCCTCAAAGAAACAGAAATGGATCTGGTTCTCCCACTGTCCCTGCCATGGGTCCCAGCAGCCCTGGCAGTGGGAGGAGCGGCAGTAGCCGAGCAGCATAGCTCTTCCAGGCTCTGGTGCTTTGCAGCCTGCAGCTTCTGCACAAACCACCCCCTACCCCCACCCCGCCAATGCCAAGATGCCCAAGAGGAAGGTCAGCTTGGCGAGGTTGTTGGCTAAACCTGCTCCTGCAAAAGCGGAAAGGAAGCCAAAAAAGCGGGAAAGGATCAATCTTTGGACAAAAAAGTATAAGCAAAAGGGAAAAGGAGAGCAAAAGGAAAACAGGACAAGTGCCTAAACAGAAACTACAGAAGAAACTCGGAAAACGGTAAGACTAAAACACGAGGAGAATGCAGCCTCTGATGAAGCAAAAGAGAAAGAAGCCAAGTCTGATTAATCATACGGCATGTCTTATCAGTGCTCCCTGTCTCCCTTCTTGTACAATCCAGAGGCATACTTTTATCAACTATTTTGTAAATGCAAATTTTTCAGTAGCTCTAGAAACATTTTTTAAAAGGAGGGAATCCCACCTCATGACATTTTTAAAAGTGTAAATGATTTTTTTAGAGGTGAAATCATTTACTGGTTGTTTATTTTTGGTACAACCAGAAAATAGTGGGATATTGAACTATGGCAGGCTTTGACTGTCTCAGGTGTCAGTTTAACATTCCATAGGTGGGGATTAGTTTTATATCATGCAACATAAAGCATACTAAATGGCAATTTGGAGTCAGAGTCATATATTTAATGCCTTGGATATTTTAAATGATTTCTATTCCCATGTTGTTTTTAGTAGAATTGTTTTCTGAAGAAAACCGCTTCCTGATTGTTGCCCTGTCAGAACTGTGTGAACTCTGTAACATCTTTTTTGATCATGGTAGTCTAATATGCCTAAGTTTGTTAATGTGCTGTGAAAGATCAAAAATTTGAGTATGTAGCATATATGATATGAAATTGTGAATCAGTGGAACTTAAGTAACACTTTATCAGTATTTGAAGACACAGGTACTTAATCCTCTTATGGAAAATTTGCCTCCAAATTTGAAGCTGGAAAGTCACTGGAATAACTGAAAAAGAAACAATACAAGGTTTTTTAGATTTTCCATATGTGTGTTAAGAATTGTGTACAAAGTGAAATGTCTGCATTGATCCTCAATACAACCAATAAAATCTCAAATATGGAAGACAAAAAAAAAAAAGAAACAGAAACAGAATGACTATATGGTGGAAAAATCCCACCCAGAGAACCAAAAACAGGATACTGAGAGGTGTCTGCATACTATGTTCATGGCAGCATTCCTCACAACAGCTGAAAATGGGAGCAATTCATGCATCCACACCAGAGGAATGGGTAAACAAACATGTTCTGTCCATACAAAGAACAGTTTCAGCCTTGAAAAAGAAGGAAATTCCAACACATTCTACCACATGTACCAACTTGGGGGATGCTGAGTGGAAAAGGGCTGGACTTCAAAAATAAATCCTATAGGGTCAGACCCCTCTGAGGTATTTAAAGGAAGGTAGAATGGTGGTTGCCAGGGGCTGGGGGAGGAGGAGGAGGGAACAGGAAGTTAAAAGGCCAGTTTCAAATTCGAAGGCGAGAAAGTTTCAGGAATCTGTTTCATAACAACATGAATATACATACACTGATGAACTTAAATATGTAAATGTCTATATAGTAAATTTTGGTTTTGGCTATACTAAAAGAAACCCCAAAGATGATGAGAATTGAATGGATGTCACATATTAAATGCAAATAACACAGAAGAGTAAAACAAAGACAACACAGTAGAAGCATTTTAACATCTCCAAGAAAAGAGAGATATTAACTTCAGGCTTTATTGTTTAAATCTGCACACTAAAAATGTGTAAGTAGTCAGGCATGATGGCACGCTCCTGTAATCCTAGCACTTGGAGGCTGAGGCAGGAGGGTTACAAACTTGAGGCCAGCCTGGAATACATAGTGAGTTCAAGGCCATTCTGAACTACATAGAGAGATCTTGCCCCAAAACAACAAAACAACAAAAAAGTGCAAATATGTATGCCAAAGATTTAAGGGTCCAAAGTGCCTATGTTGTGGGCCCTAAGTACCTTTCTTAGTAACAGGAAAATGGGCTCCTTGCAGAAATGTTGATTCCAGGCTGGGAGAGGGAGATGAGCACAGAGTGACTTATTGTGCCAGAAAATAAAGAGGCCATCAGACACTAATAGTTTGGGCTGAAGGATCCAGAAACCTGGCATGGTGTTGCACATCTGTAATCTGAGCACTCAGGAGGCTGAGGCAGGAAGATCACCATGACTTTGAGGCCAACCTGGACTACATACTAAGTTCAAGGCCAGCCTGAACTATATACTGAGTCTTTGTCTCAAAAAACGAAACAAAAAAACAAAGCAAAACCAACCAAAAAAGGAGGCAGAGGCCAATACAAAGAGACTGTCATTGGCCAAAGATGAGATATTTGAGCATCAGTATGAATAGTAACACATCAGTTATGTTAAAATCCTTCAGTTCATAATGATGTTGGGGGCCTCATTTTTGCTGTTGTTATTGTTTTTAGACAGGGTCTCACTATGTAGCCCAGGCTGGCTTCAAACTCATGGTGATCCTTGCCTCAGCCTCCTGAGTGCTAGGGCTACACATGCTCCACCACACCCAACTCACTCTGGTCACATTTGGATTAAACACACACCTTCTCTCCCTCTCCTTGAACTCACTAAATGAGAGTAAAGAATTTAACCTCCAAGACCACAAAGACAGACACAAAGCAGAGGAGGAGGCCAAACAACAAAATTCAGAGGGGAGAGCAGGGAGCGGACTTAAAACTTGCTGACTCCACCAGCCTGAGACACAATCAGGTCCCTGCTGACCTGGACCTCCGAAACCCCACAATAATCAGCACTGGACAAAATGTTGCTAAAGACAGGAACTGGTTAGGAGTCTGCTGAAGAAATAGCTGGGTCCCAAGCTCCTCTCCCCATGCTGCATGCCTGACCCACATCCTTCTCCTTGGTATAAGACAGAAGTCTAATTATTTTTTTACTTTTTTCCCAAGTGTTGGGGATCAAACCCAAGGCTTTGCACAAGCGATCAACCACAGAGGGACACCTCCAACCCCAAGGACTTTATTCTTTAAAGAGGCAGGGCCCTGACCTCTTAAGTGTGTGTGTGTGAGTGTGTGTATGCATGCGCATGTGTGCATGTGGTGGCTGCGGGGCAGTAAATGAGTATCACTATTTATGCAAGCATACTTAGAATCCTGAGATGCCCTGGCCTCTGGCCCAGCCTGGCTCCCTGGACACTGACAACAAGCCCTCCCAGAAACTTGGGAGGCTGGGGGGTGGCATCCCAAGTTCCAAACCAAGTTTGCCAATCTAGTGAGACTCTGTCTCAAGGTTTTAAGGGCTGGGAGCAAAGCTCAGCAGTACAGCACTTGCCTGGCATGCATGAGGCCCTGGGCTTTCACCCCAGCATGAGAAACAGCTTCAACCAGCTCTTAAGAGAGCTAGAAGCCAATACTATCAGACACGCAGGAGAGCCTGCATATGAAAAGCCGGGCCAAACCAAGCCAATGGGGAAAGTAACTCATACAGGTAGAAAATGAGTTTTTATAAAGATTTTGTTGGGCACGACGACATGTGCCTGTGGCCCGGTTACTCCGGAAGCTGAGGAGGGAGGATTCCTTGAGGCCAGGTGATGGGAACCAGACTGGGAAACGCAGTGAGACCCTGTCCCAAAAATCACAAAATGAAGGATTCCAATACCACCAGCTTGATAAGATACTATACACAGAAACAAAATGATTCTTTTAAATTAGAAAGAGGAAGGAGGCAAACACAAAAGAGCTCTTATAAATTTTAAAATATGAAGAGTGCTTTTCATTTTTGATGTTGGTGGTGCCAGTTCTGGGTTAGGTCGGCACCGAGCAGTAAGGACAGAGCTGTCCCCTGCACCCTGCCATGTCCCCAGTGCCTGCCCTGGTCCACCCGCTTCCCCCAGCTTTGCCCAGTACTCACACAGTCTATGTTCTCAGTCATGTTCAGAATGATGTAGTTCTTCCCTGCCAGGTTGCTCCAGTCCTTGCAGATCACCTGTGGCAGGAAACAAAGTGGGGGACACTCAGGAAGGCTGAGGACAGGTGGCAGGGAGAGGCAGGGCCTGGAGGAGCAGAGGCGGAGGGCTGCCCAGAAGGCGGGAGTGGACAGCCTGCACCAGGTGACGTACTGAGGCCCACGGTCTGCAGACCCCAGGGAGGAAGGGGCCTTACCTGAGTGGAGTCCCAGGGTGACCTGGATGGAGATTTGGCTGCTGGTCTTGGGGGCTGCTGACTGAGACCTTCCTGCCCCAGGATGGCAGAGGACAGCATCGTCGGGGCAGAGTCTCGGGGGGCAGATGGGGAAGGGGCAGGGGTTCTGGGGTACAGGCGGCCCTCATCCAGGGCCTCAGCTCTGTGGGGAGCCTCAGTTTGCAGGAATGAAGCCGAGGACAAGGATGAAGCCAGCTCTCCGCTGATTCCCACAGTGGCCTCCTCACTGGCCTCTTGTGGGACCTTGAACTCTACCCGGGATCCAGCTGCCAGCAGCATGGTGGCCTCGGCCTCCTGACTGGACAGGTCCTGAGGCCCTGGGGTCACCGTGCCTGAGATGACTGAGGACAGGGATGAGCTGGGTTCCACACTGTTCTCCACCTCCACGCCTGACGCGGCCTGGTCCCCAGATTCCTCGTGCCTCTGACCGGGGACACCCTGGGCCTGGCTGCTGCCGCTGGGAACAAAGTCTCGGGCCTGCGTGGTAGCTTCCTCCTGGGACCCGCTTACCGGCAGCAGCTCCTCCTCCTCCTCCTCTTCCTCCTCCTCCTCTTCCTGCTCTACCAGACATCATTGGCACTCCTCCTCCTCTACCAGACATTAAGGGCCCTCTTCCTCCTCCTCCTCTTCCTGCTCTACCTCCTCCTTCTCACTCTCTTCCTCCTCTTCCTCCTCTTCCAGAGGCACCTGCCAGGGCGGCTCCACCAGGTTCAGCTTGGGCACGGTGGAGGGGAGGCTGGGCAGCTCCGAGGCCTGGCCAGTGTCATCCATGTCCAATGGCCCTGCCTTCTCTGTGAGGTCCGGGAAGCCGTAGTCTGGGACAGGGACACAAGGGCACTGCTCGTCAATCCAGTGTTGACCCACTCAGTACTTACCAATGGGAAAGGACCAGAGGGCAGGACACCAGAGTCCTGGAAATGCTGGGGAGCCACAGGAAGGAGAGGGCCAGCCTGTGGGGGACATAGGCTCCTGGCCACTCCCCTCTCCCTTGTGGTAATAAACGCCATTCACATTCATCACCAAATTCAGTGAGCACAGTAAGGTGCAGACCTTTCCCATAGGCACCCCTCCCAGAGGTCACTACGAGTGCTTTCACAATGTGAGTTTTCCTCAGCTGGGACCCACCAGGAAGGCCCTCATACCACTCCTCAGAAGGGCTCTGTTCTGAGAACTCTCTCTCTCTCTGAGATGGGATCTCGCTCTGTTACCCAGGCTGGCCTTGAACTCCTAGGTGCAAACTATCCTCCTGCTTCAGCCTCCTGAGTAGCTGGGGTTACAAGCGAGGACCGTGCTTATCACCAATTGTCCCTAAACCATGCTCTGGTTCCATAAGGGAGGCCCTGATGGGAAATGAAGCTGTTTGGGCTGGGGAGAGGTGTGGGCCCAGGCTGGAGGCTCCCTGCATGTGCAGAGCCTCTGAGTCGCTGTCTGGAGCAGGTGAAGGGGCTGGGTCTCTTGCTTCCTGGCAATCACATTCTGAAGCGCCCCAATCAGAAATTGGGAGAGCAGACTGTTTACTGGCCTCTCAGCAAAGCCCAGGACTGTTCAGGACAACTACATATAAAAACCAGAGAAGGAGGGGCCGGGGATTTAGCTCAGTGGTGCTGTGGCTGCCTAGCAAGCACAGGGTCCTGAGTTCAATCCCCCATACCGGGAAAAAACAAAATAAAAACCAGAGAGCAGTGCTTTCCACCACACTCAACATGGCAGAAACTCTGGCTGCCCGACTGTTTCAGGGTAATAAACACCAGAGTGCTGCAGTGCTCTTTAGCAATGCAAGTGGTGGGGATGTTTTAAGACAGTGAGGGGAGTCCATGTATTGACTGCCTCCCTCTCTAGAATCTCTATCAGAAGAAAAAGAATAGTAACTGTCAAAATGGAGTTTAAAGGTCTTTAAAAATGTGACTGTCAGGGAGCTGGGTGGCCTGTGCTACTGTCAAACAGCAAGTGACTGCATTACAAAAGAAAGGACCAAGTGTCCAAGAAAGCAGATGCCCAGAAGGTCCAGGAAGTGGTTGGGGCCTAAGCCTGGGCACGGTGCACATGGAAGTAGCCCAGGTCCCCACACTTGTCCTTCCAGACTGGATGGCTCCTAAGAGACCCAAGTTCTCTGCTTGGTGACTGCATTCGTAAGCGCGCACCTGGGGCTGGCAAAGGCCTGGACAAACCCACGTGAGGCTGGTGGCCCTGTCCTGGAATCAGTGACTCCAGAGAGGTCCCTAGAGCCACACAAGAGGAGCCTATCCATCACTCCCCCAAACTTCCTGTGTCACCTTGTGATCCTTTTCTCCACAGCAAGGTCACTTTAGACTGGTTTCTGTCACCACACACTGGTTTGCCATTGATACAAATGGGAACATATAATGCATTCTCTTTGGCTTAGTTCAGCATAATTATTTTAGGATTTGGTTATATCAATAATTTACTCTTTTTGATTGTTGAGTAGTATTCCACTGAACTGATATATGTTTAATATCTATAATTTGTTTATCCAAACAATTGTTGATGGATCTTTGACTTGTTTCCAGTTGGGGATATTACAAGTACACTGGTACCTTGTTTCATGAACTTAATTTGTTCCATGATTCTGAAAGAGATGGCTACATTTGTGTTCATTGCCTGATGCAGAATTCACGAACGAAAACAAAGTTTTGCCAAATGCTTCCGTTTGCAAACCAAATTGTTCTGAAACAAAAGTGTTCGTAAACCCAGGCACCTCTGTAAAGCTATGTAAAAACTTTGTGTGGGTACATGTATCCCTTTTTCCTGGAGTAGCTGAGTCATATGATGGGCGGATGCTTGTAAATTTGTTTTGTTGTGTGACAGGGCTGTTGCCCAGGCTGGTCTTGAACTGTTGGCCTCCTGGGCTCAAGTGATCCTCCTGCCTCAGCCTTCTGTAGCTGGGATTACTAATGTGCACTACTACACCCAGTTTAAATTTTTAAGAAACTACTAAACTATTTCCAAAGCGGTTGTACAATTTTACACTCCTATCAGCAGTCTTTGAGAATTCTGATGGTTCCTCATCTTTATGAGCATTTGATATGATTAGATTTTCTTTTTCTTTTTTTCTCAGTACTAGGGACTGAACCCAGAAGCACTCTACCACTGAGCTGCATCCCAGGCCCTTTGTGTTTTCATTTGGAGGAGGGGTATCTATAAATTGCCCAGGCGTGAACTTATAATCCTCCTGCTTCAGCCTCCTCAGTAACTGGGATTGTTAACCCCACTCCAATCTGGTACTGCTTGCTTGACCTAGCTGAATTCCTGTCCCATCCTAATCTCACCTTTGAGGACATGATGCCTATAGGTCAGAAACCCCTTCTTCAGGTGGGCAAGCCAAAACTAGTTGGCTCTAAACTGGCTGCCAAAGCATCTATTAGGTAACCTCTAACCTCATTATAATCCCACCCATTTGCTAAACAGCACACCCCCAAGCCCCAGGACAATGAACTGCCATGAGACCACATGAAAGAACCATAAAAGGAATAAAAGGAGGTGGTACTGAATTCTTGGAAAATCTCCACCCATTCCCCCAAGACACACCAACATTCCTTCTAATCATTGGCCTATCCTTCCCCTCATTTCTTTTACTTTATAATAATCTCCCAGTCCCAAGGGGTTGAAAAGCTAATTTGTAAGGGGTAACTTCTAATCTTCTCCTAATCTTGACCAAGAATAAAATCTCCTGCACTGCTCAGTTTAAAAAATATATAGATATAGATATATAGATATATGGGGTGGGGTTTTAGCTCAGGGACACTGTGCCTGCCTTGCAAGCGCAAGGTCCTGAGTTTGATCCCTGGTACCCCCCCCAAATATATATATATATATAAA